>OW240921.1:73750460-73810435 GCA_933207985.1 Pelobates cultripes
ATTCTGCTCCTTTCATTCTTTAAAGGAACACTATAGCATTAGGAATATAAAAAGGTATTCCTAAAACTCAGTGGCGTCTCTAGGATTCATTTTTCGGGGGGGCACATGGAGGGCCAGTGACAAAAGTAGGGGGGCACATTTAACCCCACCGCAGTTTGACCCCGCCCCTGTCGCATGTTAAGCTACACCCCCGACACGATGTGTTTTGTTTTTTTAATAATACCTGGTGGAGGATTCATTATTTTCCACCAGGGATTATTAAAAAAACAAACACATTATCCTTGATACAGTGCCATAGTTGCCAACATTTGAAAAAAAAATTTCCAAGGACATTTTGCAGCACAGCTATCAATTACTGTCTGGGTATAATATCCCTGGACAGTCAGTGCTCTCTGTATAATACAGGGTTGTGTGTATAATAAATTGGGAAACTCAGTGCTCCCTGTATAGTGCTGCTCTCTGTATAATACAGGTCTGTTTGTGTATAATATCCCAAGACAGAGAGCAGCACTATACAGGAAGCACTGACTATCCCGGGATATTTTATACACACAGATCTGTATTATACAGATAGCTGAGCATATACCCCAATCTCTAGACTACTAGTACCTGTCAACAGCAGCTCCCAGACGCGTGTAACAGGGCTAAAGTGTGCGGCAGCTCACACAGATTATTCAGCGGTAAAGTGCACTCGCTGGCAGAGCCAAACTGGGAATCCCTGGGAATCCAAAGCAGCCCTGGAAAAAAAATGTATGCCATTCCTACAAGTCAAAATATATATATATATATATATATATATATATATATATATATATATATATATATATATATATATGTAGTACAGTAAGCACACAAGCTTACTGACAGACAAAACTCTCTGACTCACACACAAGCTTACTACAGACACTCACTTGTATAAACAGAAGGCTCACTACAAAGAAGTTCAGGGGGACACACACAAGCTCACTAAAGACAAGCTCACTGACACACACATGCTCACTAAATAGAAGCTCACTGACACACACAAGCAGTACCATTTTAACAGAGTTAAGGGCCCCTGGGCAAAGCAATACACTGGGGCCCTTCCTACACAACAACTCACAGGGATTTTAATTATTGATAGACTGCGGAGTCCATACACACACACAGACTGCTGAGTCCATACACACACACACACTGCTGAGTCCATACACACACACTGCTGAGTCCATACACACACACACACACACACAGAGACTCTGCTGAGTCCATACACACACACACTCTGCTGAGTCCGTACACACACACACACACTCTGCTGAGTCCGTACACGCACAGACTGCTGAGTCCATACACACAAACACACAGACTCTGCTGAGTCCATACACACACACAAACACACAGACTCTGCTGAGTCCATATACACACACAGACTGCTGAGTCCATACACACACAGACTGCTGAGTACACAAACACACAAAGACTGCTGAGTACACAAACACACACTCTGCTGAGTCCACACACACACACAGACTGCTGAGTCCATACACACACACAGACTGCTGAGTCCATACACACACATATTGCTGAGTCCATACACACATAGATTGCTGAGTCCATACACACACACACACACACACAGACTGTGAGTCCATACACACACAGACTGCTGAGTCCATACACACACAGATTGCTGAGTCCATACACACACACAGATTGCTGAGTCCATACACACACACACACAGACTGCTGAGTCCATACACACACACACACACACACAGACTGCTGAGTCATACACACACACACAGACTGCTGAGTCCTTTACACACACAGACTGCTGAGTCCGTACACACACACACACAGACTCTGCTGAGTCCGTACACACACACACAGACTCTGCTGAGTCAGTACACACACACACAGACTCTGCTGAGTCCGTACACACACACAGACTCTGCTGAGTCCATACACACACACACAGACTGCTGAGTCTATACACACACACACACACAGACTGCTGAGTCCATACACACATATACACAGACACACACAGACTGCTGAGTCCATGCACACACAGACTGCCGAGTCCATACACACACACACACACACACAGACTGCTGAGGTCCATACACACACAAACTGCTGAGTCCATACACACACACACACACACACACACACAGACTGCTGAGTCCATACACACACAGACTGCTGAGGTCCATACACACACACAGACTCTGCTGAGTCCATACACACCACACAGACTGCTGAGTCCAGCCACACACACAGACTGCTGAGTCCATACACACACAAACACACACTCTGCTGAGTCCATACACACAAACACACACAGACTGCTGAGTCCATACACACACACAGACTGCTGAGTCCATACACACACACAAACACACACACTCTGCTGAGTCCATACACACACACACAGACTCTGCTGAGTCCATACACAGACTCTACTGAGTCCATACACACCACCCACAGACTCTGCTGAGTCGTACACACACACACACACACACACAGACTCTGCTGAGTCCGTACACACACACACAGATTCTGCTGAGTCCGTACACACACACACAGACTCTGCTGAGTCCGTACACACACACACACAAAGACTCTGCTGAGTCCATACACACACAAACTGCTGAGTCCATACACACACACAGACTGCTGAGTCCATACACACACACACACAGACTGCTGAGTCCCTACAGTGTGTGTGTATGGGGATAGTGTATGTGTGTAGAGTGTATGTGTATGGGGGCAGGGGAGAATAATGTGTATGAAACTTGGTATAATATTGTATAGGGGAGGCAGTGTGTGTGTGTATATCGAAACTGTAGAGCAGTATGTGTGTGTCGAAAACTATAGAGGCAGTGTATTGTGCTCGAGGAAACAGTGTGTGAGCAGTGTGTATGTGTGTGTACATAGAGGCAACAATATGTAATGTATAGGGGAACTGAGAGTAATGAGGCAATATGTGTATGTATAGAGGGGCTATATAGAGAGCGAGGAGGTATTAACTGTGTATAGAGGCAGTATAGAGCAGTGTGTATAGGCGGGAGGTGTGTATAGGGGGGGCAATGTGTGTGTATGGGAGGCAGTATAGGGGACAGTGTGTGTAGGTATGGGAGGCTGTATGTGGGGCAGTGTGTGTGTGTATGGGGGGGCAGTATGTGTGTATGGGAGCTGTATGGGGGCAATGTGTGTGTGTGTATGGGGGCAGTGTCGTGTATTGGGGAGCAGTATGGGGGGCAATGTGTGTGTGTATGGGGCAGTATAGGGGACAGTGTGTGTGTATGGGAGGCTGTATGGGGGCAGTGTATGGGAGGCTGTATGGGGGCAGCAGTGTGTGTCTGTATGGGGCTGGCATGGGGGCAGTGTGTGTGTGTATGGGGGGCAGTGTGCAGTGTATGGGGGGGCAGTGTGTGTGTAGCGGGGGCAATATGTGTGTGTATGGGGGCAGTGTGTGTGTATGGGGCAGTATGGGGCAGTGTGTGTGTGTATGGGGTGTTTGAGCAATGTGTGGGGGTGTATGGGGGGGCAGTGTGTGTGTATGGGGGCAGTGTGTGTGTATGTGGGGGGCAATATGGGGCAGTGTGTGTGTGAATGGGGGGCAGTGTGTGTGTATGGGGGGCAATATGGGGGCAGTGTGTGTGTATGGGGGTCAATGTGTGTGTGTGGGGCAGTATGGGGGTCAATGTGTGTGTATGGGGGCAATGTGTGTGTGTACACCCCCCCCCCCAGCCTACCTGTCACTGGGGGTCAGGCAGCCATCTTTAGCAGCAGCATGGGCTGCTGCATTACGGCAGGGGCGGGGCTTATCGGCGGGAGGCGGTGCTTCATTTGGGGGCGGGGCCTGTGCCGGGGAGCCAGCACCTCAGCACTGCATTCCCTCGGGCTGTGACAGGCTGTTACAGTCCGAGGGAAGCCCATGGCCAGCAAGTTGCTGGCATTTGGGGGGGTCCAAGGGGGGGCACAGCATGATGTAGGGGGGCCATGGCCCCCTCTGGCCCCCCCCTAGCGACGCCACTGTGTGTGGTGGCTCTTGATGTACTGACTCTGGCCTCAGTCCACTCCTTGTGAAAGTCCTCAGCACGTTTGAATGGCCTTTTCCTGACAATCCTCTCCAGGCTGCGGTCATCTCTACTGCTTGTGCACCTTTTTCTTCCACACTTTTCCCTTCCACATAACTTTCTATTAATGTGCTTTGATACAGCACTTTGGGAACATCCAACTTCCCTCCTTATGGAGGGTGTCAATTATGTTTTTCTGCACAACTGTCAGGTCAGCTGTCTTCCCCATGATTGTGATTCCTACTGAACCAGACTGAGAGACCATTTAAATGTTAAAAAAAACCTTTGCATGTGCTATGGCTTACTTAGCTGATTAGAGTGGGACACTGTAAGCCTAGAATATTGCACGTTTTCACAATATTCTAATTTACTGAGATTGTGGATTTGGGGTTTTCGTGAGCTGTAAGCCATAATCATCGCACTTATGACAAATCACGGCTTGAACTATCTTGCTTTGCATGTAATGTGTCTATCTCATATATTAGTTTCCCCTTTTACATTGCATTACTGAAATAAACAAACTTTTGCACGATATTCAAATTTTTCGAGTATCACCTGTATATAGAGTTACATACTTTTCAAGAGATCAAGACAATCAATGGGTATAATATACGCTGTGGTGCTAAGGTTCAGAGAATTCCACATTGGATAACATACAAGTTTATATGGCATATATACATTGGTGTCACAGCATCTGAATTGATATTAGGTTAGCAGGGCTAGCGTGCCTGTGCAGTTTGTGCTCAGAAGTATGTAATTTGTCCGCTTGCCTATGTACCTTGAGCCCTGCTATAGAGCAGTTTGAGGAGTAACCTGAAAAATTCCTCATTGCTCACTAGTGGTGACGTGTCTCGAGAACTCAATATATAGTCATGAACTTTTTTTAGTTTTTTTAATAGAAAGTAAGGTGAGTAGCGTGAGATGGACACGAGTGGATACAGAGGGAATGAGAAGAGAGAGGAGAAAAAAATAGAAGGGGGATGTGGGAGCAGTCCTCAGCGGTCAACGTAGTCCTCCCATGGTTGCCAAATTTTAGTGAAGGCGGGGCACGTATCCCGTACTTGAGCAGTGGGTTTGTCCATTTAGTGTACCTCTTTAATTTGTAGAATAACCCTGTCCATCTGTGACATTTCTACGTTCAGCCATGTTTGTGTCATTGCTCTCCCAGCTACCAGGTTGATTTTGTTAACCAGCTTTTGTGGTCATTCCGTCTATGGGTTTTGCTAATAGGAAGGTCCAAGAGTCTGTTGTTATATGTCTGTGCATAACCTCAGTTAGGAGCTGTGCGATCATGTTCCAAAACCCTTCTGCCTTTGGACATGTCCACCACATATGTAGGTATTTTTCCCTTTTCCCCACACCACCTCCAGTAAGTGTTTGTGGTTGTCTTTCCCATTCTAAATTGTTTAACTGGTGTGGAGTACCATATCATAAGTGTTTTATAGCATCGGTGTGTTACACAGATGGAGATCTTTGTGGCGGCCTCCCATATGTCCTGCCACTTCCCTGCTTTCCAGTGTTTGCTGCAGGTATGTTTCCCACAGTGAGACATATTTAGGTGTATTTTCGTCGCCGTCAGGCGCACTTAGTTATGTGTACATAGTTGTGATGAGGCCTGTTTTAGGCCCCTCTATAACGCAAAGTCTCTCATAAAAAGTTAGTTTGACCCTTGCCGCTGCTCTAACCTGTGGATGTCTGGCAAAGTCTCTGAGTTGGATATACCTAACGTAATCCTTTGAGGTTAATGAGGCTAATGTTTTTAATTCGTCAAAGGATCTGAATGTGCCTTCATTATACAGATGACAGTGGCGCTGTAGACCTGTTTTGTTAATTGCCCTGAAGTCCCTAGCCCGCAAACCGAGTTCGAATGCTTTGTTTCTGAGGTAAGACGTCAGTGGTAATGGTGTGCTTTTGAGGTAATGTTTGCGGGCTGTGCAGTCCCAGATTTGTATTGAATTCAGTATTGCAGGGCGTGCGTATGTTGGGTCTATCCGCTTTGGGGACCCATATCCAAAATTGGGGGAGGTCAGTACTCATGGTTCCAGGTCTACCCATCTGTGGGCTTCTGGTTGGCGAGTGCCACTCCACTATCTGAGCCAGCTGGGTGGATAAGTAGTAGAGGTAAAGATTGGGTAGTCCCAGTCCTCCTCTACTTTTGGGGGTATATAGGGTTTGTCTCGCTATTAATGTTGTTTTTTTACCCATATGAAATCATCTGTCGCGGTTTGGAGCAATTTTAGATCCTTCCCTAGTTACTTTTACAGGGCCTGAAAGATGAATAAAAGTCGCGGCAGTAGGTTCATTTTAATGCTATGGATTCGTCCCATCCACAATATAGGTTTTTCGTGCCAGGTGTGTAGGTCTTTTAATAGTATGCGAATCATGTGTGAATGGTTTTCCGTGTACAAGTTATCAGGGTTTGACGTCAGCTTGACGCCTAGGTATTTGATATAATGTGGACTTATCTTTAGACCGGTCACGGTCCCAAGCCATGCGACATCTACCACTGATATTTTCAGTGGCATTCCTACCGATTTATTTGATTTTATAACCGTAAACCTGCTTGTATGACTCTAGTATCTCCAGTAGACTAAGAACCAACATCCTCGGGTCTGTACATGTGAGCAGGATGTCATCCGCTTACGCTGACACCTTAAATTCCTCATTTTCCACTTTCATTCTTTTAATGTGTGGGTTTGCCCTAATGAGATGTAACAGAGGTTTCAGGGCCGGGATGAACAGGAGGGGCAACAAGGGGCAGCCCTGTCAAGTGCCGTTCTTCAGTGTGAAAGGTTGGGGGTTGCGTCAGGTATTATGGTTTGGCTCTGGGGTTCGCATAGAGAGCTTTGAATGCCGTTACAAAGCTTATCGGTAGTCCTATTTTATGTAGGAGGGCAAAGAGATAGCACCACTGGACTCGGTCGAACGCCTTCTCCGCGTCCAGGGAAAGGACCAGAGAAGACGTTCGAGATCGCCCCGTCACCATATCAGGTCAGCCGCTTGTCTTGTATTTTCATATAATTGCCTCGTGGGTACAAAGCCCACTTGGCCCACATATATACATCTGGTGAGAAGCGGATTTAGGCGAGTGACCAGCAGTTTGACATATATTTTCAAATCAAAGTTAATGAGGGAGATGGGACGGTAGTTGGCGACGTTTGTTCCAACTCTCCCTGGTTTAGGGATGAGTGTAACATCCGCTGGGGATAAGTCAGGATTGGGGCCATCCCCTTCCATCCAAGTCTTGTACATCATGGTCATATGTGGCACCAAGTCCTCTTGGTATGTGTTGTAATAGGCGCCATCAAAGCCATCGGGGACCCGGAGCCTTGTTCCCCTTTAACTCTGTAATGGCCCTATCTAACTTATCTGCATCTATGGGCACGCCCAGGAGATCCACCATTTCCCCATTCAGCCTCAGAAGTTGGACTTATCTAGGAAGGCTGTGACTGCGGCCGTATAGGTTCAGTTTTCATCATTCACTATGGGGGAGTGGTTGTACACTTGGGAAAGGAAGCGTGAGAATTCTGTGTTTATGTCTTGGGGGTTGTTAAGGACCATCCCTTGGGTGTTTTTAATGGCTGTTATCATGTGAGTTTTATGTTTAGGTCCGAGGGGGTAACATAGAAACATAGAATGTGACGGCAGATAAGAATCATTCGGCCCATCTAGTCTGCCCAATTTTCTAAATACTTTCATTAATCCCTGACCATATCTTATAGTTAGGATAGCCTTATGCCTATCCCACGCATGCTTAAATTTTTAAACCTTTGTCCCTCTAATTTAATACTATGTACTCTTGTTAAATTAGAGGGACAAAGGTTTAAAAATAATATCAGGAAGTATTACTTTACTGAGAGGGTAGTGGATGCATGGAATAGCCTTCCAGCTGAAGTGGTAGAGGTTAAAACAGTAAAGGAGTTTAAGCATGCGTGAGATAGGCATAAGGCTATACGATAAGGCCAGGGACAAATGAAAGTATTTAGAAAATTTGGCAGACTAGATGGGCCGAATGGTTCTTATCTGCTATCACATTCTATGTTTCTTTGTTTTCAGCAGGAAATCCAACACTATTTTTAGACGAACACGACCCCTAACTTGTTCTTTAACCTGTGTCCCTAAAAAGGGAGTTATTCAGTCTCCATCTCCATGGAGTGTGTTCCCGGGATCCGTAGGGTCAATTCTATATCCGCATGGTCAGACACGAAATGAGGTTGATCGTGGATGCTTTGATCCATTGCATCCCCAGAGGGTTTGTGAGAAATAGGTCGATGCATGAGTAAGTGGCATGTACTGCCGAGTAGAAGGTATAGTCCTTTGTTCCGGGTAGCTGAATCTTCCAAGGGTCCAGCAGCCCAGTGTTTTTAATGAACTAGTTTAAAAGCTTATCTTGTCCCCCCCTGTTCTGTGACCCACCTCCCAGGTCAATCGCTGGGCATGGCGTGGCATTTAAGTCTCCCCCTAATATAAGTATACCTCTGGGTAGGGTTGCTATTAATGCCTCAAGTTCCAGTTAGTTAGTAAGTTGTATATTGGAGCTGTGGGGTATGTGGGATTCGTCTGACTTCTCGTAGCAGAAATCTGCGCTTATTGGGTTTATTTAGTCCATTTATGTTGAGTGATGTCAGTCTGAACTTCATTGTCTAGTCAGGTGTGCAAGTCTGGGTTCCTTACTGAGCATTGGCTTGAAGGCCTAGCACCTCTCCTTCTGGTTCGAGACAGGGGTCAAATGGCCCGGCTGCATGCACCAAGGGGTGGGTCTAAACAAAAATCAGTGGGGGGAGGGAAAAAGGGAAAGCGGAAAGGGAAGGAGAAAATGGGTATAGTAAAGATAGAAGAAAAGTGTAGATCAACAGTAGAAACATGGATGCTGTCCAGGAAGTAGGAGGGTCTGGGAGGGAGGGTCTCCTGGAGATTGGCCGGGACGTGTCAGCTGACCGGAGTTCGCCGCGAACAGCTCGCGGCGAACCGCGGCGAACCGTTCGCGAGAAGTTCACGGACGGTTCGCGACATCTCTACTGGCAATCCTCCTGATCTAAAAGAAAATGCTTGCTCTTATGAGATTAATCCCTTTACTTGGGAAATACTTCCTTACTGGGACTCTCTGCAAGTCAAGGCTAAATAGGGTCCTGTAATGAGGCACCTGTGACAGAGAGGGGTGCAAAACCCAGGAGTTGGCCTAGACTCCCACAATTATAAACAAAACCATAAGAGCAAGCATTAGGCTGTTAGAGTAGGACCTGCCGAGAATTGGGTACATTGACGTTGTGGCAGGCGTATGCAATGTATGATCATATAATTTAACCAAGCCCCATTATTTGTTATCTAGGTGAGGTGTTTTTAAATAAAACTATTTAGGATTTGAAATCATTGTTTAGTTAACAAGCGAGTGCGCTGGATTGTGTATATATATATATATATATATATATATATATATAATATTTTGGGTAGCTTATATCAACAATAAATAATGTATACAAATAAAATGTTAGCGCTGACGTGACTTTTTGTTTTATTTCAGAAACTGAAGCAGTATAGAATGACTCATTTTAAATGGTTGAAGTAATGCTCTTTATTCAACATGGTGTGTAGTAAACAGTGTTTGCGATGTAAACATTGCAATAGTTTGATGTTTGTAAACAAATTCGCACATTCTCCTTACTGTTTACTTACTGCACTGTAAATAAAGGCTTGTTGTGAAGCAATCTAGATTTAAAGGTGCAGTGAAGTGGTTTAACAGGCTTCTGGTAAAGGAAGAGTTTTTGAATACATATGCTTCAAATCACAACCTTAAATGTATTACTTTATAATGTGCCAACATATTCCACAGCGTCATACAACTGGGGAAAAAAAGACAGTACCATATCGACAAACCAATATTAAAGGAACCGAGGCCCCTGCCTGTGAGCTGAGATTTAGCATTCTCAGTCCTTTATAGACCAAGTACTAAGCTAGATGGCTTGAAAGCTTACAATTTTAAGGTCATGATGGGGACTTGAGGCAAGAGGGAGCAGAGAGCGGTTTGAAGGTATTGAACAGGGAGCCTTAGAGCATTTGCACGGACTGCTAAAAAGTGATGTGATTGAAGAGGCAACAGTTGCCAAACTCCTGTAAAGGTAGCATGGTTGGTGGGAAGTGCCTAGGGAAAAAAGAGGAATTGCTTACACTGGGTGGTAAATGACACCTCCAGATTGCAAATAATGAAATATCAGATAGGTGAAGGTATGTACTGATTGAGGAAAGTGGGGAAGGGGTGAAGGGAGGGTAAGAAGAAAGGAGGAGGGGGGGAGAGGGACCAGCAGAGATGTGTTTAAAATTGAAAATTAGCCCAATAGATTCTCCCAAAAAAACAATAATCATGTGTACAGTACACAATAACAGACTGCATGTATAGAATACAAACAAAAAACAAACAAAGCAAAAAGTCCTTACAGAAAATAGCTTTGAAAAACTAGCAATAAAGAAAATAAAAATGGAGGGGAAAAAAGTGTGAGAGTGTGTGTCCAAACAGGCAGAAAAATTATACTTGAATTTCCCCAGCATCTTTTCAGGGCTTGCTGGAAGTTACTTGGGAACATGGAGATATTGCTTGCAGTGGATGGTGTGTGAGGCCTTCAGGTGGGATAGAATAAAGAGACATTTCAGATAGGTGAAGGTATGTACTCTTAAGGGAAAGGTAGAGGGTAGGGTAAGAGCAAAGGAAGGGGGTGGGACAAGCAAACGTGTTTGTTAATTGATTACTTAAAGAGTTTATTTTACACTTTCACTATGCTTTTGTCTATAAATGGCTGTTATTTCTGGTGTGATGTAGCTTGACAAAGACCCTTTCAGGGGTTGAAACATTGCGGTGTCTCACTTTTCCCAGTAAGTAAATTTGAAGATACTTGGAGTGCCTGGATCCTCTTTCTACCACTGATACGAAAGGATGGCAACTCAACAAAGCATCTTCTAAAAATACATTTCACCTGCATATACCATTCAAGACTGGACAATGAGTATTTAAAGAAGGACACCAGGATATTATCTATTTATCTACTAACGTCAACAATATTATATATATACAAATAAAATGTAAGCGCTAACGTGCCCTTTTGTTTTATTTCAGTAACTGAAGCAGTGTAGAATGACTCATTTTAAATAGTTGAAGTAATGCTCTTTATTCAACATGGTACGTAGTAAACAGTGTTTGCTATTTAAACTGTTACGAATGCTGATATTGCAAATACCCATTTGTCTATTTCCTCCAGAAGTGCTGGAGCCTGGAGCCTCGGGTGTTGATTCGACCGTTCCAGGCGAAATACAGCATCCAAGCAGATTCTCCACAGCAAGCAGACAGTTACCCAAACATCAGCCTAGACTAAATGAAGGGTACAAGGGTACAGGCTAACTGCCTGGCTTTTATGCATTACAAACATACAGGGTTTCCATTGACATATTCCAGGGGCATTCCCCACTGGACCTGAGAGGGGACAGTAACAAGTTACATTTTACAGTTCCATTTGCTCTCAGGTCCAGGACACTCCTACAACGGTAATACAATTCTTCCCTTGAACTTGGGAGATAATGCTAAACTCTATCTCCAAACTATCTTTAGCACTATGCTAAACTCTATCTCCAAACCCAAAAAGCACACATTTTCACTAAACTCGGAAAGTACCCCAAACTTCCTAGGAACCCCACAGAAGTTATGTATCCTGATAGCCCTGATCTGGGTGACCAACATATAAAAAAATCACCCAGATCGGAAGAGGGGTTCAAGAGTTTCACGGGGGTCTTAGTTTGACCGACCGCACACGATTGACCAGAAATAGTTCAATGAGTTTAGGTTGTGTGGTCGGTCTATTTTGGAAAATCTGTAAACTGAACAAATCCACGAACAGTATCCCCTGGCTCATAGGTAGTGTTTGTTCCCTTAGTTTGTGGGAACAAAACTACCGAATAGCGCTCTCCTGGCTGATAGGTGAAAGGCAAAGTTTGACGGGCGTTCGGGAAGTCGAGTGTCCGATTTTAGTTCCAGACACTCGACGACCAAGTCTTGCTACCTCCTTTCATGTGAACAAGATGGCCGCCGTTTTCTCCTGCACGTGGTGTTCGACTATGCGAACTGCGGCCACACAGAGAGAGCACTTAATTCTGTGGTTTCCTTTGAAGTTAATGAGCCAGGGGAAAATCCAATTTAACAAAATAAACAAAGTGGTGGCTTCACATTGCTACCCTTTAGTTCCATGGGTCGGCGTACCCACCTAGACCCTGCCGGGTTGGCTTGGGGATGTCCGGGGAAGTCAGTCACGGTTCCAACTCCGTTTGCCTGGATAAACCATCCGCATTGCCATTCTGTTTGCTTGGACTGTACTGCATGGTAAAATTGTAGGCCAGACTCCAGCGTAACAAACGTGGATTGTATCCAGCAACCCTGTTTAAACAGATGAGGGGGTTGTGGTCGGTCATCAAGGTAAAGGGACGGCCGTAAAGGTAAGGTTGTCATTTCTTTAATGCCCATACCAGAGCCAGGCATTCCTTCTCCACAGTGGCATAGCTAACTTCTCTGGGTAATAGTTTCCGACTGAGATATACCACCAGGTGTTCCATCCTGTCGTCCCCCACTTGACTCAACACGGCTCCCAGCCCAAACAAGGAGGCATCTGTGTGTACAAGAAACTTTTAAGTGTGGTTTGGGTGGACCAACACAAGTTTTCTCCTGCACGTGGCGTTCAAATTTACGAACCCTGGCCACATAGAGAGAGCACTTACTTCTGTGGTTTCCTTTGAAGTTAATGATCCAGAAGGGTGGTCGGTATTCGTTAGTTTTATCTACCGAACAAGCAAAATCCAATTTAACAAAATAAACAGTGGTGGCTTCACATAAACATTGCAATAGTTTGATCTTTTTAAACATATTTGCACATTCTCTATACTGTTTCCTGCACTGTAAATAAAGGCTTGTTGTGAAACAATCTAGATTTAAAGGTGCAGTGAAGTGATTTAACAGACTTCTGTTAATGAAAGAGGTTTTGGATATATATGCTTCAAATCAGAATCTTAAATTTATCACTGGTATTTATAAAGTGCCAACTTATTACACAGCGCTGTACAACTGGGGAAAAAAAGACAGTACAGTATAGACAAACTAATAAAAAAGGAACAGAGGACCCTGCCTGTGAGCTGAGATTTTGCATTTTCAGTCCTTTATAGACATGAAATGTGCAATTGATTTCGGACCGAATTTAAAATTTGGCCGAATTTCAGCAATTCGAACATTTGGATGCTTCCGAATGTCTGAATTGCCGAAGTGCCGAATTTTGGAAGTGCCAAACTGAACTGAAGTGCTGAATTTTAAAAGTGCTGAACCGGATTGCCGAAGTGCCGAATTTTGTGCCCAAGTGCTTTGGATTTCTGAAAAGTGGCAAAACAGGAGAGTTAGGGAAAATTAAGGGAATGATGACAGGAATCTAACCCTACCCCTAACCCCAACCCTCGTAGGGGTAGGTAGGGTTATGGGTAGATTTATGGAATTGCCGAAGTCCTGAATTTCGGAAGTGCCGAACCGAACCAAATTTTTTTCCCATGCGCATCCCTATTCCTTTATACCAAGTACTAAGCATGAGGGGAGGAAACACACCATGTAGTGGGTGATTAAAGCCTTCTATTGGGGTGGTGCCACCGTTGATGTTCGACCATTCTGCTGGACGTATGAGATGTGCCAGAAGGTAGGTAGAAACTAGTTGATTTCCCTAAAGCCCCCTTACAAGTAATGGCCATAAAGGAGAACCCTTCTGGCAAGATTGATGAGAATCTAGGACCAGCCGTGTAGGAACAAGTCTGTTAATTACTAGCTAGTCACTAAAACTTATTTTTCCCAGAAGGTGTAGACCACCAGACAGATCCTACTTAGACAATCTGCCTAATGTATACCTGAAACTGTTGAGGCAAATATGCTTAGGGAGATGGGAGGTGGCATTTGTAACCTTTTCACTAAGCACTTTTTGACTGAAAAAATATTTGCAAGATTTATTTCAAGCAAGGGGTGCATAGCAGGCATATAAAAATATCATAACAAAGACATTTTGTGTATAGATGGCTTTGCCAACAAACTTCGAAATTAAAAAAATTTATAATTGTACACAATTTTTATTTGTCACCTATTTGTTCATGCTTTGTAGAAATATTTGGGAAATGAAAAGCTTTAGACAGTATACAGTGTCCTTCACCTTGCAAAATTTCAGAGTCTGAAATGTTCATATAAAAACTAAATTGCATTTTTTTTCACACTTATAGGTGTGACAAAAATATATAAATAAGAGTGGCCAAAAAGAAGAATGCCCCAAAACTTTTACTATAGATATTATAAAGAACCATGAAGGCATTAATAGTAATGTAGTTTACTAAACCTTGCAACAAAATGTAAATGGAATATCTGCATTTGAGCATTATGCCCACATATAGTAAAATACAATTACATCAAATATTTCTAATATAAAATGTATTTAGAACTGCTATGCTAACTGTGACAGATCCCTCTGTCTTGGAACTATAGTACTTTCCTGGTGGATTCGTGCAATTGCCTGTCCATACTTCCCCTTTCGTTTATTTGTTAATCTACCGAACAAACTGCTGAACGGCCGGCCACCCAGAAGAGGAGTGTGCTGCTGGTTAACCTATTGGCCCCAATCTGAACGTGGTGGTTAACCACAGACACCTCCTAATTGAAACCGTATGCTGGGTGGTCGTCGTTCGTATGCCGACCACGAGGCGGCGGCCATCTTAGATGCATGAATACACAGCGGTGTTCGTCGACAAACTTATGGAACTCAAAACGGACACCTTTTCTCCCGATCACCGCTGAAACCGCTGACCTCCATTCTTTGTCATCCGGCATACGAACGCCGGTCCGTTCGCGACTTTTTATTTCACGAATGGACTTAACCCAGATAGCCATCCCATGGAGCCATTCGTATACCGAAAGAACAGTGTGAAAGACTTTGGCTCCATGGCGATTGAACTGTGTGTATTGGATCTGAGCGCCATTCGGTAATAATGTGCGCTCAGATCTAGGCTATCTGGGGATATGTTATATGTACTGAATACATTCGGTAGTTTTACAGTTATGGAATTTTATGTATTTTAAAATAGCGTTTTGCCTCTATCCATGGAGATAATTGGATTTCTTCCAAATTATCTCCAGGATAGAGAGGAGGGGTTTGCTTGTACAAAGGGGAGTGTTTATGCCTGAGCCACTGTGATTGGCTAATGTACCATACTTGTCCCAGTCTTCCATCTGGTCCCCTAGGGGAGTGTCCACCAGGTGGGAGACCTGCATAAATACCAGGCATTGACCCCTTAATAAATCAGATTCCTGTTTTACCCTCGTGTTTGGGGGGATTGCTACTTTGGAGTATTCTTTCGCCTGTTCCAGGAGAGAAGGAGTTCGTATGATTCTCTGTTCGGGAGTTTGGAGCATTCCCTTTTATTCCGTTCAGGTGTTTGGCGGTTCACAGCAACGGTACCTGTGTCTCTAAAGGGGGGAAGATCTACTAAACGGTGGTTTCACTCATTTATGCCGGGAGTGTCTTAACACTAATTCCAAAGAACCCCTACTATAAGAGGAAAAATGGAAATGAGCAAGTCCCTAAAAAATGATAAGGAAAGTTTATTCGAAGACAAAGGCGAACACAGGCACCGACATGCGCGTCGGGTAGCTTAGTTGTTTTTAATTGTTCACAGTTTGTGAGTGGTGAGTTGTCTGTAGGAGTCTCTAACTATAATCAGATTTTTTGGGATGTGTAAATGCAAAGCCACCTTGGACTCTTTTTACCATTGATAGGAGAGTCTTGAGTAATGCAAGGTAAAAAAGTGTTTAAGTCATGGTAGCACTCTCATATCCATCCTTATAGCGGAGATCCAGCCTGTGGTATTAGGAGGCTATATGCTTTGCAATATTTCCTTTTAGCATTAGACATAAGTTATCCTTTACAAATACATGTTCTTGTTTTCATTAGTTAGTTGTTGTTTTTTTGGTTTGTTTTACCCTGTCCCCCAAATCTCCTGGGTTTATGTAGTCATATGTATTACACCTAATCACTACTACTGTTAGTGTTACAGAGACTTGATTGATACATACTTACCTCAAGTATCCTTACATCAAGCCAGACGAATATTTTGACTGCCAGTGAGTATCTACACTAATTAAGTAGGATTTTTTGTAACAGTCCTCTTTGTTATTTTTCTAAGGATCAGTTGTGGTTTACATTGCCGGGTCATTTTCCTTTGTGGGATTATGAATTTATGTCCTCCCTATATTCACTACATAGACTGAGATCTAATTAGGAGACTCATATGTATATATTTTCTTTTGTTAGGTGATGGGTTTATTATTATTTTTTACTAATTATTTGAGTCCTTGAATACTTCTAATTTCAACATTTTCAATTTATTTCAAGTTTTTGTCTAATTTTGAACAAACATTCCTTATCGATTTTTAGGGACTTGCCCATTTCCATATTTACTCTTTGGAATTAGTTATTATTTTCCAATGCTCTCTGGTTATGCCTTTGCAAGCTCCAAAACATGACTTGATTGATCCTTTATAGCAGGCTTCCCCAAACTTCGACCCTCCAGATGTTGCTGAACTACAACTCCCATGATTCTCACCCTATCTATTTCATTCAAGAATAATGGGAGTTGTAGTTCAGCAACATCAGTAGGGCCGGAGTTTGGGGAATCCTGCTCTATAGGGATACATTTATACATTATTTTTATTTAAAACTGCTATAGCAATGTTTATTAATCTCTGGATTGCTAATGTAATGCGAACAGTGAAATTGTAGAGTGCATTCACCCCCCCTTTTCCCTCCCCCAACTGTAAGAATGGTATCATCCAGTAAAACTTCCTGTACTGTTTTAAAGCAGGGGTTGTACTTATATTTTTAGCAATTTTATATTAATTCTATCAGGGACTAATAGCTTCTGGCAGAGAAATATGTTCATCTACAGGTTGGTAATCATAACTAGAGTGAGTGAGTCTTCATGGACTAAATTATATACTGCAAAATAAAATGAAAATAAATATGGTTATACTCGATTTTGGTATTGAAGCTTTAAACTTATATTCCCAAAATGGTGGTGTCACCTGAATGATAGAGAATACAACGAACACTCATTTACACTACCAGTTGGCTATCCCTTGTTATAAGCGTAGTTGTGATGTTTGAAAACATTGGCACCACTTGGATTGAACAAAGAATTCTATTTTACTCCGTTCATCCACAATTAACATTACTAGTCTTGGGAGCGTGGTTTGGACTCTGACCAGAATGGCAGCATAGCTTGAAAGCTCTGCTTCTCTAAGCCTTTTATAAGCACTTTATCAGTGCAATTCTAACCTATTCAACCGCTAATGAGAGAGCACTGATCCACCCCAGACCCTCAGGAGCTCGAAGTCCATCTCTCAAACAGACCCCATGGATGGGTTTTTGCAGGCACCGGCCGGGAACAGCCATGTGGGATTGGATTCCAATATGGCACCTGTGACGAAAGCAACTTCACCACTGGTTCTTGGAGGGGACTAATTGCCAGCCTTTTACCCTGTGACTATGGCCCCTTTAATTTATTGTGGTTAAAGATACTATTTGTGCCTATTGGAACTTGGCACAATGGTCTTCAAACTTTCAAAGTGGCACTTCGGCTACAGTCGAAGTAGTTGAAGTGGCCGTCATTCGAACACAATTCGGTCTAATTTGGTCGAACGTGTTCAGCGGTGTTTTGTCGTTGAGTTCATGGAACTCAAATCGGACATGTGACGGCACGAACACCACTGAACAGTTACCTTCCAGGGAACTTTGACTATTCGAACGGGAGTCGAACGGCGTTTGGTGAGTCGAAGCCCACGAACAAGGGACGCACATTGACTATGGCCATTCACCATTACGTTCAGTAATTATAACAGTACTTCGACTGTTTAAAATAGACCGACCGCACAGCCTAATTCTCTGGAACTGTTTTGGACATGAAACCATGTGTACGGTCAGTCAAAAAGAGACTTCCAGGAACTTCCTGAACCCCTGCTCTGATCTGGGTGATTTTTGGATATGTTATTCATCCAGATCAGGTTTATCAGGGGATATATTGTGTTTTGGGGTACTTATTGGACCTTGTAAAAATGTGTGTTTTTTCCACCTGGGTATATTTAAGTTAATTTAAGTTATCACCTGCAGAGGGTTCACCCACTGGATCCTGGAGCCTTGTCGTAGGTCCAGGGTGGGTAGGAGACGGCGAGACCCCAAGCAAGCTATGGCTGTTGTGAGGTCTGCAGTGCTTATGGTGTCTGGAGGAGTACTCGGATTCCTCGGTGAGCACTAGGAGCATCCGTCGGCGGAGGTACCCAACCGGGATACAGGAAGCTCCATCACATTTGGTGGCAGCGACGGGATGGTGTCCTAGTGTGAGGAGAAGCATCCTGGAGACACCAGGAAAGGTGTTGATCATAGTGAGGGCAATGCTAGCATTCATGCAGCGCCCCTGGAAGCAGAGGTGTCCATTGACTTGGATCAGGCAAGTATGTCATACTCTGACTCTTGCAAAGATTTGCTGGCCGAGGTGAGGCAGCAAGTGGTCTGGTATGACCCTGGTGTGTTCATGGATACCTTCCAGGCGATCTGGAACCAGGTAGCCATCGAAAAACAAGCGAAGTGAGACCAAGAGTTTCTGCTGGCTAAAGCGAGGGAAAGAAGATTTACTCCTTTGTCTGCTGTTCCAGCTTGCAGGGGATTCAATGCGGAAAGTCCTTGTAAGGACTAGAGCTAATTCCCCATTCGGCTCTAGGAAGGAATGGTTCCAGGGCCCCAGTCAAGCCATGGCGCCTGTGGGCAGAAGTGCTGCCGTTTGTCCCCTGTTTCAGCTAGGAAGCGGTCCTTGGCAGAGGTACCCAGCCACGGGTACAGGGAGCTCCACTACAGCGCCATCCCCACCATCCTCCCTGGCGGGCTCTAACCATGCAACGCTGGGCAGCATATACGCTGAATGGCAATCCTTAGCATCCGTGATGGCAACTAAACAGGATCTCCAGATCCTCACCTCCACGCTACATGACACCATTAAGACCGAAATGGCCTTGATCCGCACTGAGGTGACCGTGCAAGGGATGCAGATACAGGCCCTGGAGCACACTACTCAAGGCCTCATGACCCGGATTGCCGCTACTTATCAGGCACTGGCAAGGCAAGGCACCATGCTGTTGGAGATGCGCAGCCAGATGGAAGATCTGGATAATTGCAGTCGACAGTGCAACTTGCGGGTGAGAGGCATCCCTGAACCCAACGACCTCGAAAATGTTGAACGCATACTCACCTCCCTGTTTCAAGCCATCAGTGGGGAGGCTGCACCGACAGCATGTGCCTTACGTCCGCGGTCAGACAACTCTGTTCCCAGGGACATAATCTGCTGTTTGAGTTCCTTCAAGCAGGAGGAGACAATCATGCTTAAAGCCCGCAGCAGAAACTCATGGGAATTTCAGGGCGCTTAGGTGGTTGTCTATAATGACCTCTCCCTGCTCACCTTGGATGCCATACGGGCACTGATGCCGGTCACTACCATGCTCCAGGAACACAGGATACCATATTGCTGGGGCTTTCCATTCAGCTTGTCAGTCCGCCACCAAAAAGATTGGATGAACATAAAGTGGCCTGAGGAGGTACCGGAGTTTCTCGCCAGCTGCAGCCGATGCCAGTGGTCAACTGGGTGCTGGGGCCCTTGGACCTGAGGCCCTGTCCGAAGAGAGTTCCACATCGCAGGAGAGGGGACTCCAGCGGGCCCTCCACCCGACGATTCCTGGACCCAGTACGCCCGGAGGAGTGTCGATCCCACGACCCCACGGAATGTTTCCGACATGCTCAGAGGTAAAGCTAAGCCTTAAGCCTGTAGCTACCAATTGACTGCCCCTACCTTTGGGTGGGGGTTTGCACTGGGGTTGGCCCTCTGTTTCCCATTGAGACTCCTGTTACACGCTCCGCTATGTTGGGGCTGGTGGTTGTCATTTCCGATTTAATTTTTTTTTGTTTCTGTGGTACCCCACGTGGCGTGATGCCCACCATTGATACTAGCATACTCCTCTACATGGCGGGGTAGGGAATTGATGTTGCTTTGAGTGGGTTAGGGGCCCTAGGTGACACTCCTGCCAGCCTGTAACTCTATCTCTGCCGGCCCTACTGCCCCCTAGGAGATGGGTTTGCCACAGCCACGGACATATTCAATGTACTTGCTTGGAATAGCAGCCGCCACCTCCTACCTATCATGTTTCTTATTATGTTTTTATACACTAAATGTTTCAGTGCCTTACGTTTTGCTTCTCTGTATGCACCGTCTGTAAGTATATGGCTTGGGGAGGCTTGTGCTGCACATACCAACCTGGAGCGGGCTAGGCGCAGTGAAGTACACTGTAGCGGGATAGGACAAACAAAGGGGGGTGGGGTGTGACACCCAGGGGTGGGATACTGGCAGCATACTACAGGCAGTAGTGAGACAGCACTTGTCACTTGGGGGGAGGGGCATGGATTGCTTGGAAATGCACCTTTTACTTAATAAATCACCTAGGGAACGCCAGCGTGACAACTAGGAAATGCCCATCAGTGGACGGGGTGTAACATGTTTCCCATCGAGCCTCACGGGGGTGGAGGGGGGACTGTGGTACTGGGTACTGATGCGGAGGACTAGGGGACTAGTTGGAGACATTACAAGGAGTGGGTGAAATTCGCGCCTCCCGGGGATCACGCTCGTAACTGGTACATGTTCCACCCCACCTTATCTCACCATAAGACATCAGTTCAGTGGGTCAACTGGGGGGGTGGAGGGCCACTACTCGATCCATTACCTAACCTGATAGGAAAGCGGGTTGGACTCTCATTTGGATGGGCTGATGAGTGGGCATCTTTTCCTTAGGATGTACTGTGTTCTATCACTTAACTAAGACACCTGACACTTGCAGTTGGGAGCTGAGCCACGCACTCCTCGTACACTCGTGTGTGTCTTTAGGGTGGTGTGGTGTTGACGGCTTACTTCCCCGGCTGGATTCTCTAGAGCGAGTGCCAACTGCCATCACTGCCACACGAGTATCCTCTCGATAAAGGGGAGATTGCCAGGGGCAATACTTGCCCATAGTGGGAGCCAACCTCCTCCTTCTACCTCTTTCTCTCTGTCTTCTCACTTGTCTTCTCTCTTTGTCATCAATCGCTTTCCCTGTCGCCTCCCTCCTAGTGGGGTGGGATGCGGCGAGGAGACCGACGCTGCTCCTATCCCTGACCTACCCCTACATACTTCCCTGACCCTTGAGTGGCGAAGTTGCTGTCCTCCTTTGTGGACCTCGCCGCCTAATCCTGCAGAAAGTGGGAGCTCTCAATCTCCAGATGACATATCGCACGGCCTCGCTCTCGGTCCTCACACTCAACTACAGAGTACTCAATGCTCCAGAGCGTAGATCCCATGTGTTGCAGGAGCTCCGTACCCACGGAATATCTGTGGCTCTCTTACAGGAAACTCACTTCCTGGAGGGCTTGGCACTACGAAATTAAGATTATCCAGTCAATTATTTTAGTAACAACTCGACTTCACGGAGGGAATATTATTAGTAGGGATATTATTGGCGGCCGCTTTGCAATTTTAAGAACTAGACAACATACGGGACTCTGAGGGGAGGTACCTGTTCGTTAAGGGCAGGGTGGCGGAGAAAACATACACGTTTGCGGTCGTTTACTCCCCCAACCAAGGCCAATCGAACTTCCTTTGCAGGACATTGTCCAAGCTGAGTCAGTTTGAAAAAGGAACTCTGATAGTGGGGCAGGGATTTCAATGTCCCCCTAGATCCCATCCTAGATTCCTCTACTGGATACAGCAGCATACCCCAAAGGTGTATCCAAGTGATCTGTACTTCTCTCAGTAACATGAGATTAGTGGACTGCTGGAGGGCTTGTCATTCAATGGACAGGGATTACACTCAGGAAGGAAGGCCTAACACGTTTGCTCAAGGCGGAGATAGCCACCTCTACCTGGTCCGATCATAGTTACATAGTTACATAGCTGAAAAGAGACTTGCATCCATCAAGTTCAGCCTTCCTCACATTTGTTTTCTTGACCCCAGAATGGCAGTCAGATTTATCCTTGGATCAAGCAGTTATTACCCTACATTGAAAGATTATATCCTTGAATATTCTGTTTTTGCAAGTATGCAACTAGTAGCTGTTTGAACATCTGCATGGACTCTGACAAAACCACTCCTTCAGGCAGAGAATTCCACATCCGTATTGTTCTTACAGTAAAAAACCCTTTCCTTTGCCTTAGATGAAATCTTCTTTCTTCCAGTCATGGACCGGTTCTGATTGACATAACCAGCAAAGAGGACATGGCGGCTCAATGAGTCCTTATTGCGAGATCCTGCTATTAAAGAACAGGATATATACTTCGAGGGGGATGTCACCCACTACGGCGTGGGAAGCGCACAAGAGTATAATCAGGGGCTGTCTTATTGGTTTAGCTACCAATAAGAAGAAAGAAGCAGTGCAGTGGAACAAGGCCTACTACCTGTTACTCCCATCTAGGGCTTATTGCCTAAATCTAGATGTATTAGTACACAATACTTACCTTTAACTACATTAATTGATTCTTCTATTTCTCCCTTTTCTATATTCTCTCCTCCTAAAAGTCCTGCTATTTTTATTGTTTTCAAGACAAATCATGTCTAAGATAAAAAATAAAAGACCCTGAAATTAACCCTAGTTTCAGTCTCATCCCTGACCTGATCAGAAGCATGACTGGTGGCAGCTTATGCAGACGACCTTCTCTTTTTTATCACCAATCCTAGGATCTCCTTACCATGTTTGATGAGGGAGTTGGATGACTATGGTGGCATATCTGGCCTCAAACTCAATCTCACGAAATGCGAGGTGTTGAATATCTCCATCCCAAAATTGGATTTTGCAAACCTACGCCCACACTTCCCATTTCGCTGGTGCACGCAGAAAATTAAATCCCTTGGCACGTGGGTGACGGAAAACCAGAATGATCCATATCGCTCTAATTTTGAGCCCCTACTACGTCAAGTTTTGGACGATCTGAAGCAATGGACGTACCCGCAGTTGTCGTGGCTAGGCCGCATGGCAGTTCTCAAAATGAACATCTTCCCCCGGCTGCTCTACCATTTTTAGACGGTGCCTGTCTCGTTGCCCAAATCATTTTTCTCTTTATTAAAAACGGTGATCCACTACGTATGGAGGGGAGAGAGTTTCCGCCTTCGATATGAAGTATTATGCTTACCGAGGCGGTGTGGGGGTCTGGCCCTTCTGGACTTTAACAAGTATCACAGGGCAGCAACTCTGCAGTGGATACTGGATTGGCACACAGATTGTCCCCACCATCAATGGCCTGTTTTAGACTGGGGCGGATGACTGAATTTCTGCAATCTGCGTCTTTGGGAAGTTCAGTAGCTGACTCCCCCGTCGCCCATAACGTGGAGAGTATTGCATGGGGCTGAACATATCTCCCCCCCACCGAGCCCACTAATACCCCTAAAGCACAATAGATATCTGGGGGGCGGCATATCATCTAGTGCCTGGGAGTACATCTGTCAGGGTCTTACCTGTGGTGGGAGTCTGATAGGCAGAGATTTGTGCTCACCCTTGCAGATATACACAGTCCAAGGTGATAAGGTTAGAAACCACCTGGACTGTGAATCAGTGCATGGGGCTGTGCATGAAAGGTGCTCCAATTCGCTGTACAGACAAGGACACAAGCAGAAGGATCGTCGAGGATAAGCCAAAGTCAGAAGATGTCAGAGGTCAGGATAAACAAGGAGGAAAGCCAATGTCAGGAACCTGGGTCAGGTGAAGCACAGGTATCAGCCACAGATGGAGTAAAGCCCTTTAGTGCTGTAGACAAGCCAGGAATAACAAAGATCAAACATATTCAAAAGAACAGAATCTGCTGTGGCTTAGAGGCAGTATAGCAGGCCCAAGACACGAAGGACACAGGTTCAAATCGAATCGTTGCTTTTTGGAAGATGGTGCGGGATACCATGTTCAATGTCTTTGTAGAACCACAACCACTAACAGCGGAACTGGCTTTGCTGCACCTCACACCAGCACCAATCTCAACAAATAAAAAGTCCATCACTAGACATCTTCTCAATGTGGCTAAATCCCTCCTACAAGGGAACAGTGGCTGGGTCAAGTGGAGGACATTCAAGCTGCGGAAGCAACCCAGGCAGCACTTTGGGGCTTAGGAGATAAACATGTGGAGCACTGGTGGCTGTGGTTCATGTATATAGCAGACAAATCGTTCATGTATATAGCAGTCAAATCGAATTGTTGCTTTTTGGAAGATGGTGCAGGATACCATGTCCAACGTCTTTGGAGAACCACAACAACTAACAGCGGAACTGGCATTGCTGCACCTCACACCAGCACCAACCTCAGCAAATAAAAAGTCCATCACTAGACATCTTCTCAATGTGGCTAAATCCCTCCTACAAGGGAACAGTGGCTGGGTCAAGTGGAGGACATTCAAGCTGCGGAAGCAACCCAGGCAGCGCTGTGGGGCTTAGGAGATAAATATGTGGAGCGCTGGTGGCTGTGGTTCATGTATATAGCAGACAGGATACATGTGGGTGGGGGGGATGAGGAACTGGAGGCGGGGTCTGTGGATGGATGAGTGGCGACCTACCCATACACCTCCGCAACCCATGCCCACTATAACTTACTCTGATTCTCCCATTCCTCGTTCACCTAAAAGAATAATCCTTTTCCTCTGCTTTTTCTCCCTCTTGCTTTTATCCTATTCCTTCCCTTTCTTATTCCACAAAACTACAAACTCAGAGGCATGACACTTAGTTGACCCTCAACACTGACACTACTGACACTTGTGCCTGGGTGCAAGGGGGATGTGGCTGACATACCAGGGCTTACTGGCCCATTCGCTTCACATCACCAACACGGTTCACACAATCCACCTGATTATTAGGAGCTGGCTGTCAGTTCTATGGTTAGCGAAGCAAGCTTCTGTGGAGCCTATTATAGAAGGTAAAGCTATACTATATATATGTAAATACAATCTGAATCAACCTTAAAGGGCGGTATCTACTTTCTTTATATATGCACGATTTGAACATGATGGGCATACATTCTGCCCCGCCTTTGTCACAAACGATCTGATTGACAGGTAGTTTCACAATGCACTTGTAGGTTTACCATGCAAACTTGTTTGGCGCTAGATACTCTGTACTTATTGCTCTGCCACAGTTATGCCTTTCGGTGCCTGCGTGCTCCTCCTGTTCTGTGAAACCTAGTAGATATAATTTTAATAAAACGATTTACCCCCCAAAAAACATTACTAGTCTTAATTCTGTTAAAATAGTACTAATTCCAGACCAAAACATTCACTGTTGAAAAAACGATGTACAAGAGACATCTTATATAATGTGAAATACACACGATTGAGATCCATAGATTCCCAATTGATAAAGTCAACATTATCATAATGCACTCCATTGCTTAATAATTGAAATATGTTGTTCTTTAATTTTCTATGTCTAATGTAAACATCCAAACATCACAACTACCTATCCATATAGGGGTTAAGCTCGTCTTACTTGTCTTATCGTATGACAAAGACATACACTATATAACCAACATCGGTTTACCCACTCTCTGGGCTCATTATTATTATTATATTTATTTCATTATTATAATTTTTCATTATTATTCTTTGGCATTTACATATTGTTACCTTATTCTTTTTCTCAGTAGTTTTTACTTTGTTTTCATCGCAAGTATTATGCAGCAAAGGGAATTAGGTTTTTAAACTTGTTAAATGACACCTTCATGTCACAACTTGTACAAGCACCAACTAGAATGGACGCTTGTCTGGACCTGGTTTTAAGAAACAACATTGATCTTTTGACCAACATTCAAGTAGGTGAGCACTTGGGAAATAGTGATCACAATATAGTGTCCTTTGAAATAAACTCCAAAAAACAAAAGCACATGGGGTATACTAAAACATATCATTTTAAAAAGGCCAATTTCAATAAGTTAAGGGAAGCTTTGCAATATATTGACTGGCATAAACTCTTCAGTGAAAAGAACACTGAGGATAAATGGATCATCTTCCAACAAATATTAGAAAGGTACATTTCTCAGTATGTACCATTGGGAAATAAATATAAAAGAAACAAATTAAAACCAATGTGGCTTAGTAGAGAAGTAAAACGAGATTAAAAATAGGAAAAGGGCATTTAAAACATTTCAATCTGACAAATGAGATGCATCTTCTAAAAGATATAAGGAAGCAAATAATGCGTGCAAAAAGCCTTGCTAAATTTCAAAATGAAAAAATTATAGCTAAAGAGAGCAAAACCAACCCCAAAGCATTTTTTAAGTACATAAATTCTAAAAAAACCCAAAATAAAAGTGTAGGTACACTAAAAACTGAAACAGGGGTGTTAGTTAATGAAGACCAGGAAAAGGCAGGAATTTTAAATAACTATTTCTCCTTCGTATATATTAAGGAAGAACCCATGGCAATAGATGTGCAAATGATTGCTAACAAAAACTTGCAGAATAATTGTAATTGGTTAACTCAAGACAAGGTGCTGCAGCAACTAAAGAAAGTTAATATAAACAAAGCTCCAGGGCCTGACGTTATCCATCCACGTGTACTTAAGGAACTAAGTGTAGAAATAAGTGAACCTCTGTTTTTAATCTTTCAAGATTCTTTTCTTTCAGGAAGTGTTCCAGAGGATTGGAGGAAGGCAGATGTGGTTCCTATATTCAAAAAGGGTTCAAAATCCTTGCCTGGAAATTATAGACCTTTGAGCTTAACTTCTGTGGCTGGTAAAATATTTGAAAGGTCATTAAGGGATAATATTCAAGAATTCCTTGAGAAGAACATGGTTATCAGCAAAAATCAGCATGGTTTTATGAAGCACAGGTCATGTCAAACTAACTTGATTGCGTTCTACGAAGAAGTAAGTAGAAGTATAGATCAGGGTGTTGCCATGGATGTGATCTATTTGGATTTTGCCAAAGCATTTGATACAGTTCCACACAATAGATTAGTGTTCAAACTTAAGGAAATCGGTCTACATGAAAATGCTTGTTCTTGGGTTGAACATTGGCTTAAAAATAGAGTACAAAGAGTTGTCATTAATGGTAAATTTTCAAGCTGGACAGAGATGGCAAGTGGTGTCTCTCAGGGGTCTGTTCTGGGACCCCTTCTATTTAACATATTTATAAATGATCTTGAAGACAGCATTGAAAGTCATGTTTCAGTGTTTGCAGATGACACAAAACTTTGTAAAATAATAGAATGTGAGCAAGATATTACTTTGCTGCAGAGGGACTTAGATAGACTGGGGGACTGGGCACTCAAATGGCAGATGAAATTTAATGTTGAAAAATGCAAAGTTATGCACTTCGGCATAAAGAATACACAAGCAACGTATACCCTTAATGGAAGCGAATTAGGGATAACAACACACGAAAAGGACTTGGGAATTGTTATAGACAACAAACTATGCAACAATGTGCAATGTCAATCAGCAGTGGCCAAGGCCAGTAAGGTATTGTCATGCATGAAAAGGGCATTCATTCTCGGGACAAGAATATAATTTTGCCTCTTTATAAATCACTGGTAAGACCCCATATTGAATATGCTGTGCAATTTTAGGCACCTGTTCTAAAGAAGGATATTATGGCACTAGAAAAAGTGCAGAGGCGGGCTACAAAATTAATAAAAGGAATGGAACATATCAGCTATGAAGAAAGAGGGGATATGATAACATTATACAAATATATTCGGGGCCAATATAAACCATTGTGTGGAAATCTATTCACAAACCGGACTTTACATAGGACATGAGGACATGCGTTTAGACTGGAAGAAAGAAGATTTTTATTTACTTTATTTTTATTATACCAACCTGCCTTATAAGATATACAGTGAGCACTATATTTGGTTCTGTTTCTTCCCCATACCAAGGAACTCTTCCGTCTACCAACACCTATATCCTACCAATGGGGGATCGACGCCACTGAATGCCAGTTATACCTGAGCTAGTTCTAGCTCTCTAATAGTTGAGTGAAATACCACCCTGCTGTGAAGCTTTACTTTTCCGGTCTATTGTCAGTTTGCACTATTGGAGTTTTTCTTTTTGTGTTCACATATTTTAACCCGAGCCAAGAAAACTCGACCATTTGAAGACCCAAAACCTATACAGACTTGCATCAAACTCAAGCTCCTGCAGGTCAACTTGACTCTCTACCTGTCCACTCAATATCAGGACTATTGTAAAATTTGGTGTGTTTGATATATGTAAGTACACCACTGAAGTCTATATTTACAGTTTATTGTGGCGCGACCTATTTTAATTTTTATTGTCTCCTATTCTTTTTTGATGGTTTGTGAGGGAACCTAATACTTATAGGTTGCAGCCCAACACTTATTTTAGCTTCAGGTTGATCATATAGCGCTGATCCAACATTTATCCGTTTAATTATTTAGCTTAAGCTAACACTATACTTGATAATGATGATTCATTATTAGTGACTCTTACTATTGCACAGCATTATTAAGATCAGCCAATATGCTGAATATAAGATTCTTAGTCTGAGATTCTAATATTACTTTATTACATTTATTTGTTTATTGCATATTCTACTGTTATCAAATAATGGCTATGATATTATCCATTTGTGTTCTTATGAGCTCTCTAACAGAAGTTCCATATCTGTCATTAGAACCAAATATTGAGAAATAACTTATAATGTTACTTCATAAAATTTAAATTCGATTGACTTTGATACTCTTTTCTCTTCCTATAAACTGTTATAAAATATGGCTTAACTCAACTATATCATTAGCTATCATTCTGAATCCATACGTATTCTTTATAGTTCAAATACAACAAATACTAATGGTGTGAGCATTTATTTCATTATATTTTATTTTTTACTTATTTGTTTTTTTTTCTATTTATTAAGTGTTCCTACAGTTAAAATTAGAAATGAACATTTATGAACATCTATCGATTCATTTACAGCTGTAGCTGTCGGGGTTAATGTTACAACGCCAGTATCATTGACACGCCTCTCCCCCCCCACCATTGGCTAACACACAAAATTGTTTAACCAATTACCGACAGCTTTAACATTTAAAATACCGGCACTTACCTGTGTCTGGTTCCCCTCTGATGAGCCACTCTGGCAAAACGCATGCATCAGGGGCTCAAGATGCTCACTCGTTATACTTTTGGTCTTAGCATTCACTACTGATCTTATAATAGACAGCCGACACTACGAGCAGCATCTTCCTTGTTCCACATGGTCGTGCAGTCCTCCTGTTACTTTGTATCAATTTGGTGTCCGCTTGTGTCTTAGAGACTTAGACTATAGGGGCTACAGCGGGTGGTGGTATTATAGAGTAGAATTTTTTTAAGGGGTGCCCTCGAAATTAGACTCAGCATTAGGAGATATACCTCTGTGGCATTTTACCCTATACCTTTGAAGCCGTGGAATTTAACAACCAAGACAGTGTTACATTTATGTTCATTTGCATACTTGGTTTACTTCCAGGATCCTAGCGATATATTACTGGTGGTAAACCAAGATTTTCACTTTTATAGAGGACTGTACTTTCCATTTGGTTGTTTTTATTCATTTTTGTTACTCTCTCATATTTTTTATCATATTCAAGATATTAATTAAAAGTTGTTTTATCTTACACTCTCACATTTAAAACACACAATTTCTGGTAGATTTTTTCTTTTATTTTTCTTTAGTTTTTTCAACTTTGATTTATAAAGAGATAAAATTATATTTTGATCATGAATTAGAACCATTTTTATGCATAACTGTACCTTATGGACTTTTGCAGCAGCTGACTGACATTTGAGGTATATTTAATATTTTGCTTTCTCGTCCAAAATAAAGAAATCTTGTTTGCGACTTGCCTCCCAACTCCCCTAACTTATCTAAATCAATCTACAGATAAGGAATATCTTGCCTAATTTGTCACCTTCCTAGTTTTGTTTTTGCAAATATCTTTTAATGCCCTTTGCAAAATAATTATTAAACAAATTATAGTGAGGTGGATGAAGGACAGGAACCTGAAGTACTCTACAAACTATTTATGTTATACTCTGGCGATTAATGTAATTTTATTGTGACCATAATTTACGTGAAATTGACTGTTTAACAGTGCACCTACTTGTTTTAGATCTTTTGATAGATTTGTAGAGAAATATCTGTAACTCAGCAACTGATAGACCTGGAGCCTAAATCACAATTACCTTTTCTAAAGATTTTTTTGAAAGACTCTTTTATTTCCCTATTTTTTATACCATAAATAAATGGGTTTAGCAAAGGTGTGATGAAGGTATATATCACTGCAAATACTTTGTCATGTTCTTGAGAATGAGATGCAGGTCGCATATACATCAGAATAATTGTGCCATAGAACATGCAAACCACAACCAGGTGTGAACTGCAGGTAGAGAAAGTCTTTTGTCTTCCTGTAGATGATGGGATCATCAGGATTGCTATGATAATGTGTACATAAGAGAGCAGAATGCATAGGAAGGGCATGAGTACTACAAAAACTCCAGCCACGTATATGACAATCTCATTTATAAGGGTGCTTTCACAAGAGATCTTTAGCAAAGGAGTGATATCACAGAAAAAGTGAGAGATTTCATGGGATGAGCAATATGACAGACGTGATGCCAAACTAGTATGGAGAGCAGCGTTCAAAAGACTCGCAAGCCATGTGGAGACCACCAACTGCAGGCAAATTCTGTGGGTTATGATGTCCATGTATCGTAAAGGCAAGCAGATGGCTGCATATCGGTCAAATGCCATCACAGCCAAAAGGAAGCTCTCTGACTGTCCAAATGAAATGAAGAGAAAAAGCTGAACAAAACAGGCACTATATGATATAACTCGGCTTCCCAACAGCAGGTTCTCCAGCATATTCGGGATAGTGACGGTGGTGTAGCACATGTCTAAAAAAGACAGATGACTTACAAAGTAGTACATGGGCGTGCTTAGGTTAACACTTAACTGAATTGTTGTGAGAATGGCAGCGTTTCCAACCAGAGTTAGAAGGTAGATTGCTAAAAATGAGAAGAATATAAACTGTTGCAACTGCAGGTCATCCGATAGACCTTGAAGCAAAAAGTATTTGGGTGATGATTCATTGCAATTCACCATTCTTGTTTCAAAGTAGAATCTTAAAACCAAAAAACATTCCTTTTAATGTGCATCAGTTTTTATATTTTTTTACTTTATTCTTGTCATGGGACACCCATTAACAAATGTCAGCACAACATCTTTAAACGTAGACTGAATTATGGATTTGTATTTTATCAGGTGCTGTCTGCCAAGTGTGGTAATTTCTAGAAAATGTTTAAAATACACATTAATATTATAAAGTATGGTCTTTATTTTGGGGTTTGTGCTTAAAACATATCTGTAAGCTGATCTGTGTATTCACTGCATTTTCTTATAATTGTGAACATAAAGGCACTCTGATCATTTGAAATAATCAATGACTTTTTTCATCTATAAAATGCATCATGCATCTTAAAGCATTGTAAAACACAAATTTAGAGAGCAATGTTAAAAATTTAAAAGATAAAGTAAGAACTAGACTTTCGGCACACCAGATGATTTGGACTACATCTTCTATAATGCTCTTACAGCCACAATGCTGGCAAAGTATCAGTGGAGATGTAGTCCACAACATCTAGGGTGCCAAAGGTTGCCTACCCCTTACTGGAGGAATACCTAAGTCACTTGTCACTAAAAATGTAAATATATGTTGTCCCCCTCCCTCGACTTTTGAACTTTTGTCTGTCACTCCACACCCACTCATCCATTTGTATGTATCTTTTCACCATTCTTGTGTGTTTCTTAGCCCTTAAACCCTTTTTTGTTTCCCCCATAGATACACAGACATGCAAACATACCTGCATTTACATACAAACAGTGACATACAGTCACACTCACAGACACACTCACACACTGTCACAGCATGCATAATTACTCAATTATATACATAGTCACTTACACATACATATTATACCTAGACACTGTTACATCATGCCATATTCTGCAGAGATGTCTGGCCTTGGCTTCTGGTATCCAGTACTCTTTTTACAATTCTTGTTTAGTTTTTCTTGTTTTTTTGGTTTTCTATTCTATATCTGGTTTTCTTTATGCTGGGTTTTTCTGGGTTCATTCCTGTAATCCGTCCCTGGAATTCCCAGTGTCCAGGTTTCCTTTAAATGTTTGTTTTATGTTGCCACACCCGTTTGTTTTCCATCATGCCTTTTGTTTCAGTGTCCCTGCAGGCAGCTGCTCAAGTCTTCTGCCCTTTCTTGCAGGTGAGTACTATGTGTGTTTTCTTTGGTTGGTTTAGCTTGCATGAGGCAGAGTAGGACCTGCCAGATATGGAGTACATTGGCATTGTTGGCAGGCTTATGCAATGTATGATCATATAATGTAACTAAATCCCCATGATTTCCATATATAGTACTTAGTTATTTCTCCTCTTGTTTTGCCTATCATATCTGGTCTTGTTTTAGTTTGTATTCCCAGTCCATGTACAGTCCTGTCCTGCCCCTGTTTAGTTAATGTTCCCTTATGTATTGTGCACATGTTCTGGGTTTAGCTTCCTATCCTTCTCTGGTTCTGGGTTCTACTAGTTCTGTCTTGTTTTCATGTTTGGTGACTATCCTAGCCTTGCCTTGTTTCTGTACTGGATACAATCTTGCTGCAGAGCCTCCCTATTCAGCTCCTGGGAGGTCTGCTTACTTTCCAGCTTTAAGTTCCTGAGATCCGCTGTAGCTGCATCAGGGTTCTGGTATGTGGCCGCACAAACGCTGGTGCTCAACACCAGAGGGCGTGTGATTGCTCTGCACCAGGCCCTGATAGTCCATTACCACGCTGAGACTCCCAACAACATCAGGCACTCAGGGGTCCCGGTTTTTTGGACTGCCATCCCGTTACAGACACACAGTCACATACAAACGCACATGTATACATGTATACTCACACACAAACATACTATATACATGTATACTCAGTCACACAAACATACTAAGTCACAGGTACACAGTCATACACAGTCACATATGTATACTGACACATTCAAATGCACAGCCAGAGAGACACAGTTCCACAGTAAGATGCTCACAGTCACATACATACAGTATATCGTATACTGATACACACAGAAACACACAGTCAGAGGCACACACACAGGTATAATTACACACTTAGTTATAAGCAAACATCATACACATAGTGACAGACACACACATTGTTACTGTCACGCACATATAGACACTCAGTCATACAGAAAGTTACAGGCACAAAATCAAATCTGCCTCCTGCCTTTATGGGTACAGGGAAAAGGGGAATAGCAGATGTCGGAGAACAGTCCTTGGTGTCTAGTGGTTGGGGGAGCAGGGACTCATTCTTGTTTCCCTGTCAACATGTGGCAATTACCAGACAGTGGGTGCTGGGTGCCGCACCCTCATTTCTAGAACTGGAGATAGAGAAGAATGAAATCCTATACCAGGGTCCACGTGGCCATGCTACAAAGAGTGACAGGCATGACCTTCTGACTGTCACCCAGGGTGGACCAGCAAATAAAACCGAAATAAAACACCAAAAATGTCAGGGCTATAGAACATTTTAAAGTATGGTTAACCCCTTAAGGACCAAACTTCTGGAATAAAAGGGAATCATGACATGTCACAAATGCCATGTGTCCTTAAATTAAATAACCACAATCTCTAAAAACTCAACAGTGTGAATTAAAATTGCAAGCATTCATTCAATTAATTAATCATAGGTATGAAGTGCAAAACTTATCAGATTACTCAACATTTCAATTCAAATACTAGCCATTGATGAGTAAAACCTTAAATAGATGAAGCAGATACAGTGCCTACATTGTATCTGTTTCATCTCGTTAGACTGGTTATAGTGTCTGGAATCCCCTGGTGCCTTAATGTCATTCAGCATTAAACAGTTTTAATGCTGTGATTGGTTGAGAGTGTCGACTGACTGATTTTAGCCGATCAGAGCTCCACCTGACAAAAACATGAGGATAACCTACATGAAGGGTATCTGATTATCTATCTATCTATCTATCTATCTATTCTTGTCACAATCACTGTATGTAGCATCTATGCTAATTTTCTAGTGATTCTTTGTCAGTTAAAAGATACCATATAATCTTTAATAATTTCCCCCTCACTATTTCTATAAAAGGGTGAATGAATACATGAAAAATTAAAACTGTTTTCCAGTGTTCCTGAGCAGCAATCTATACAAAAAATATTGTTTTGTTATAAATGCACCATGATTTCAGAAAATGTGTGCAATATTATATATTTTTCGATGTAGAGGCATTTTCTAAATTTGAAATAAAATTGTATTTTTGCATTGCACCTTTTTTATATATATTTTTTTATTCGGTGCAGGATTTTTATAATTTATTTTTATAGCTCCTTGTGTTCATTGGTATTATATATATATTTATTTGTTTTATCATGATTTAATATGTTTGATATACTATAGTAATTTAGAAACTAGAAATATTAATGTAATAAATATAGGAAAATAATCAAATTGTGCTAAGTTGCGATTTAGATGACCATAACAAATACAAATACATAAAAAAATTAATGATTTTAAGAATAAATTGTGTAGGACTTACATCCTTGCTGATAGCTGTAAATGATTATTCATCATTATTGTATTGTTTACAGTATTTATAGGAAGGCAAAAGATCTTATTAAATACTGAATAATCAAGGGATTTTATTTGTTAGTGTTTATTTTTTTACTGTGTTTGCTGAGTAAATTGTTCCTTTGGGATAAAAAGTACGAGACTAGGTGCTGATTAATTTTCCATGATTATAAGTCCCAGCTGATCTGAAGATTGTTTTTTTAATTTTAGTGTCCCTATCCAAAAAATACAATTATTATTATTTAGTTTTCATTATTTCTTAGGATAATATTGATGGCCTTTATTACAATTTTTGCCAGAAAGGCAAAATATATGTGTGTGTGTGTGTGTGTATATATATGTATATATATATATATATATATATATATGTGTGTGTGTGTAACGAACCTCCTGAATCCAGAGTGATACGTTCATTTGAAATCTTCCAAAATCCTGCAAGTTTGTGTGATTATAGTGCTCTAGCCGTCGCATACCCAAACATCAGTCAAGACTTGATAAAGGGTACAAAAGGAATGTTTTATTATGGCCATGTGGCCTGCTTATATACACAGACACCCAGCATGAGGTCTCCATCCAAAAACATAGGTATGCCCACTCAGGCGTCTCTGTGTCTGGGAGATAAGTGAGTTTGCTTTGCTTAAACTAATTATCTACCAGGCACTAGAGGTATAATGTAAAAAACATTAAACACAGCAAAACACACATAATATTAATAGGAACCCCCACAGGTTCTATATCTCCAGATAGCCCAAATCTGAGCACCCAAGTTGTCCAAATAGTGATCAGATCCCGATAGTATAGTCAAAATGCTAACGGGGTAAAGTTTTGACTGACCGCATGCGTAGTTGCTGCCCAAATTAGTTCCATCACAATAGAGGGAGCGGACGGTCAATCTTCTAAAGTTCCTATACAAAATCAAACAACGGGTTCTCCTGGCTCGTAGAGATCGAATGTTCTCCTCATTCGGGAGTGTCTTTTCACCGAACAGCGCTCTCCTTGTTGTCTGTGAGAGAAGCAGGCGGCAGTACAAAGTTACTGGGGTTCGCAAGGTAAAGTATCCGTCTTAGCGTTCCACACACTCGACAACCTCGAACAGCTGCCTGCATTCGGGAGACAACAGAGAGATCACTTTGTGGTTTTCACTGAAGATAACAAGCCAGGGGGTGTTCGGTAGATTCAAGAACCGAACCAAGGGAAAACAACTTGGACTCAGTAGAAATAAACATAGTTCCAGAGAAGTTCGTCACATTGCTCCCCCCCCAGTTCCATTGTGCTGCATACAAGCCTAGACCCTGACGGGTTGGCTTGGGGATGTCTGGGAGTAGAAATTGTGATAGTTCTGTTTTGTTTGCTTGGCCTGTATTGCGTAGTGAAGTTATATGGCTGGATGTAAAGGGCCAAAGCCAGGTTTAGCCAGATGAGGGGGTTGCGGTCGGTCATTAAAGTGAAGGGACATCAATATAAGTAGGGCTACAATTTCTTTAGGCCAAGAATTATTTTTCCATGGTGGCATAGCTGACATCTTGGGGTAAAAGTTTTCTGCTGAGATATGCCACCGGGTGTTCCATTCCGTCATATCTCTCACCTGGCTTAGTACGGCTCCCAGCCCAAACATGGAGGCATCTGTGTGGACGAGAAACTTTTTAGTATGGTTCGGAGCAGCCAACACAGGTGCTTCACTTAGAGCTGTCTTTAGCTTTTGGAGGGCGACCTCGCACTCCATGGACCACACAACTTGTCTTGAGAGGGACTTTTTAGTGAGGTCGGTGAGGGGTTTGGCCACAGCACTATACCCGGGTACAAACCTACAGTAATAGCCCACTGTCCCTAGAAAAGCTAGCACTTAGGTCTTGGTATGGGGTTGAGGCTAGTTTACATTAGCCTTGAATTTGGTAGGTTCAGGGTGCTGTTTGCTTGAGCCTACTCTGTGGCGAGATACTGTACCTCAGCCATACCGACATGGCATTTGTCTGTAATAGCCCACTGTCCCTAGAAAAGCTAGCACTTAGGTCTTGGTATGGGGTTGAGGCTAGTTTACATTAGCCTTGAATTTGGTAGGTTCAGGGTGCTGTTTGCTTGAGCCTACTCTGTGGCGAGATACTGTACCTCAGCCATACCGACATGGCATTTGTCTGGCTTTAACGTAAGCCCTGTTGCCCGAATTCTCTCTAATATCAGAGATGATCGCAATATCATTTAAATATGCACAGGCAAAGTCCTAAAGAGCCATTCGCTGAAAAGTAGCTGGGGCATTCTTCATCCTGAATGGCATAACCGTAAGCTGGTAACCCCCGAACGGGGTGATGAATGCCGACTTAGGAATGGCCTCCGGCTCGAGTAGGATCTGCAAATATCCCTTGCACAGTTCTATGGTAGTCAAGTAATTCCTCCTGACCATGCGGTCTAATAGTTCGTCTGTCCAGGGCATAGGATAGGCGTCGGTGACTGTTCTGTCTTTAAGTTTGCGGTACTCTATACAGAAGCAGGTCATACAGTCCAGCTTAGGTACCAGCACTACCGGGGAAGCCCACAATTCTGGGAAGGTTCTATAACACCTAGCTGTAATATTTCCTGAATCTCCTTTAACATGTTCTCCCTCTTGGGATTGGGTATGGGTGCTGCCATAGTGGGGCTTGTCCCTGGGTCTCTAACCTGGTGGACGGCTATGGATGTGTACCCAAGGAGGACAGAAAACATCTTGCTGTATCCCTGGACCAGTTGGGAGGCTTTGTTCTTTTCTATTGGGCTGAGATCTTCCCCTAGGCTGCCCTGCTCCACACTCCCTGCAGACGGCGCGAGCAAGTCGGGTAGGGGGAGATTCTCGCTATCCTTGAGAGAGGAGGTGCATAAGGCAACTACTTCTCTGTCCTTTCGAAATAGGGTTTCACATGAAAGGACCGTCATATCCTTTCATCTGAACATTGTGCTACGTTGTAGTTAGTAACGCTGATGCACTCTACTAACTGAAAGGGCCCATGCAACGTGTCATTTTTAGTGGGTCTGAGAGCTAACACTTTTTGCTGCACTTCTAAGATCCTGTCCCTCACCCCTCAGTTGTACCACCGTTTATGTTGCTGTTAGGCCCAAACAGAGTCTCTCAGGGTCTGCAGATGGTCTCAAAATTCCAGAACGTAAGGGACAATCGGAGTACCCCCTTCCCCCATGTCACCCTCCCAGTGTTCCCTTACAAGTTCCAGGGGTTCCCGTACTTCTCCCATATATGAGTTTGAAGGGGAAGAACCCTGTATACACTTGGGGAACCTCTCGGTAGGCAAACAGGAGGTGGGGTAAAAATCTTTCCCAGTTGTGGCAGGAGGCTGCAAACCTTTTTAGCATCTACTTCAGAGTGCCGTTTAAACGTTGGCAGAGGCTATTCATCTGGGGATTGTATGGGAACTAAGGATAGGCTTGACCGCACAGCTTTGCCAAAGTTGCTGGGTGACTGTTGAGGTGAATTGGGTCCCTTGGTCAGACACAATTTCTCTGGGAAAACCTACTCGAGTGAATATTGTGACGAGCACCTCTGCTATGGTTTCAGCGTCTATATTGGGAAAAGCCACTGCTTCGGGGTACCATTTGTCATAGTCTACCACTGTGAGTATATATCTCTTTCCCCAAGGTGCTGGGTCTACTTAGTAGTCCTACTAGGTCTATCGTTTCTCTGTGAGATGGCTCTTCAATTATCGTCAATGGGTGCAACTTGACCCTCGGATGGTCACCCCTTTTCCCTATTCGCTTGTAGATATCACAGCTCCTGCAGTAATCCTGCAGATCCTGGGTGATTTCTGGCCAGAAGAACGTCTGGGTCAATCGGTCTTTTGTTTTTCGAATACCCAGGTGTCCTGCTAATGGCTTGAGTAGCCCCACCCGGTATTTATGGGGAACAATTAACTGCCTTTTACTTGTGCTGCCTCGCTCCTGGTTCCCTCTGTTACCCTGTATAATAGCCCCTTGTCCCTTGGAGGGAATCTGCCTGTCTCCTATACCCACGTAGAGTGGGGTCTTCCTTCTGCTCTCTCTTAAAACCTTGGGGGGTGCCCCAGTAGGGAGCAGGGTATCTACTAGGGTCAGTTCAGAAGGTCCTACCTCAGGGTCCTTGGAGTGCATCGGCTCCAACCTCTGGGCTTGCATTCGGGTGGTCACAGGTAGTGTTTCTTCGGTGTTTGGTGCTGTGAACTGAGAGGTTAGGCAGCCAAGTAATTACCAAAAAGTACTTCTGCTGGTAGGTCTTGCATGATCCCGACCTCTAGGTACTTGGCCCCCGAAACCCCAGTTGAGATTGACTCAGGCAGTCGGGAGCTTGTGGATGGCGCATTCAGCCACCCTAACGGCAACTGTCTGGCCGGTGCAGAGGGTTACTCTTATGCAGCTGTAGTAGAGTCAAGGTTATGCCGGTGTCTCTTAGCCCGGGTTTCTTGTCCGTCTATTTCCCGTCACTGCCTGTGGTGTTCCTGGTTGTCCGTTGAAAATGGCACCTACAGCAAGCAAATGTCCATCTAAATTAGCTCAATAATACAAGCTGTATGTAATGTGTGTGTGTGTGTGTGTGTGTGTGTGTGGTAGCTGTATGTTATTTGTGTATGGGCAGGATTTGCTGGCTGAATGTGATGTGTGGTATTTACTGACTGTATGTGATGTGTGGTGTGTGCTGGCTTTATGTTAATGGGGGGATGAGCTTGGCTGTATGTAGTGTGTGTGTGTGTGTGTGTGTTGTGTTGTGTTTAGTGGTTGTATTTTCAGGCAGATGCGGAACTTTGTAATCGTTTCCTCGCAGTTCAGGACTAAGCAAGTCAGAGTGCACTCTGGGAACAGGCAGGCGGTGCACTTTGACTCTCTAGAGAGCGACGGACCACTACTAATCCATTACTGAGGTTTTCCACTGGAGGGTGCAGCTCTTAAGACTCAGTCTGCCACTGAGAATTACTGGGCATGTGAGAAATTATTTGTGGGTAGTTTGTACAGTGAAATCTGATTTTGAAGTACTAATATTAAAATATGGAACCACATGACTGATGCTTCAGATATTGTGTATGTGTATGACTATAATGCTTGCAAACATTTGATGCTATAAAAAATTATGCCATTCCATCTCTAAATATATTCTTTGTCCTCTCTCAATTCTCGCACTTTCATGCACCAGCATTGTGAACCCACTCGTCCCAGCAGCAGTGGCAGCCCCCTATCTTTAATCTATAACGTACACTGTAATAGAAAGCCTGAAAAAACTCCATGATGTTTGTGATTAAATATTGGCCTATCAAGCACAACATTGTTTGATGAAGTTTTTATGACTTTGGCAGCATTACCAGCTGAAAAGTGCTCCATGAGTTTTGGATTGTGATTGCATTAATATCACTCATTATACTGAACACCATTCACAAAATGTTATCAATAGACCAGGGGTTCCCAACCTGTGGAATGTGTACCGCCAGGGGTACAATATCCCTCCTCTGCAAGCTTAACTCTGCTCATTACAAGCTTAAACCTGCCTTTTCCTGCATAACCCCGCCCTATATACCATAACCCCACCTCTACCCTTTGGCTTTGCCTGCCTCCTACCTCCCAACAGCCCCAGCCAGCAGAAGCCATCATAAGGTAGGAAAACTGGAGGATGGCTACATTTTTCACCTGTATGTGTGTTTTGGGTGTCTGTATGTATGTAGTGTTGGTATCTGTGTGTCTGTGCAAACTGTTTGTGTGTCAGTGTTTGCATCTGTGTATCTGCATGTGTGGCAGTGTGTTTTTCTATGTGTCTGTATCAGTATGTGTGTCAGTGTTTGCATCTGTGTGTCTGTGCATCTCATTATGTGCCATTGTGTGTATCTATGTGTCTGTATGAGAAATGTGTCAGTGTTTCCATCTGTGTCAGTGTATCTGTATGTCTGTAAGTGTTTATATCTGTGTATCTGCACGTGTATTAGTGTGCCTGTGCAGCTGTATGTGTGTCAGTGTGTGTAGATGTATGTGTCAGTATGTGTATCTGTGTGCCTGTATCAGTATGTGTGTCAGTATTTGTATCTGTGTGTGTGTGTGTCTCAGTGTGTCTATGCAACTGTATGTATGTCAGTGTTTCCATCTGTGTATCTGCATGCGTGTCAGTGTGTGTGTGTATCAGTGTGTCTGTGCAACTGTATGTGTGTCAGTGTTTCCATCTATGTGTCTGCATGTGTGTCAGTGTTTGTATCTGTGTGTCTGTGCACCTGTATGTGTATCCATGTGTCTGTCCATCTGCATGTGTGTCAGTGGTTGTATCTGTGTATTTATGTATCTGCATGTATGTCAGTGTGTGTATCTGTATGTCTGTATATATGTCTGTATGCGAGTGTGTCATTGTTTGGATCTGTGTGTCTGTACATGTGTCAGTGTGTATGTCTGTGTAACTGCATGTGTGTCTATCTACATTGTGAGAAGCATGGGGAGCTGGGGCAAAGGAAGAGTAGGGGAGTCTGAGACAGAGGTAGAGCAGGTGAGCCTGGGGCAGAGGAAAATCAGTAAGAGCCTGGGTAGAAGAGTAGCAGGGGATACTGGAACAGAGGAGAAGGAGGAGTCTATGTGCAGAGGAGAAGCAAGGATAGCCTGTTGCAGAGGAGAAGCAGGGGGATCCTGGGGCAGATGAGAAGCAGGAGAAGCCTGGGGCAGAGGAGAAACAGGAAGAGCCTGGGGTAGAGGAAGATTAGGAAGAGCCTAGGGAATAGCAGGGAGAGCAGAGGAGTCTGGAGCAGAGGAGAAGCAGGAGGACCTTGGATAGAGGAGGAACAGGGAATCCTGGGGCAAAAGAGCAGCAGGTGAGCCTGGATCAGAGGAGAAGCAGGGAGAGTCTGGGTCAGATGAAGAGCAGGGACAGCCTGGGGCAAAGGAGAAACAGGGGGAGCCTGGGGTAATGGAGAAGCAGGGAGAGCAGGGGAGCATGTGGCAGACGAAGAACAGGGTGAGCCTGGGGCAGAGGAAGAGCAGGGAGAGCCTATAGAGTCTGCGGCAGAGGAAGACCAGGGGAGTCTGTGAAAGAGGAGAAGCAGGGAGAGTAGGGAAGAGTGGGTCAGAAGAAAAGCAGGGAGAGTCTGCGGCAGAGGAAAAGCAGGGGGACCTGGTACAGAGGAGGAGCAGGAGAGCCTGGGACAAAAGAAGATCAGGAGAGCCTGTGGCAGAGGAGAAGCAGGGGAGCCTGTAAAACAGCATCTATGTAGTGGAATGGATCCCCTAATACACTTTTATTCCTCGTTGTTCGGCTGTCCGTACATCCCCCATTCATTTACAGAACCAAATCCGTATGGTCCCCTTGTTCACACCTTCTACGCACCTTCTAATCACTGACCAGCCCTGGCTGTTAACCACAAATTTATCATTAGCGCAAGTGTTTTCCCTGTGTGGGTGCTTTTAGTATAACCGAACACACGTGCTCCAAGTATTGGCGGCCATTTTGTCTCCCGAACGCAGGCAGTGCTACATGGTCGTCTGTGGCATGGAACTATATCTCGGATACACGACCCCGTGAACACCCGGGAAACTTGTACCACTGTCCAGCCAACTTCCTGATCAGTTAGAGAACGTCGTTCGGAAGGCATGAACTACCAAACAGGGGGAACATTCGCTTCCTAACAGCCAGGGGGCACATTTGTTGGTGTTCGTGTAAGAACCCCTGAAAGATTACCAATCCTTGCCTTGTTTTCTATGGAACTGTTTTGGGGCATCATCTCGTGGCCGGCCGGTCATAACTTCATTCGAATGGCGTTCCCGAACCACCAAAGGGATCTGAGCCCTATTTCAACAAAGTGGGTGCTCAAACCCAAGCTATTTGGTGCTATGGCCTTCGTGGGGTTCCTATGTCATTGAAATTTATTTTTGGGGTAAATTGTAATATTGTGTGTGTTTCTTGTATCTGAGAGATAATTGAGTTATAATTTTTCCACTCAATAATCTCTCAGAAACAGAGAGATGAAAGTGCTTGAATTTTTGATGTGGAGACCCCATGCTAGGGGTCAGTACATAAAAGCCATGTGTGGCCAAAATAAAATCAGTTGACTCCAAGAACTATGTGTTGTTGCTGGGGGAAAGTGTCTGGGATTATTGCAGTGCTTCTTTCAGCTTCGAGGAAGGAATAGCGGAGATACCCATGCATGGTATCGGAGCTCTGCTACAATCTACATTTTAAACAACAACTATATTAATAGCAAACAATTTGCTAATATGAGGTGTACAATTTATGGAAATGGGCTTCCAACTGGTAATCAAGTGAAAAAAAAGTTAGGAACCACTGCAATGGACTAAAAAGCTGAATGTGAACAATCCCCTTGTATTTGTGCATACACTGATCAGCCACAACAATAAAACCACCTGCCTAATATTGTGTAGGTCCCCCTGCCAAAACAGCTCTGATGCATTGAGGCATGGACTGCACAAGACCTTGGAATGTGTACTGTGGTATTTAGCACCAAGACATTAGCAGCAGATCCTTTAAGTACTACAGGCTGGGAAGGGGGGCCTCTATGGATAGGATTTGATGTTCAGACCAGGCAACCTTCTTCTATTGCTCCTGCTCTTGTCCCCATTAAAGACACTTGTGGCGGTGGACAGGGGTCATCATGGACACTCTAGGAACACCCCACATGACTTGCCGTTTTGGAGATGCTCTGACCCAGTCCTCTAGACATCCCTATTTGACCCTTGTCAAAGTCACTAAGATCTTTATGTTTTTTTTTAAATCATTTTTGCTGCTACCAACACATGAAATTCAAGAACTGTTTGTTTGGTGCCTAATATATCCCACACTTGACAGGTACCGTTGAAACGATATAATTAATGTTATTCACTTTACATGTCAGTGGTTTTAATGTTATGGCTGATCAGTGTACATATTTATGTGTAATAGATTAAATAGAAGAGTTAAGGGTGCAGGGTCTCCAGGCAAGCTAGAACCTAGAAGGTTGGTTGAAATTTACTACACCTTTGTACTACTTCATCTTTTCGAGGGATATATACTTAAAACATGAATGTTTTTCTACCTAATGATATTTATTGACCAGCTGAGTGTTCAGGAGGTTTGTTCTTGACACAGCTTTTATCGAACTATAACATTCTCTGCTTTGTCAGTTAAGTAATCATTATCAAGGTTTAGCATCGGTTTGCAGAATAGCTATTGTCATGGGCTGTGGAGATAAGCAATACACTCAGTCACACTGAGAAGAAAGTTTTAAGAAATGCAAATGTCGTAGAGTATATGTGGAACAAAAAGGTACACTTCATAAAACATGATTTGTATAGCATGTGCATAATCCATTAATGTTAACTGAATATTTAACTCCAGTCTATCAAATGTATTCAAGGACAAAACTACAATAAATATGTCTATCTAGCACCACTATGGATTTAGCTAGACATATATACAGAATTTGGATGTGATTTTTTTCAAAAATCTAAATAAAGTATTCTTATTAATTGTTAGTAAATGGACAGTCTAAGCACCAAAACCACTACAGTTTGTTGAAGACATTATGGTGCTATGAGGTTATGGGTGCCATTACACTGTTTTCAAAAGATATTACAAAAAAAACACCTTTGGATTCACCAGCATTATACCCCCTCTGCTGGAGACCTTCCTAATTACATATGAAAAGCATATTAGGCTGCAATCGTACCTGGTGCGTTGAACAACCTTTGTCTCCAACTTTGGCAACTTGCTAGATCTCCTAGACTGTTTTCCTTCAATATATGAACTGTAATCACATATGCATACATTAAACCCAACAAATGTAGGTGAACATAGACACACTGAAGCACGTGCATTAAAATAGTACCACTCAAAAACAGACAGGTATGTACATAAGAAATCAAGTAGTGACATAAACACATTCATACATGCAAATAAAAACATAGAAATATACACATACATCAATACAGAGACATGTAGGCATACACCAGCAAAAAGACACACACGTTTGAAAAGAGCACTATACATAGGAACACTCAAACAAATGAACATGCATGCCTATTTAGAGAAACATATGGGCATACATAAGCTTATGCTTACATACTAAGATACACAAAAACACTCAAACAGATTTGCCAATGGGCAGAAACATGCATGCAGACACACTCATGCACAGGCAGAATCGCCAACATACAGGTACATGCATACAGACATACCATGGCATAGATACATATTGTGATGGAAGACTGCCACTATGTGTGGGTCCCCAGATTCCTTTTGTGTTTTGGTCAGCCTGTGCCCATTATTGGTGCAGGGTATGTTGAATGTATTGCTTGTACGTGCCTCTTCCCCTCCCCCTTTTTCCTGTCCTATTGTTTCCCCAGCACTGCGTTGTCCCAGTGACACTGTCAGACCAGTTTAAACTAGCTGCCCTGTGCCTCCTCAATCTCCCATCAGCCCTTGCTATTGTCTGACCTTGCCCTTCCTTAAACTGTATGGCTCTATGCACCCTATTGTATGTAAATGAGACTGTTGGGGGCATAAATATGTGTGCTGTGTTCATTAAAATTAGTTGCCGTTTTAACCTTCACCAAGTGACGTCTGGTGTTTGGGGAAGGGATATAATCTGCTGATGGATAGTGTGTCCAGTGCTATAGTCACAGTAGTCTGGTCCAGGGTGGAAAAGGCCCTCAGTTATCCCAGTCAAGCCTCGGCAACTGGGTCTGAAGTGCTCCAGGGTCCCTGATAGCTACAAGGAAGCAGACTTGGCAGAGGTACTCGGTCGGAATACTGGAACTACATCAAACATATACAATCTCATACTATGACAAATACATACACACACATGCACAGAGAGAAACAATACACACAAACAGATGTATACATTCAAACTCATGCACAAACACATGCAGACAAAGACAGTAAAGTAGACACAAGTCCCTATCAAGAGAGTGTTTCTTTCTCTATCTTTTTCTTCCTATCTGTCTCAACATCTCCCACTCTTGTATCTCTCCCCAACTCCCCCAACCTTTGCATCTTTCTCCTAAGATGTCCAGCATTTTGCTTCTCATCCACCACCCAGGCCATGATTCCCTGTATCCCCATCTCCTCCATCCTACTTGAAAGGTATTGTTCTTTTTATATACTTCTACAAAGGAAATAAATATAAAACTCAGGCCCTCCCAATTGGCCATACCAGTGAAGACCTACATTCTTTGCAGCAAACATTCTCTTTCAATTGACATGAGAAAACATAGCTGTTTATGCATTCATCTCACTAAATCAAGAAGTAACATAGTAACTTAGGACTATACCAAACTTTTGCTTGAAACTTAACATTTTCTACATTCCAAGTCTTCATGGTCTAGGTTAGAGGTTTCATTGTTGGGCAACTCTCTTAATATATGGTTCTACCTTTTATCCTGTACCTGTTCTGTAGCCTGCCTATCGGTTTGCTTTCTGCTCTCCTTACAAATGTTCTAATGCTAAATGCCCATATCTGGTAGTGTAAACTTCCTATGGTATTGTGTAAAGCATTTTGATGGATTATTCAAATCTATGAAGATGGGCAGGTTAGGGGTCCCTGATATGTCCACTTATTATAAGGCATATATTTTAACACAAACTATTTTACTACTTATTGATAAGCACCCAATGTGGCCTAGACTTGATGACTCTGGTATCTGTACTCCCTCCTTCAATACCATCAAATGTTAGTGACTTCAGCCTTTAATCTCAGTATGTGGCATAGCCAACCTCTTAAACTAATTAAAGCATACCAATACTGGCACTGGCTTCTTTTATCACATCTCTGATTATACACTCCAGACCTCTCTCTAGGGGATTAGAACTGGCATTGTAAGGTATTACATTTTCAACTAATTTTGCCTCACTCTATTAAGCCCTTTGCCACTTTGCAGGCAAAGTTTCTATCATAATTAAAGAGGTAGTAACATATGTTAGATTGAAGAGTATACTGCATACATATCTAATTTCTAAATTTGACCATACAAAAGCTATAGTAAAAACAGTTTGAACTATCTTTTGGAAACCCAAAGACAACTATAGGTATTTGACTCCCCAGAGTTTGCCAATCTCTGTTATGCCAAAAAGAAAGATTTGTGGAATGCACAAATCCTGGGGTATGGTTTGGAAGCTGAGCCAAATGGCAGCGAAGGAGAGAAGCTTTGCTCTATGCACCCATACCCACTGGGTCGGCATGGGCACCCAAATGCCATAAAAGGGAGGCATGCTATGTCAACACTGAACAGCAACAAGCAAGTATGTTAGTATGATGGCTCTCCAGCATCCTGTTCTTTGGGGTGGGGTATATTTCTGTTTTTTTTCCTGCCCAACACAAGCATACACTTCATTTGCACTTGTCTCTGGAGTCCTCAATAGTGGGATACCAGAGAACAAAAGTGGATCAGATTTGTTAAAGTGTGTTGTGCATGTGTAGAGATGTTCCCTGTGGTCTTGTATTGCTGCCTGTGTGATTGCGCGTGTGTAGAAGAGACTGTGTTGTAGTGTGTGTGTAAAGGGGTCTGTTTGTAGTATACTATGTATGGCTAGGGGTGGTAGTCTGCGTGTGTGTTTCTAGCTGTAATATATGTATGACTGCATGTTTACATGACCTGTAAAGTGTGTGAGCCTAGGGGGTGTTGTGTGTGCATGTAAGGGCTATAATGTGTATGTATCTAGTAGTTGCAGGGGATTGCATTGTTTGTGCATCAAGGAGCTTTAGTGTATGTATGTGTAAAGGGGTTGTAGTGCACATGTGTATGGTTGCAGTAATGTGTGAAGAGGGGGTTTAGTGTGCATGTTTGTGCATGTGCATATTGGGGATATAGTGAGTGTAAATATGGTGACGTGTGTGTGTGTGTGTAGGGGTATAGTTTGTGCATATGGGGTGTAGATTGTGTATAGGGTTATAGTGTATTTGTATAGGGGTAGAGTGTGTGTGTTTATAGGTGGTATGGAGTATGTGTAGTGTGTTTGGATGTGTAGGTAAGTGCAGAGGATGTAGTGTATATATAGTATAGCGAGTGTATTGTGTTTAAGTGCAGGGGGTGTAGTGTGCATATAAGGGGGTATAGAGTGTGGGTAGAGTGTTTGTGTGTAAGTGTGCATGAAGACATTGAGTTTAAACTGTTCATTAACAATTCAACCTCTACAGGTAAATCGTCGCCCTGCACGTCCGCGCACCATATCAACTTTATACCGATGAAGTTGATATAGTACCCAGAGTGGTCCTATAATTAGGCAGAAATATATATAACAGCTTAAACAGGGATAGAAGTAAGAAGAGCAGTGAATTGGCACCATATTACCCTTCTTTGAACAACTGTGTGCATAGCATAGCAAGTGAAAGAAACCATGCAACTGTTTCTATCCTATCGCCACCCTATAATACACCATAATGACCACCATCATCTGTTGCAACACTGCCAGCTACCAATTCCACTGATACCCATTCCACTCCCAAGGAAAAATATATTGAGTGAAAAAAAAATTATTTGGGCAGGAAGGCAATTGTCCACCCAGACTTCTCTAAAATCAGGTCAACAGTGCTGCTGGCACCATTAAACCAGATAGTGGTGACTACATAAAACTTTAATAGGAGAGTTACTCTAAGCACCAACACCTTGTTAGGGATTTGAAGTGGTTATGGTGCTTGGAGTTTGTATGTACAACGTTTCTGTAAGTTAAGCTGCAAATGCACAGATATTTTGTTTTATTGTCGTAGCTGTAAGTCCACCTACGGCAAAATCATTAGCAACACGCAACAACTAATGTTAAAGTTATGCATAAAAAAATAGCCATCATTAGTACGCATAGCATTCTGGCAATGGGAGTCCAATAACGGCATGGCCCCTCTCCATACTGCCCCAAGTCCTCCCTTAGCCCTACCTCCTGTAGTCATGACAAATGACATCAGAGGAGGGTGGGCCTGGTGGGAGAAATTGACCTCAGCTAAATCCTGTGGATGGGCCATTTAGACTTGGAAAAAAATTATTAAAAAAATAATTAAAAACTGAGGCCAAATTCACACTTAAAAAGACAGCTTTGTCTAACATATACTAACATCATTATTTATATCTTTTTTTCTGTAGAAATCAGTGCATGTTTTCACTGAAACTTAAAACACTGGGAAACTAACGACTATAGAGGAACCAATTGATCCTGAAGATCAAAAACTATTTAAAAGAATTATCTTACATCATCCTTAAATGGACACACAAGGCCACCTGGAGGGCATGCGTCAGGAGTGACCCGGTCGGGCGCTGTAGTTCTTTAACAGTGCGACCGGGCCCCTTGCTTATTGGCAGCCTGGGAGGAAGTGAGTGCTGCGAGTTTTTCCATATATTTAACATTCTCTGATTTTTTTATTTTTTAAAGAATCTAAGGATATTAAGTATACCTCTCCACTACACGACCCAAAAAGCAAAGTTTTGTGTAAGAGAAGTAAGGGGATAATTTCTCTAGGGACAAGTAAGCAGAATGGTCATCCCAAATAAAAATTGTTTAACAGTCTATATGCATTTAATGTTTCTTTAACACACTACTAGGGACATTGATCAAAGTGTTCTGTTCTAAAAATCAGTGCAAAAATGTAAAAGGAGGGGTGCCTCCAAGGCAGTGGTGAATCCGGGGGGGGGGTCAATGGGGCAATTGCCCCTCCTGAGAAAATAGTGCAGCTCCCATAGGGGAACTACTTCGTCAGGTGCCCGGTCGGGAGCTGCAGCCCTTTGGTAGACCCGGCCCCTTTAATGTTGCAGAAAGTGCTGTGAGGAAGTGACTATTACTTTCTCCCAGCTTACGCGGGCTGGGACGACAATGAAGAAACAACTGAGAGAGGAGGAGGTAGGAGAGAGAGCTCTGCAGCTTCTCCTTCAGACTACCATCATCATCAGATAGCCCCAGAAATTCACCTCCCTGTGTGTTTGCCCATGTATATGTTTAGGTATGTGTATGTGTATGTGTGTGTCAGGGAGTATCTGTGTGAGTGTATGTGTATCTGTGAGTGTCAGTGTATATATGTGAGTGTCTGTATATCTGTGAGTATGTATGTGGTTCTATGTGTGTGTGTCTATCTGTGAGTGTTAGTGTGTATCAGTGTGTACGTATTTGTGTGTATTTGTGTCTGTCAGTGTGTATCTGTGTGGGACTAGGTATGTGTGTGTATGTATAAGTATGTGTGTGTGCCAGTGTGTATCTGTGTGTGTGTGTGGTTATGTGTGTCTGTATCTGTGTGTGTCTGTGAGTGTCAGTGTGTGTGTGTGTGTACCTGTGTGTATGTGCAGGTATGTGTGCGTGTATCTGTGGTTGAATGTGTATCTGTGTGTGTAAGTGTAGGTATGTGTGGCGTGTATCTGTGTGTGTGCCTGTGTAGGCATATGTCTGTATCTGTGTGTGTGCCAGTGTATGTGTCTGTGAAGTGTATGTTTGAGTCTGTGTGTATGTGTCAGTGTGGGCACAGATGTGTATCTGTGTGTTATAGTGTTTCCGTGTCCCTGTGTGTGTTCACATATGTGTACAGCCTCCTATCCCCTACACTAGAGCCTCTCCCCCTTAGCTACAGCATTTCACTCCTCCACAGCCCACTATCAGTGCCCCTCCCGAGATTTGGTTTTTGATCCGCCTCTACTCCAATGGAATGTGCCTGCTGGCTTCACTGGTTTCTGTGGTGATTGCCCCCCTTTAATACTTTAGGCCACTTTTAAGCACAAAACAATTGTTTTCTATTTTTGACATTTTTTTAATTTGTAATATTGTGGCAGTCTTATGCAATGTATGATCATATAATGTAACTAAACCCCCATTATTTTTGCCTAGATTAGGTGTTTAAAAACAAAACAAAAAACAAATAAAATCTGTCAACATTGAAGTTGCTGTTTAGTGGATAGGTGAGTGTGCTGGATCTTGTGTATTGTATAATTTGGCCCCCAGCAGCACCCATTTATGCATGTCTAGGTGAGTGCAGCCTCCCCCCATATATATATATATATATATATATATATATATATATATATATATATATATATATATATATATATATATATATAAGTCTAGCCAACTCCTCGGTTTTGCACCCCTCCCTGTCACAGGTGCCTCATCACAGGGCCCTGTTTGGCCTTGTACTGCAGAGAGCCCCAGATTGAATTTCTTCCCCAAGTAAGTGGGTTAATCTCATAAGAGCAGACATTAGGCTGTTAGAGTAGGACCTGCCAAAGATGGGGTATATTGACGTTGTGGCAGGCTTATGCAATGTATGATCATATAATGTAACTAAACCCCCATTATTTTTGCCTAGATTAGATGTTTTTAAAAAAAACAAACAAATAAAATCTGTCAATATTGAAGTTGCCGTTTAGTGAATAGGTGAGTGCGCTTGATCATGTGTAATAAATATATAGAAAGTAAGAGAGCATTAACAAAAATGAGTTAAATTGATGAGGTAACTGACTTTACTTAAGAAATTACACATTAGATCATCTAGCTAGTACCAAACCAAAATAGACAGATGTCATATAAATAAACAATGTTATGGCATTTGAGCAGTTAAAGCACAATATCAAAGTAATACACATAAAACATGTTATAAAACAAGCATAAATAAGCCAAACTGCTATAAAAGCCCCTTAGCCAATGCATGATGATGGTGAATCCCAGCCTCCCGAGGAGCCAAAACCACAATAGAATCCACTGTGATCATCCCTGGTACGGGGACCCGGACTTTACCAGAGTTCGCATCTGTGGTGTCATGCTCCTGCACCCCTGGCTGCATGAAGTAACACATGGTGGAGGTATGTTGATGCAGTTATGTTCAGCAGGAAAGCTGTGGGGTGCCACTGATTTGTCAGCAGGAGTATGGACAAGTCCCTTGCCATAGAGCTTAGCCCAGAATAGATCACAGATGCGATCAAAGATCAGGAGAAACTGTTTCACAAGAGTTGGTGGTGTACTCATGACTACAGAGCCTGGTGAGGTTGTCATGCTGGGTGAAAGACCTTGACTCTCCAATTTGTAGGGAAGTAGCAGAGCTTGGTGAGGCGGTAGTTCCAAAACACCAGTGGGGACTGGGATGACCTTCACCAGTCCAAAGTGGGGGAGGAGGGGGCTCAAATACCGCAATCTCCAGATCAAGGTTGGGGTTTGGCCGCTTCCCCGTCCTCAACTGCCACTTCAGGTCGCAGACCAGTAAGTCACAGACTGTGTCCGCCACCAGCAGGCAGAGAGAAGCCAAAAGATCAGCAGAGTGCTCCTGATGGTTTTAGATAAGCTTGTAGCCCGAAAAAAAAAGAAACAGTCCAATTTAGGCTCAGTGTGAAGATTTCCCTGAGGAGCTCTAGCACCATCTTGAATAGCTTGCAGCCCCCCCTCCTCCTCCTCCCCAGCACAGAACATTTTTATAAATCTCCCCAAATCGACTTTTGAAACTATAACCTTCTCCCGTCCGTTGCTCATTCCATTATTGCTAATTCGTGTTTCTTGCAGGACTTCTCACAGGCAGCCAAGCACCCCAATCAGACTTGCCTCTACTCTTAAATCCTTTAGGAAGGCCCTAAAAAAAACCTTCTCAGAAAAGCCTATTGCTTTCCTCAAACCCCTAATTACTGTCTCAACTTAATTAGTGGATCAATATTCCACTTCACTCCCATCTTCCAATTCTGCCACCTTCCCTTCATTAGTGATGCACCGAACGGTTCGCTGGCGAACAGTTCCTGGAGAACATAGCGTGTTCGCGTCCGCCGCGGACGGCGAACACATGCGCGGTTCGATCCGCCCCCTATTCGTCATCATTGAGTAAACTTTGACCCTGTACCTCACAGTCAGCAGACACATTCCAGCCAATTAGCAGCACACCCCCCCTAGCAGACCCTCCCACCTACTGGACAGCATCCATTTTAGATTCATTCTCAAGCTGCATGCTTAGTGAGAGGAGGGAAAGTGTAGCTGCTGTTGTTGATTAGATAGGGAAATGCATAGCTAGGTTAGGGTATACAGTTTCCACTACAGTCCTGAAGGACTCATCTGATCTCTACTGTAAGGACAGCACCCCAAAACCCTTTTAGGGCTAGAACATCAGTCTGCTTTTTTTTTTTTCTGTGTAATGTAATTTGCAGTTGATTTGTGTCTGCCACTGCTGCCAGCTTCTGTGTCAGGCTCACAGTGGATACGGTGCCCATTTGCCCAGTCAGTGCCACCACTCATATCTGGTGTCACAATAGCATGCATTTAAAAACAAAAAACTTTTTCACTGTTATAGATTGAATAGCAGTTAGTTGTCTGCCACTGCTGCCAGCTTCTGTGTCAGGCTCACAGTGGATACTGTGCCCATTTGCCCAGTTAGTGCCACCACTCACTCACTGGTGTCACAATAGCTTGCATTTAAAAACAAAAAACTTTTTTCACTGTTATAGATTGAATAGCAGTCAGTGTCCTTAAAGCGGGTGTGACAGGCTCACAGTGGATACGGTGCCCATTTGCCCAGTCAGTGCCACCACTCATATCTGGTGTCACAATAGCTTGCATTTAAAAACAAAAAAACTTTTTCACTGTTATAGATTGAATAGCAGTTAGTTGTCTGCCACTGCTGCCAGCTTCTGTGTCAGGCTCACAGTGGATACTGTGCCCATTTGCCCAGTCAGTGCCACCACTCACTCACTGGTGTCACAATAGCTTGCATTTAACCCTTTAAGGACACATGACGGAAATATTCCGTCATGATTCCCTTTTATTCCAGAAGTTGTGTCCTTAAGGGGTTAAAAACAAAAAACTTTTTTCACTGTTATAGATTGAATAGCAGTCAGTGTCCTTAAAGCGGGTGTGTCAGGCTCACAGTGGATACTGTGTAGTACCCACCACTCACTCACTGTAGTGTCACAATAGCTTGCATTTAAAACAAAAAACTTTCACTGTTATAGATTGAATAGCAGTTAGTTGTCTCAAAGCGGGTGTAATCCAGGCTCACGAGTGGATACTGTGCCCAGTGCCACCACTCTGCCAGTTCACAGTGCCACTCATATCTGAATTGTCTGGTAAGCACCTTGGCTACCACTAATCGAAAAAAAAATGACAGGCAGAGGCAGGCCACCCCGCAGGGGCCGTCGTGGTCGTGGTGCTGTCCCTTTTACCCTAGAATAATGCCCAGTTTTCAGAGGCCAGGTACCCTGAACTTGAAAAGTTCTGAGGACATAGTTGACTGGCTAACACAGGACACCCAATCTTCTACAGCTTCCGCTCGGAACCTTGACGCAACATTCTCCTCCAGCATAGCTTCGGGCACCTCTCAAGATACCACTCACCCGCCTGCCGCCACCACCAACACTAGCACCACAGCCGCTTCACTTGGTATGTCAGAGGAGTTATTTACACATCCGTTTGAAGAAATGAGTGATGCGCAACCATTATTGACAGAGGATGTTTATAACAGGGATATGTCTCAATCAGGCAGCATTACACATATACGGTGTGATGATGATGATGATGTTGTACCCACTGCTGCTTCCTTTGCTGAGTTGTCAGATACAAGTGAAGCGGTTGATGATGACGATGCGTCCATGGATGTCACGTGGGTGCCCGCTCGGCAAGAAGAAGAACAGGGCGAAAGTTCAGATGGGGAGACAGAGAGGAGGAGGAGACGAGTTGGAAGCAAGGGGAGGTCGTCGCAAGGAGCTAGTGGCACAGTCAGACAGCATGCATCGGCACCCGGGGTCAGCCCGACAGCACGCCAATCAACGCATGCTGTGTCCACCACCAGAATGCCATCATTGCAGAGCTCAGCATTGTGGCATTTTTTGTGTGTCTGCCTCTGACAACAGCGATGCCATTTGCAACCTGTGCCAAAAGAAACTGAGTCGTGGGAAGTCCAGCACCCACCTAGGTACAACTGCTTTGCGTAGGCACATGATCGCACATCACAAACGCCTATGGGATCAACACATGAGTACAAGCAGCACACAAACTCAAAGCCGCCATCCTCCTCCTGGTCCAGCATCTTCAGCCACGTCAGCCACTGCTGTCCTCCTTGCCCCCTCTCAACCATCCGCCACTCCGTCTCTCGCCTTGAGCAGTTCCTGCTCATCTGCCCAAAGTCAGGTGTCTGTCAAGGACATGTTTGAGAGTAAGAAGCCAATGTCAGAAAGTCACCCCCTTGCCCGGCGTCTGACAGCTGGCTTGTCTGTACTATTAGCCCGCCAGCTTTTACCATACAAGCTGGTGGAGTCTGAGGCGTTCAAAACATTTGTAGCTACTGGAACACTGCAGTGGAAGGTACCCGGACGAAATTTCTTTTCACAAAAGGCAATCCCTAACCTGTACTCGATTGTGCAAATGGAAGTAATGGCATGTCTGGCACACAGTGTTGGGGCAAGGGTCCATCTGACCACTGATACCTGGTCTGCAAAGCATGGTCAGGGCAGGTATATCACCTACACTGCGCATTGGGCAAACCTGCTGACGGCTGCCAAGCATGGAATGCGTAGCTCTGCAGAGGAGTTGGTGACACCGCCATGACTTGCAGGCAGGCCTGCTGCCACCTTCTCTACTCCTCCTACTCCATCCTCTTCCATAACCTCCTCGGCTGAGTCCTCTTCTGCTGCTGCGTCTTGCTCCACATCAACGGCACCCCCCCAGCTCCCCAGGTACTGTTCCACATCCCGGATACGGCAGTGTCACGCCGTCTTGGGTTTGACTTGCTTGAAAGCAGAGAGTCACACCGGACAAGCACTCCTGTCCGCCATGAACGCACAGGTGGAAAAGTGGCTGACTCCGCAGCGACTGGATATCGGCAAAGTGGTTTGTGACAACGGAACAAATTTGTTAGCGCATTGAAGTTGGGCAGAAAGTTGAGACATGTGCGTGCATGGCATGTGTATATCGATAGTACAGCAGCATTGCATAAGTACACAGGCTTGCGGACATCCTGAAGCAGGCCCAGGAAAGGTGTGTAGCCAGGAGCGGCCTTAGGGGTGTAATGTGAAGCTGTCTTGACGCACAGGCGCGCCACTTTACATAGCAACAAGAAGCGCCCGAGGCGGCTGACACAGCTCGCACTCAGTCACTCACAGTTCGGCCCGAGTCATGTACAGAGCAAGGCAAGTGCATAATGCTGTGCACTTGACTTGCAAATTATGAAGAGAGCAGCGGCCGGGAGAGAAAGTAGGTCAGGAGCACGGAGGAAGAGCGTGCTCCGCCTCCACAGTCATTCGCGGAAGGATCCACACAGTCAGTTTGAGGGAGGTGGTCAGTGCTTTGGTATCAAGGTCGGCAAACTGGGACACTGTCAGGAGGATCCAGGGAGCAGCAAGCTTCAATGTGAGTCTGCTCATTCTTGTTATAACTATTGCATTTTTTTATTAAATAGATTTTTTTTTGTTTTTTTAAGGGTGGCAGGTGTTTTTGTGTGTGGGGGGGGGGTTTGCAGAAAGGGGAGCAGAGGTTTTCTAGCTGGGATTTTGGGACAGGGGTTTTGGTTTAGGGAGGAGCAGAGGTTTTATAGAAGGGGTTAGGGGTTTTGTAAAATAGGGGGTAGAGGTTTTGGTGTAGGGGAGAGGTTTTGTAGAAGAAGGGGCAAGCATTTCTGGTGAAGTGGCAGAGGAAAGGATTTTTTGGAGGGGGCACGGGTTTTGTTCAAGAGGGGGCAGGGGGTTTGTAGAGGGGGCAGGAGTTTAGTATAAGGGAGGCAGGAGTTTAGTATAAGGGGGCAGGAGTTTAGTATAAGGGGGGCAGGGGTTTAGTATAAGGGGAGCAGAGGTTTTGTAGAAGGGCGCAGGGGTTTAGTATAAGGGGAGCAGGGGTTTAGTATAAGGGAGCCGGGGTTTAGTATAAGGGGGGCAGGAGTTTAGTATAAGGGGGCAGGAGTTTAGTATAAGGGGGGCAGGGGTTTAGTATAAGGGGAGCAGAGGTTTTGTAGAAGGGCGCAGGGGTTTAGTATAAGGGGAGCAGGGGTTTAGTATAAGGGAGCCGTGGTTTAGTATAAGGGGGGCAGGGGTTTAGTATAAGGGAGCAGGAGTTTAGTATAAGGGGGACTGGGGTTTAGTATAAGGGGAGCAGGGGTTTAGTATAAGGGGGGCAGGAGTTTAGTATTAGGGGGTCAGGGGTTTAGTATAAGGGGGCAGGGGTTTAGTATAAGGGGGCAGGAGTTTAGTTTAAGGGGGCAGGGGTTTAGTATAAGGGAGCAGGGGTTTAGTATAAGGGGAGCAGGTGTTTAGTATAAGGAGAGCAGAGGTTTAGTATAAGGAGAGCAGAGGTTTATGTAGAAGGGGAGCAGGGGTTTAGTATAAAGGAGCAGGGGTTTAGTATAAGGGGAGCCGGGGTTTAGTATAAGGGGAGCAGGAGTTTAGTATAAGGGAGCAAGGGTTTAGTATAAGAGAGCAGGGGTTTAGTATACGGGGAGCAGAGGTTTATGTAGAAGGGGAGCAGGGGTTTAGTATATGGGGAGCAGGGGTTTAGTATAAGGGGAGCAGGAGTTTAGTATAAGGGAGCAGGGGTTTAGTATAAGGGAGCAGGGGTTTAGTATACGGGGAGCAGGAGTTTAGTATAAGGGGAGCAGGGGTTTAGTATAAGGAGAGCAGAGGTTTAGTATAAGGAGAGCAGAGGTTTATGTAGAAGGGGAGCAGGGGTTTAGTATAAAGGAGCAGGGGTTTAGTATAAGGGGAGCAGGAGTTTAGTATAAGGAAGCAGGAGTTTAGTTTAAGGGGCAGGGGTTTAGTATAAGGGGAGCATGGGCTTACTATAAGGGGGAAGAGGTTTAGTATAAGGGAGCAGGGGTTTAGTATAAGGGGAGCAGAGGTTTATATAGAAGGGGAGCAGGGGTTTAGTATAAGGGGAGCAGAGGTTTATATAGAAGGGGAGCAGAGGTTAGTATCAGGGAGCAGAGGTTTATGTAGAAGGGGAGCAGGGGTTTAGTATAAAGGAGCAGGGGTTTAGTATAAAGGAGCAGGGGTTTAGTATAAGGGGAGCAGAGGTTTATATAGAAGGGGAGCAGGGGTTTAGTATAAGGGGAGCAGAGGTTTAAATAGAAGGGGAGCAGAGGTTTAGTATAAGGGAGCAAAGGCTTATGTAGAAGGGGAGCAGGGGTTTAGTATAAAGGAGCAGGGGTTTAGTATAAAGGAGCAGGGGTTTAGTATAAGGGGAGCAGAGGTTTATGTAGAAGGAGAGCAGAGGTTTATGTAGAATGAGTGCAGGGCTTTTGTAGAGGGTGGCGGTGGTTTTGGTGGAGGGGGAAGGTTTTAGTGATATGTGTACATTACTGTATAGTAGATATATATAATGACAGCATGTGTTTTGTTAAAGGAGGAGAAGGAATTTTGTAGAACGGTGGGCAGGGCTTTTATTAAAGGGGGAGCAGGGGTTTTGTAGAAGGGGCAGGGGTTTTATTAAAGGGAGGCAGAGTTTTTGTAGAAAGAGGGGCAGGGGTTTTGTGGAAGGGTTTTGTAGTAGGCGGAACAGGGCTATTGTTGAAGGGGCAAGGGTTTTGCTGCAGGGGGGGCACCACGTGTTGGGTTCGCACAGGGCGCCTGATTACCTAAGGCCGGCCCTGTGTGTGGCCATTTCAGGCGTTCCTACACGGCCATGGCGCACTTTGCCGATATCCAGAGGCGAAACAACATGCCAGTGAGGCGATTGATTTGCGACAGCCCGACACGTTGGAATTCAACACTCCTAATGTTCGACCGCCTGCTCCAACAAGAAAAAGCCGTTAATGAATATTTGTATGACCGGGGTGCTAGGACAGCCTCTGGGGAACTGGGAATTTTTTGGCCATGTTACTGGACGCTCATGCGCAATGCCTGTAGGCTCATGCTTCCTTTTGAGGAGGTGACAAACCTAGTCAGTGGCACCAAAGGCACCATCAGCTACATCATACCATTTGTTTTCTTCCTGGAGCGTGCCCTGCGAAGAGTGCTGGATCAGGCCATAGATGAGCGTGAAGAGGAAGAGTTGTGGTCACCATCACCACCAGAACCAGCCTTATCAGCATCGCTTGCTGGACCTGCGGCAACGCTGGAAGAGGATTGTGAGGAAGAGGAGTCAGAGGAGGAATGTAGCTTTGAGGAGGAGGAGGAAGACCAACCACAGCAGGCATCCCAGGGTGCTCGTTGTCACCTATCTGGTACCCGTGGTGTTGTACGTGGCTGGGGGGAAGAACATACCTTCATTGAGATCACTGAGGAGGAAGAACGAGAAATGAGTAGCTCGGCATCCAACCTTGTGCAAATGGGGTCTTTCATGCTGTCGTGCCTGTTGAGGGACCCTCGTATAAAAAGGCTGAAGGAGAACGACCTGTACTGGGTGTCCACGCTACTAGACCCCCGGTATAAGCAGAAAGTGCCTGAAATGTTACCAAATTACAACAAGTCGGAAAGGATGCAGCATTTGCAAAATAAATTAAAAGTATGCTTTACACAGCGTATAAGGGTGATGTCACAGCACAACGGGAATCTAACAGGGGAAGAGTTGAAAGTAATCCTCCTCCTCCCACGACCACGCCGGCAAGGACAGGGCGCTTTACAGACGTGTTGTTGATGGAGGACATGCGGAGCTTTTTAAGTCCTACGAATTGCCACAGCCCTTCGGGATCCACCCTCAGAGAACGACTCGACCGACAGGTAGCAGACTACCTCGCCTTAACTGCAGATATCGACACTCTGAGGAGCGATGAACCCCTTCACTACTGGGTGTGCAGGCTTGACCTGTGGCCTGAGCTATCCCAATTTGCAATAGAACTTCTGGCTTGCCCCGCTTCAAGTGTCCTGTCAGAAAGGACCTTCAGTGCAGCAGGAGGTATTGTCACTGAGAAGAGAAGTCACCTAGGTCAAAAAAGTCTAGATTACCTCACCTTTATTAAGATGAATGAGGGATGGATCCCGACGGGACTGATAGTGGGCGATACATCCGACTAAAAAAGGCCTGATGAGATGAGCTGCCTTGGGCTAAAAATGGTCCACACGCTGCAGTATTTTAGCTCTGAATGCCGGTTGACTTGCGTGACTCATCCGCCACCAACTAGGGTTCAAGCCGCAATGTTTTAGGGCAGTGCTCCCCAACCTTTTTATCGCCGCGGACCGGTAAACGTTTGATCCACGTACCGGTCCGCGGCCCGGGGGTTGGGGAACACTGTTTTAGGGCACTTTCTGCCTGGGAAACAAACATAAATTCCCAAAAAATTAGGCATGTATACAT
>OW240921.1:73810535-73835356 GCA_933207985.1 Pelobates cultripes
GAGAAGCCTGGGGCAGAGGAGAAACAGGAAGAGCCTGGGGTAGAGGAAGATTAGGAAGAGCCTGGGGAATAGCAGGGAGAGCCTAAGGCAGAGGAAGAGCAGAGGAGTCTGGAGCAGAGGAGAAGCAGGAGGACCTTGGATAGAGGAGGAACAGGGAATCCTGGGGCAAAAGAGCAGCAGGTGAGCCTGGATCAGAGGAGGAGCAGGGAGAGTCTGGGTCAGATGAAGAGCAGGGACAGCCTGGGGCAAAGGAGAAACAGGGGGAGCCTGGGGTAATGGAGAAGCAGGGAGAGCAGGGGAGCATGTGGCAGATGAAGAACAGGGTGAGCCTAGGGCAGAGGAAGAGCAGGGAGAGCCTATAGAGTCTGCGGCAGAGGAAGACCAGGGGAGTCTGTGAAAGAGGAGAAGCAGGTAGAGCCTGGAGAAGCAGGGAGAGTAGGGAAGCCTGGGTCAGAAGAAAAGCAGGGAGAGTCTGCGGCAGAGGAAAAGCAGGGGGACCTGGGACAGAGGAGGAGCAGGAGAGCCTGGGACAAAAGAAGATCAGGAGAGCCTGTGGCAGAGGAGAAGCAGGGGAGCCTGTAAAACAGCATCTATGTAGTGGAATGGATCCCCTAATACACTTTTATTCCTCGTTGTTCGCCTGTCCGTACATCCCCCATTCATTTACCGAACCAAATCCGTATGGTCCCCTTGTTCACACCTTCTACGCACCTTCTAATCACTGACCAGCCCTGGCTGTTAACCACAAATTTATCATTAGCGCAAGTGTTTTCCCTGTGTGGGTGCTGTTAGTATAACCGAACACACGTGCTCCAAGTATTGGCGGCCATTTTGTCTCCCGAACGCAGGCAGTGCTACATGGTCGTCTACGGCATGGAACTATATCTCGGATACACAACCCCGTGAACACCTGGGAAACTTGTACCACTGTCCAGCCAACTTCCTGATCAGTTAGAGAACGTCGTTCGGAAGGCATGAACTACCAAACAGGGGGAACATTTGCTTCCTAACAGCCAGGGGGCACATTTGTTGGTGTTCGTGTAAGAACCCCCGAAAGATTACCAATCATTGCCTTGTTTTCTATGGAACTGTTTTGGGGCATCATCTCGTGACCGGCCGGTCATAACTTCATTCGAATGGCGTTCCCGAAGCAACAAAGGCATCTGAGCCCTATTTCAACAAAGTGGGTGCTCAAACCCAAGCTATTTGGTGGTATGGCCTTCATGGGGTTCCTATGTTATTGAAATGTATTTTTGGGGTAAATTGTAATATTGTGTGTGTTTCTTGTATCTGAGAGATAATTGAGTTATAATTTTTCCACTCAATAATCTCTCAGAAACAGAGAGATGAAAGTGCTTGATTTTTGATGTGGAGACCCCATGCTAGGGGTCAGTACATAAAAGCCATGTGTGGCCAAAATAAAATCAGTTGACTCCAAGAACTATGTGTTGTCTAGTTGCTGGGGGGAAATTGTCTGGGATTATTGCAGTGCTTCTTTCAGCTTCGAGGAAGGAATAGCGGAGATACCCATGCATGGTATCGGAGCTCTGCTACAATCTACATTTTAAACAACAACTATATTAATAGCAAACAATTTGCTAATATGAGGTGTACAATTTATGGAAATGGGCTTCCAACTGGTAATCAAGTGAAAAAAAAGTTAGGAACCACTGCAATGGACTAAAAAGCTGAATGTGAACAATCCCCTTGTATTTGTGCATACACTGATCAGCCACAACAATAAAACCACCTGCCTAATATTGTGTAGGTCCCCCTGCCAAAACAGCTCTGATGCATTGAGGCATGGACTGCACAAGACCTTGGAATGTGTACTGTGGTATTTAGCACCAAGACATTAGCAGCAGATCCTTTAAGTACTGCAGGCTGGGAAGGGGGGCCTCTATGGATCGGATTTGATGTTCAGACCAGGCAACCTTCTTCCATTGCTCCTGCTCTTGTCCCCATTAAAGACACTTGTGGCGGTGGACAGGGGTCATCATGGACACTCTAGGAACACCCCACATGACTTGCCGTTTTGGAGATGCTCTGACCCAGTCCTCTAGACATCCCTATTTGACCCTTGTCAAAGTCACTAAGATCTTTATGTTTTTTTTAAATCATTTTTGCTGCTACCAACACATGAAATTCAAGAACTGTTTGTTTGGTGCCTAATATATCCCACACTTTGACAGGTACCGTTGAAACGATATAATTAATGTTATTCACTTTACATGTCAGTGGTTTTAATGTTATGGCTGATCAGTGTACATATTTATGTGTAATAGATTAAATAGAAGGGTTAAGGGTGCAGGGTCTCCAGGCAAGCTAGAACCTAGAAGGTTGGTTGAAATTTACTACACCTTTGTACTACTTCATCTTTTCGAGGGATATATACTTAAAACATGAATGTTTTTCTACCTAATGATATTTATTGACCAGCTGAGTGTTCAGGAGGTTTGTTCTTGACACAGCTTTTATCGAACTATAACATTCTCTGCTCTGTCAGTTAAGTAATCATTATCAAGGTTTAGCATCGGTTTGCAGAATAGCTATTGTCATGGGCTGTGGAGATAAGCAATACACTCAGTCACACTGAGAAGAAAGTTTTAAGAAATGCAAATGTCGTAGAGTATATGTGGAACAAAAAGGTACACTTCATAAAACATGATTTGTATAGCATGTGCATAATCCATTAATTTTAACTGAATATTTAACTCCAGTCTATCAAATGTATTCAAGGACAAAACTACAATAAATATGTCTATCTAGCACCACTATGGATTTAGCTAGACATATATATATATATAGAATTTGGATGTGATTTTTCAAAAATCTAAATAAAGTATTCTTATTAATTGTTAGTAAATGGACAATCTAAGCACCAAAACCACTACAGTTTGTTGAAGACATTATGGTGCTATGAGGTTATGGGTGCCATTACACTGTTTTCAAAAGATATTACAAAAAAAACACATTTGGATTCACCAGCATTATACCCCCTCTGCTGGAGACCTTCCTAATTACATATGAAAAGCATATTAGGCTGCAATCGTACCTGGTGCGTTGAACAACCTTTGTCTCCAACTTTGGCAACTTGCTAGATCTCCTAGACTGTTTTCCTTCAATATATGAACTGTAATCACATATGCATACATTAAACCCAACAAATGTAGGTGAACATAGACACACTGAAGCACGTGCATTAAAATAGTACCACTCAAAAACAGACAGGTATGTACATAAGAAATCAAGTAGTGACATAAACACATTCATACATGCAAATAAAAACATAGAAATATACACATACATCAATACAGAGACATGTAGGCATACACCAGCAAAAAGACACACACATTTGAAAAGAGCACTATACATAGGAACACTCAAACAAATGAACATGCATGCCTATTTAGAGAAACATATGGACATACATAAGCTTAGGCTTACATACTAAGATACACAAAAACACTCAAACAGATTTGCAAATGGGCAGAAACATGCATGCAGACACACTCATGCACAGGCAGAATCGCCAACATACAGGTACATGCATACAGACATACCATGGCATAGATACATATTGTGATGGAAGACTGCCACTATGTGTGGGTCCCCAGATTCCTTTTGTGTTTTGGTCAGCCTGTGCCCATTATTGGTGCAGGGTATGTTGAATGTATTGCTTGTATGTGCCACTTCCCCTCCCCCTTTTTCCTGTCCTATTGTTTCCCCAGCACTGCGTTGTCCCAGTGACACTGTCAGACCAGTTTAAACTAGCTGCCCTGTCCCTCCTCAATCTCCCATCAGCCCTTGCTATTGTCTGACCTTGCCCTTCCTTAAACTGTATGGCTCTATGCACCCTACTGTATGTAAATGAGACTGTTGGGGGGCATAAATATGTGTGCTGTGTTCATTAAAATTAGTTGCCGTTTTAACCTTCACCAAGTGACGTCTGGTGTTTGGGGAAGGGATATAATCTGCTGATGGAAAGTGTGTCCAGTGCTATAGTCACAGTAGTCTGGTCCAGGGTGGAAAAGGCCCTCAATTATCCCAGTCAAGCCTCTGCAACTGGGTCTGAAGTGCTCCAGGGTCCCTGATGGCTACAAGGAAGCAGACTTGGCAGAGGTACTCGGTCGGAATACTGGAACTACATCAAACATATACAATCTCATACTATGACAAATACATACACACACATGCACAGAGAGAAACAATACACACAAACAGATGTATACATTCAAACTCATGCACAAACACATGCAGACAAAGACAGTAAAGTAGACACAAGTCCCTATCAAGTGAGTGTTTCTTTCTCTATCTTTTTCTTCCTATCTGTCTCAACATCTCCCACTCTTGTATCTCTCCCCAACTCCCCCAACCTTTGCATCTTTCTCCTAAGATGTCCAGCATTTTGCTTCTCATCCACCACCCAGGCCATGATTCCCTGTATCCCCATCTCCTCCATCCTACTTGAAAGGTATTGTTCTTTTTATATACTTCTACAAAGGAAATAAATATAAAACTTAGGCCCTCCCAATTGGCCATACTAGTGAAGACCTACATTCTTTGCAGCAAACATTCTCTTTCAGAGAAAACATTAGCTGTTTATGCATTCATCTCACTAAATCAAGAAGTAACATAGTAACTTAGGACTATACCAAACTTTTGCTTGAAACTTAACATTTTCTACATTCCAAGTCTTCATGGTCTAGGTTGGAGGTTTCATTGTTGGGCAACTCTCTTAATATATGGTTCTACCTTTTATCCTGTACCTGTTCTGTAGCCTGCCTATCGGTTTGCTTTCTGCTCTCCTTACAAATGTTCTAATGCTAAATGCCCATATCTGGTAGTGTAAACTTCTTATGCTATTGTGTAAAGCATTTTGATGGATTATTCAAATCTATGAAGATGGGCAGGTTAGGGGTCCCTGATATGTCCACTTATTATAAGGCATATATTTTAACACAAGCTATTTTACTACTTATTGATAAGCACCCAATGTGGCCTAGACTTGAGGACTCTGGTATCTGTACTCCCTCCTTCAATACCATCAAATGTTAGTGACTTCAGCCTTTAATCTCAGTATATGGCATAGCCTACCTCTTAAACTAATTAAAGCATTTGACTCCCCAGAGTTTGCCAATCTCTGTTATGCCAAAAAGAAAGATTTGTGGAATGCACAAATCCTGGGGTATGGTTTGGAAGCTGAGCCAAATGGCAGTGAAGGAGAGAAGCTTTGCTCTATGCACCCATACCCACTGGCTTCTTTTATCACATCTCTGATTATACACTCCAGACCTCTCTCTAGGGGATTAGAACTGGGATTGTAAGGTATTACATTTTCAACTAATTTTGCCTCACTCTATTAAGCCCTTTGCCACTTTGCAGGCAAAGTTTCTATCATAATTAAAGAGGTAGTAACATATGTTAGATTGAAGAGTATACTGCATACATATCTAGTTTCTAAATTTGACCATACAAAAGCTATAGTAAAAACAGTTTGAACTATCTTTTGGAAACCCAAAGACAACTATAGGTATTTGACTCCCCAGAGTTTGCCAATCTCTGTTATGCCAAAAAGAAAGATTTGTGGAATGCACAAATCCTGGGGTATGGTTTGGAAGCTGAGCCAAATGGCAGCGAAGGAGAGAAGCTTTGCTCTATGCACCCATACCCACTGGGTCGGCATGGGCACCCAAATGCCATAAAAGGGGGGCATGCTATGTCAACACTGAACAGCAACAAGCAAGTATGTTAGTATGATGGCTCTCCAGCATCCAGTTCTTTGGGGTGGGGTATATTTCTGTTTTTTTTCCTGCCCAACACAAGCATACACTTCATTTGCACTTGTCTCTGGAGTCCTCAATAGTGGGATACCAGAGAACAAAAGTGGATCAGATTTGTTAAAGTGTGTTGTGCATGTATAGAGATGTTCCCTGTGGTCTTGTATTGCTGCCTGTGTGATTGCGCGTGTGTAGAAGAGACTGTGTTGTAGTGTGTGTGTAAAGGGGTCTGTTTGTAGTATACTATGTATGGCTAGGGGTGGTAGTCTGCGTGTGTGTTTCTAGCTGTAATATATGTATGACTGCATGTTTACATGACCTGTAAAGTGTGTGAGCCTAGGGGGTGTTGTGTGTGCATGTAAGGGCTATAATGTGTATGTATCTAGGAGTTGCAGGGGATTGCATTGTTTATGCATCAAGGAGCTTTAGTGTATGTATGTGTAAAGGGGTTGTAGTGCACATATGTGTATGGTTGCAGTAATGTGTGAAGAGGGGGTTTAGTGTGCATGTTTGTGCATGTGCATATTGGGGATATAGTGAGTGTAAATATGGTGACGTGTGTGTGTGTGTGTGTGTAGGGGTATAGTTTGTGCATATGGGGTGTAGATTGCGTATAGGGTTATAGTGTATTTGTATAGGGGTAGAGTGTGTGTGTCTAAAGGTGGTATGGAGTATGTGTAGTGTGTTTGGATGTGTAGGTAAGTGCAGAGGATGTAGTGTATATAAAGTATAGCGAGTGTATTGTGTTTAAGTGCAGGGGGTGTAGTGTGCATATAAGGGGGTATAGAGTGTGGGTAGAGTGTCTGTGTGTAAGTGTGCATGAAGACTTTGAGTTTAAACTGTTCATTAACAATTCAACCTCTACAGGTAAATCGTCGCCCTGCACGTCCGCGCACCATATCAACTTTATACCGATGAAGTTGATATAGTACCCAGAGTGGTCCTATAATTAGGCAGAAATATATATAACAGCTTAAACAGGGATAGAAGTAAGAAGAGCAGTGAATTGGCACCATATTACCCTTCTTTGAACAACTGTGTGCATAGCATAGCAAATGAAAGAAACCATGCAACTGTTTCTATCCTATCGCCACCCTATAATACACCATAATGACCACCATCATCTGTTGCAACACTGCCAGCTACCAATTCCACTGATACCCATTCCACTCCCAAGGAAAAATATATTGAGTGAAAAAAAATTATTTGGGCAGGGTGTGCAGGCTTGACCTGTGGCCTGAGCTATCCCAAATTGCGATAGAACTTCTGGCCTGCCCCGCTTCAAGTGTCCTGTCAGAAAGGACCTTCAGTGCAGCAGGAGGTATTGTCACTGAGAAGAGAAGTCACCTAGGTCAAAAAGTCTAGATTACCTCACCTTTATTAAGATGAATGAGGGATGGATCCCGAAGGGACTGACACTGGGCGATACATTAGATTAAAAAAGGCCTGATGAGATGAGCTGCCTTGGGCTAAAAATGGTCCACACGCTGCTGTATTTTAGCTCTGAATGCCGGTTGACTTGCGTGACTCATCCGCCACCAACTAGGGTTCAAGCCGCAATGTTTTAGGGCAGTGCTCCCCAACCTTTTTATCGCCGCTGACCGGTAAACGTTTGATCCACGTACCGGTCCACGGCCCGGGGGTTGGGGAACACTGTTTTAGGGCACTTTCTGCCTGGGAAACAAACATCAATTCTTCTGGCCGCTGCTACAGCAGCGGCTGCAACAATACCTAATATTTCAGGCATGTGTACATGCCTAATTTTTCAGGCCTCTGGTGCTGCACTGTGGTTTCAAAAACCAAACCAAAAAAAAGGCACATAACAGGGATTAAACTGATAAGAATAATACTACTTAACACACCTTATAATAACGCAGAGAGAGGCAACGCAGAGAGAGGCAACGCAGAGAGAGGAGTCTGAAGAAGAGGAGTCAGAGGAGGAAGGTGGCTTTGAGGTGGTGGAAGACCAAACACAGCAGGCGTCCCAGGGGGCTTGTTGTCACCTTTTGGGGACCCTTGGTGTTGTACGTGGCTGGGTGGAGGAAGAGACCTTCAGTGACATCAGTGAGGACAAGGAACGGGACATGGCTAGCTTGGTATCCAACCTTGTGCAAATGGGGAGTTTGTGGTTGTGCAAATGGATGTTTGCGGTTCTATGTGTGTGTGATCTATCTTTGAGTGTCAGTGTATATATGTGAGTATTCTGTGTATGTTAATGTGTGGCAGTGTGTGTGATTCCAGTATATCTGTGTCAGTGTGTATCATGGTCTCTGAGGACAGGTGTCAATCCATATCTGCCAAGTGACCCTATGTAGGAGGAACAGTCTCTATTCTGCTCTGTGTCAGTGTGTATCAGGGGCTCTGAGGAAAGGTGTCAATCCATATCTGCCAAGTGACCCTATGTAGGGGGAACAGTCTCCATTCTGCTTTGTGTCAGTGTGTATCATGGTCTCTGAGGACAGGTGTCAATCCATATCTGCCAAGTGACCCTATGTCGGAGGAACAGTCCCTATTCTGCTCTGTGTCAGTGTGTATCAGGGATCCTTAGTACAGGTGTCAATCCATATCTGCCAAGTGACCCTATGTAGGGGAACAGTCTCTATTCTGCTATGTGTCAGTGTGTATCGTGGTCTCTGAGGACAGGTGTCAATCCATATCTGCCAAGTGACCCTATGTAGGGGAACAATCTCTATTCTGCTCTGTGTCAGTGTGTATCATGGTCTCTGAGGACAGGTGTCAATCCATATCTGCCAAGTGACCCTATGTAGGGGTAACAGTCCCTATTCTACTCTGTGTCAGTGTGTATCAGGGACCCTTAGGACAGGTGTCAATCCATATCTGCCAAGTGACCCTATGTAGGAGGAACAGTCCCTATTCTGCTCTGTGTCAGTGTGTATCAGGGACCCTTAGGACAGGTGTCAATCCATAGCTGCCAAGTGTAGGGGGAAAAGTCCCTATTCTGCTCTGTGTGAGGAGGAGGAATGGGAAATGAGTAGCTCGGCATCCAACCTTGTGCAAATGGGGTCTTTCATGCTGTCGTACCTGTTGAGGGACCCTCGTATAAAAAGGATGAAGGAGAACGACCTGTGCTGGGTGTCCACGCTACTAGACCCCCGGTATAAGCAGACAGTGGCGGAAATGTGACCGAATTACAAGTCGGAAAGGATGCAGCATTTGCAAAATAAATTAAAATAGTGCAGCTCCCATAGGGGGACTACAGACCGGGAATCTTGCAGAAAGTGCTGTGAAAGTCTATTCTCCTCCCAGTACAATGATGGAGGAGGTAGGAGAGAGCGCTCTGCAGCTTCTCCTTCAGACTACAATCCGCCAGCCCCAGACACCTCCCTTGTGTATGTATATGTTTAGGTATGTGTATGTCAGGTATGTCCGTGTATCTGCTGAGTGTCAGTGTCTATGTATTATGTGTGTGTGTCTACAGTGAGTGTGTATCAGTGTGTACCCAGGTGTCACTATCTGTGTGTGTATGTATAAGTATGTGTGTGTGCCAGTGTGTATCACTCTTGTCAATGTTTATCTGTGTGCCCCTGTCTGTGTCACTATCAGTGCCCCAGGAGATTTTAAATAACGCTTCCAGACAAAGCAATGGCAATGTCCCAGCTGTCATCTCAAGTCTCCAAACCCCCTAATTACTGAAACTATAACCTTGTCCATCACTACTCCCCTAATTAGTGTAGCTTCAATAAATTCCACTTCACTCCCATCTTCCAACTCTGCCCCCTTCCCTTCATTACTTGGTTCCTATCCACCACACTGTCTACTATTATTATTTTATACTCCACCTCCTAGAGTTTGTAAGCTCAATTGAGCGCAGTCCTTGTCCATATATTGTTCCTGTGAACATTTGTAATAGACTATCTCATTTGTTGTAGAGCAATGCGGAATAATTTGGCACTATATAAATGTCAATAATAATAATACCACTGTCTGGTACAGGGTGACAGTTTTAAAAGTATATTTTTTTCATGAGACTGGGTGCTTAGTTAATGTAATCTCAGAGAAATGTCTTTCTCAACCAGATTAGGTTCAAATCAAGAGTATAGGGGATATTTATTGAGAACATTTGTTGGGGCCTGTGTATACACAGTCAGTTCATTTCTAATGTTGTGAGTTCACAGATGGATTAAGTTAGCTCAGGGCCCAAAAAGATGTCACAAAAGGAAATAGCAAAAATACATTACATTTTGAGATAAATCGCTAGAAGAATGAGCAATCTTTATATTTTATAGATCATGAGTTAGGTACTAAACCCCACTGAAAATGACTAAGAAGTAGAGAAACCAGGTTTTTGAGCCTAACCGTAGGCAAATAGATAGACAGCTATTATTATTATTATTATCGCCATTTATATAGCGCCAACAGATTTTTATTATTATTACAAGAAAACTTACAGGAACGATAGGTTGAAAAGGACCCTGCTCAAATGAGTTTACAGTCTATAGGTGGTGGGGTATAAAACACATTAGGACAGGAAATAGCAATTAAACAGGAAATAGCTATCTAGTTCTTTTTTTTAAATTTATCATCTTTCTTTTACCCCTCTCCTCCTACTGGAAAGATAGTGGAGGTGCACAGAGAGGGAGGGATATAAAGAAAACCAACAAAAGACAAGGAGAGGAGAGAGAGAGATCAATGATTGTAATGGAATTTATAATATAGCTATCTGAATAATATTACAGCAGTACGCCAGCACCCCATGAATATGACCTAAAGAGGTCAGATCGGGAATGACATTTCTGATCACATGTAAAATTTGTTTGAAGGATGTATGGAGAATTAATGTTTTAAATGTGGATAATTTTTTTCTTTCTGGGTCTTGGAACGTGAACATACTAAAATCTGGAAGTACTATTGTTTCCCTTGGATATATTAATCTAATTAAAAAAAAAAAAAAAGAGGGGTGGCAATTATAATCTCCAATAAGATTACATTTGAGCCTATCTTTGAGGAGACAGACAAAGATGGCAGATTTATTATACTGACATGTAAGATCAATTACATAGTTTACACATTAGTAAACATTTACAATCCTAATCATTCACCAATTAGATTCCTTTGGAAAATAATTAATAGAATAGATCAAATTACACAGGGATTACTGATTCTAGCAGGGGATTTTAATTAGTGTAGGTCCTAAAGACCTTCAACTGAAATAAACTGCCAAATTCCTTCAAGATCTTTTAATGAAAAATTCCCTATATGATATTTGGAGAACGTTCAATCCTGGAAATAAAGATTTTAACTTTTTTTCTCAAAGGTTCACAACTCATACTCCAGGATTGATCTGTTTGTCACCAAAGTTCATCTTCTAAATAAGATCACAGAGATAGGCTCTATTACATGGTCAGACCATGCACCCGTTTTTTTAAAGGTCAAAAACGAGCTGGTGGTTGAATGAACTGTTATGCTCTCCAGGAACTAGTACTGAAAAAGTAATTGAACAGGCAAAACGTTTTACAAAAATAAATGGCAATGGAGAGAACACATTTTCATCAATATGGTGCAAATTGAAATGCTTTTTATCAAATCTGGTTCTTATTGGAAAAAAAGAAAGGGAAAATCCCTGTCCGACTTATATATCTCTTTATCAATCCCGGAGAAAATAAATAAAGCTACTCCAAATTTAAAAAGTTCTAAAAATATTGCTTGCATCCAAGATTCTATTAAAAATACATTCAAGAAAAAATGGAGAGAAATATATTGGTACTAAAACAAAAATTGTATTGAAATAATAATCGAATTAATAAACTTACCAATAAACTCAAATCTAAAAGGAAGAATGATCGTATAAAAAAAATTAAAATAGGTAATAAAATCCTACTTTCTCCTAAACAAATCGGTGAAGCTTTCAGGTCATACTATTACTCTTTATACAATTTGAAAAATCCCATTAATGACAGCATTCAAAAGAGCATACTAAAAATCTTTTTTGAAAAATGTAAACTTCCAAAAATCAACTCTTTATAACTTCAATCTTTAAACAAACCCATTTCTTTAATCGAAATACAAAACACAATAAACTGGCTAAAAAGAGGGAAAGCACCAGGACCAGACGGCTTTTCCACAATTTTCTATAAAACATTTGATAAAATAATGTCACCATTATTACAGCAGACTTTTAATGAATTTACTCTTAAAATATCTATCCCACAAGAATTACTCCAAGCCAATGTTCTCCTGATTCCTAAACCGAAGAAGACCCAGACACCCTGTCGAACTACTGCCCCATTTCCTAAATCAATTTAGATATTAGAGCGGCACTGTCATGGCCGAATCCCGTTTCTTTTTAACCCCCTTCCCAACTCCACTCTATCTTATTGTCCCTCTAGTAACTCCAAAATGCCCATAAAGATTAAAAAATAGATAATATGAGGATATTATCTATTTTTTTATCTTTATTTTCTGCCTGGTCGCCGCCATCTTTGTGTGGTTAGATCAAGTCCCTGAGGGACAAGTCATCTGCCCTTACTAGAATGCGCTGTTAAATTCCTGCACATTCCCAGTTAAACCTATTGTCCTCCCCCCGGCCCCCACCAATGATCGGCCCTATGGACGGGGGCCCTAAATTACAATAAGGGGGGACAACCTATTGTCCACCCCTTTGCCCCCACACATGGGCGACGGGTGGTGGCTAGCTGTAAAAATACTCCCTCCCCCACTTCCAGTGACTAGGGTTCCCCGAGCACCTAGTCATCCCCCCCCAATAATATGACTCATTACGTACCCCCTCACCCTAAAAATAGTTAGGGGGAGACAATAAAACTAAATACCTGTAAAGAAATAAAAAACTTACCATTAGATGTCTTCTTTTTTCTAAAACATTCTTTTTTTCAGCCCCAAAAAAGGCCAAACAAAAATCCATAAATCTCGTTGAACAAATAAAATAAAGTAAAAACATGACTGCAAAAAAAAAAAAAAAGCAGAAAAAAAAACACCGCAAAAAAAATATTCCATCTTCACCCAGGGACGACACCGCACAGACGGAGCTCCGCAGGGCTGGGATATGCTTATAAAGCCCTCCCACGCCCTGCAATTAGGCTCAGAGCACTCCAATCAAGCCAACCAATCAAAGTGCTCTGACAGATAAATGAAGAGCGTGGGGAAGTTCTTTGGAATTTTTCCACGCTGTGTAAAATGACTCGGAACACTCTGACTGGTTGGATTCCAAGCCAACCAATCAGAGTGTTATGAGTCAAATTACACAGCATGGGAAAATTCCAAAGAACTTTCCCACACTGTGTAAAATTACTCAGAGCTCTGATTGGTTAGATTCCAAGCCAACAAATCAGAGTGCTGTGACAGGTAAATATAGAGACTTACTTGTCAGTCTCTTCATTTACCTGTCAGAGCAATCTGATTGGTTGGTTGGCTTAAACCAGGCATGTCAAACTCAAAGTCTAGCATGGGCTACATAAACAAGGTTTAAATTTATGGGGGTCGCAAAAAAAATAAAACCTTACATTTTCATAGAAACGTAGGTTTATTTTCATAGTTTAAAAAACCCATCATCCACCTCTACTAAAGCACAGCACCCCCCTATACTAAATCCCAGTCCCCCCCCCATATACTAAATTCCAGTACCCCCCTCTAGCCAACAAGCAGACTCCACTCACATTGCCTCTGCCAGTATGCGACTCCGGAGTCCGGCCTCTGATATACCCCAAATGGTGCCGTCCGCACCATGTGCCAAATCTGATCCTCCCGATACATAATATCATTAATGTCTTTGAAATTTCACATATTCAAGAAAAACTTTCTCCTCAAACTTTTCTATTTCATCTTGACTTCCCTATCTGTAGCTTCGAACAAAAAGCATTTCTCATACATATACTTATGGCTGTAAAGCTCACAATAGCTAGAAATTGGAAGATATCTACAGCACTTAAATGGTCAGACATAACCGGTCATATAGACTACCAGGGCAAAATGGAAAAAGGGGTTTTCCGAAATGAAGATGGTATTTGCATATATAGAGCAATTTAATCTAACTGGACTACAATTTCTATATTTAATATACTTGATTTATCTTGAGAAAAAAGAGATCATTACAATTGGATAGACCTCTCTTAGATAAAAGATATTTTATTAAATTGAATCTTACTTTATAAACTGATAACGATTCCTTGAGACGACTGAAAATTATATCAGACTTATCCCCCTATATGCCCTTTGTATTATCCATTCGTTATCACCATATTAAATATTCCGATCTCATGATTCTAAGACCCAGAACATTTAAATTTTTCTTGAATGTTTATTATGTTTTTGTAGAATGAATGTTGCTATTACTTTATATAATGAGCTTATTCTAATTTATCAAACAACAATATTTACTTAGTTTGCTCAATATATTGCAGTCATAAAATATGGTCACACAATTTTATTGTATGTCTTGTAATATGTTTAGACAAAAACAATTAATACATATTAAATAAAGATAGGTCTTTTTTAGATAAGCATTTTTAAAAAAAAAAAAATTCTTTATTTCATTGTGCACAGAGTTGACAGATAGCCCTGGTGCGCCACAACAGCGATTTCATGGTAGATTGGTATACATATGCATTATTCGTCATGGCGTTCGCTAAATAGGCACATTTTTATATTAATAAAATCAATATATAACAGGTTAGGTTCTCGCTTAGATAGTTATTAGGAAGGACATGTCAGAAGGTAGAGATCAGAGGAGTGACAAAAGGGGGAAAACATGACATGCACCTGTATCCTAGCTTTAAATAGTTAGTGAGTTATGTAGCTTGCAAGTGAGATAATGCTAGGTAGTATGGTATTAACAGTTTAGTGACACAACAGTTAAAGTTCTCATAGCTAAGTCTGTCTCAGTGCTGTGTGTATCTTCACTGTATTATCTAGCTAAGTTGTAATGAGACTAACATAAAAGATTAAACATGCTTAATGTTGTATTTAGACTTATGGCATAGTAAGTAACTGCAAATTAAGCTAGTTCTAGTTAGGACATCTTATTTAGACCAAAGATTCTAACGAGGTTGTCACCCTGGTTGATTGGAGTTTCCCAAGCCACCTCAGTGGGCAGATGTCAGCATCCTGGCAGGCTCAAGGCATTTCAGATAGGGGCAGTCCAGTTTTTTTTATCCGATGCCTGCTCTGCTGTGTCTTGTTTGCAGGGGGCAAGTGTTTCTCCGAGCAGGCTTCAGAGCAAAGTTTGACCCCGGTTTATATTGTGGAGCTCGCTGGATTTCCCAGTATTTTAGTGGGCTTGCCTCTCTTGGTCATCCACAGGCTGGTGTCTGATCGGGAGTTGGATGTGTTCCGCGGAATGCTGCTGCTTGCCGGTTCGTCCTGGTGCAGGTTGGATTGTGGGTGATTACCGGGTCGGTCTTCCAGCAGAGGTGTCTTGCTTGACGGTTTGCAAGGTCACTTCAGGCGAGTATGTTTGCTTCTTTGTGTGACGTACGTTCAGTGCAGCCGTTGTCTCCTGTGCACTTGAGTCGCGCTGGTTTCGCCATCTCTCCATGCGGCCTGAGCGGGTGGTATAAGCTAAAAAAAACTATTACTTCATTGTATATATTTTCTTTTTGGGGTTACAGTTCTTCAGTTTTTTTACAGTGAGGGAAAAAAGTACTTGATCCCCTGTTGATTTTGAACATTTGCCCACTGATAAAGAAAATGGTATAATTTTAATGGTAGGTATATTTTTACAGTGAGAGACAGAATAACATAAAAAAATCCAGAAACACACATGTCAAATAAGTTATAAATTGATTTGCATGTCAATGAGTGAAATAAGTATTTGACCTCTTCAACTTAGTACTTGGTGGCAAAACCCTTGTTGGCCACCAGGTTTGCACATCTCAGGAGGGATTTTATCCCATTCCTCTTTGCAGATCCTCCAAGTCATTAATGTTTAGAGTCTGACGTTTGGCAACTCAAACCTTCAGCTCCCTCCACAGATTTTTTATGGGATTAAGGTATGGAGACTGGCTAGGCCACTCCAGGACCTTAATGTGCTTCTTCTTGAGCCACTCCGTTATTGCCTCTGTTGTGTGTTTTGGGTCATTGTCATGCTGTAATACCTATCCACGACCTATTTTCAATGCCCTGGCTGAGGGAAGGAGGCTCTCACCCAAGATTTGACGTTACATGGCCCCGTCCATTATCCCTTTGATGCCGTGCAGTTGTCCTGCCCTCTTAGCAGAAAAACACCTCCAAAGCATAATGTTTCCAACTCTATGTTTGACTGTGGGGATGTTGTTCTTGGGGTCATAGGCATCATTCCTGACCCTCCAAACATGGCGAGTTGAGTTGATGCCAAAGAGCTCGATTTTGGTCTCATCTGACCACAGCACTTTCATCCAGTACTCCTCTGAATTATTCAGATGTTCATTGGTGAACTTCAGAAGGGCCTGTACATGTGTTTTCTTGAGCAGGAGGACATTGCAGGCGCTGCAGGATTTCAGTCCTTCACAGAGTAGTGTGTTATCAATTGTTTTCTTGGTGACTATAGTACCAGCTGCCATGAGATCATTAACAAGATCCTCCCGTGTAGTTCTGGACTTATTCCTCACCATTCTCATGATCACTGAAACTCCACGAGGTGAGATCTTGCATGGATCACCAGACCGAGGGAGACTGACAGTTATTTTGTGATTCTTCCATTTGCGAATAATCGCACCAACTGTTGTCACCTTCTCACCAAGCTGCTTGGCGACGGTCTTGTAGCCCATTCCAGCCTTGTGTAGGTCTACAATCTTGTCCCTGACATCCTTGGACAGCTCTTTGGTCTTGGCCATGGTGGGGAGTTTGGAATCTGATTGCGTCTGTGGACAGGTGTCTTTTATACAGGTAACAAGCTGAGATTAAGAGCACTCCCTTGGTAAAAAATTATATACATAATCCTCGATTTAATTGAATAAATGTATTTCTAACAATCTTTATTATTACCTGTTATTTCACTCATACCCTGAATTTGTTTTGTACCTTATATGTCTTATGCAAATGACATCAATTTTGCGCCAAAATTCAAATAAGCAATTGATTGTATTGTCTATAGATACCAGGTTTATTTTGGCAGTTGATAAAGCCTTGTGTTGGCAAAAAGCATTTTGGCTGTTTTTGAATGCTTTTTATGAGTACTATTAAAGGAATATTGGCACCTTAACTACTTGTGTGCCATATACATTTTTTACATATTAGGTGGGGATTATACCACCCACGCTATCATAGTAAGCAGTACATCCTGCTCACTCAAATGTGAGTACAATACCGTCTATATTTTAACCCTTCTATATAGAGAGCACTATTTCTGTTTTATTTTTTCCCCTTATGCCGAGGAACCTTCACTTCTAACAACTTATCACCAATATCCACCTATATCCTACCAGTGGGGGATCAATGCCACTGAACGCTAGCTACACCTGAGCTTGTACTAGCTCTCCAATAGGTGAGTAGGAGTATTAATGCTGTAAAGTTCCCTTTTTGGCTGCTTGATACAGATTACACTATTGGAGTTTCTTTTCTCATTTGCATGTTCTGACGGAACTCAGAAAATCCCACTACCTCAGGATCCTCACTGCACACAGATCCATATCATACCCAAGTACCTCATATAAGTTGGACTTTCATTCATATGTCTTAAAACCAGGACTATTTTATATCTCATTTTGACTTCTGTATGTAAGTATACTACTGGTACTATATTGTTTTTATTGTGGCGCGACCTAATTCTATTTTTATTGTCTATTTTCTTTGATGGTTTGTGAGGGAACCTCATACCCTTAGGTTGCTGCCTACTCTTATTTTCCCAAGCTTCTAGTTGGCCACTAAGCGCTGATCCAACAACTGTTTGTCCACTCAATATATTCAACATACTCTACATGTCTAGCTCCTTTAGAAAACAAAGTGGGGTGGTAATACTAATCAAAGAGCGTTGTTCGTTACTTGTAAACAAGGAAATTATGGACAAGGGTGCAAGGTATGTCTTGGTCACGGGAGCACTGTATGGGGGAGTATATCACTTCCAGATATATAGTCCTCAATTCTGGGAAGAAGTGCAAACTTGGACCACAAGTGCCCTTTGAAGGGAGGGAGGGATTTCAATGCAACGCCATGTCTTGGCTTGGATAGGGGGGCCAAACTGGGAATGCCCAGATCACACAATGTAGTGGGACAGGACTACACATTTTTATTCAAAGTTCCAAACTGATGCTTGGTGGGTCCACCACCCTGACCTTCACCCTGATGTCCATGACTATTCACACCCACATGACACCTATTCAAGTATTGACCCATTCCTTTCTAGCACTAATTACACATGATAGATAGAATGGAGATCAATTCCATAACCTGGTCTGATCATGCTGACATTGCCATATTTATAACACCACTGCCCTCAACTTTGAATACCTCTCTGTTGCAGGACAAGTAGGTAGTGGAAGAAGTGGCTGCTGTATTGTCCTCCTACTTCCTTGAAAATGTCCCCACTGAATAAAATACATCCACAGTGTGTTCGGCCCATAGGACTGTGGTGAGGGTCACTTCATAAAAGTGGCCTCATTAAAAAAATGACTCAAGTCACATAAGCTCCTAGAGTTCCATGCAGCTTTGCAGAAATGAGAAAATAAACAAAAAAACAGATCGCAACCCACATACCCCAGTTAAGGGAAGTATGGAAATCAATAAAGGAGCTCCTTTTGGATGATATAGCCAGACAAATGACATGGACAAAGCAACTTTATTATGAGAATAGTAACAAAATGTACTCTTTACTGGCCAGGGGGCTTAAGTCCAGACCCAGAATAACATCAATTAAAACACCAGTATAACAGCAATTTAAAAAACCTACTGTAACAGTGGCAAATTCTCCACAAGAGATATTCACCACCTACTACTCTAAGATATATATATATATATATATCCACTCTCTGAATATGAGAGAGAACGATCAGAGTCATTTGAGGGACTTACAGTCCTTCTTTAAAACACTGAATCTCCCTGCCCTCCTTGATGATGCAAAATAGTTGTTAGACTCTGAAATTCAGAAGGATGAGGGGGAAGAGAGGTCTTATTATTGAATAATGTTTATAAGACCACCCCTGTTTCCTCTTGAATATAATCTGTTGTACTACCTATTAAACATCAGAAGTCATCTTAGACCTTACACTGTGTTGCCTCCTTCATTAGGCTCCTCACCAACTGGTTGGGAATGAGGAGAAATACAAAGAGTTCCAAATTGATGAAAGTCCATGGCATGAGAGAGTAAAACTGCTGACCCAGTGTCACGGTAGTTTACCCCTACACGCAGGATTTAGTTCAACAGTCGACAGAGCAGATACGACTTACCGGACCTTAGAATGGCCGGACTCGCCGTATAGCAGAGAATAGACAGAGTCAAGAACAAGCCGAGGTCAAGGGAACAAAGAGACAGCGAGAACAAAAACTAGCCAAGGTCTGGTACACAGAGTCAGTAAGCCGGCAAACAAGACAAAACAGGGATAGAGAGATAAACGGAGTCAGATACAAAGCCAAGGTCAAACACGAAAATCACAACTGAACACAACAAGCGCTAAAGGGAACTGAAACAGAAACCACGATAGGGCAGGGAGTTAAGGGAGAGGTAAGTATAAATACCCTAAACTTTACTTTGATTGGCCCCTGAATATACACGCCCCCAAAATGATGACAGGGGCCAATGGGAGCACATTTAATTTTTTGGCTCCCACTGCCCCTTTAAGAGCGTGCCCGAGACGCACGGCACGTTCTTAGAGCTAGGCGGAACACGTGACCGCATCTCACAGTCCGTGCCCGCCTGCATTTGGGAGATGCACGCGGCGGGAAGTGAGGACAAGTAGTACATGCCCGAACGTAATCGGTGATATCCTTGCGTAAGGAAGCCCACCAAAAATATCTAGAAACTGCTGTTAAGGTTTTAGAAACACCAGGATGTCCAGCAGTTTTGGCGTCATGATATAATGACATAATGTCCCGTCTTTCGGGAACATCAACAAACAGTTTATCAATAGGTTTCTCACTGGGTGCCATGTTTTGTTTAGCCTGTATAATTTGTAAGAGTGAAGAAGAAATAGATAGAACCATAGTAGCTATTATTCTGTACGGGGGAATGACAGGGGTATTATCAAACTCTTGTTTGTCGGTAGTTTCAAATTGTCTAGACAGAGCGTCAGCTTTAGTGTTACGATCACCTGGTCTGTAGGTGATGATATAATTGAAATGAGATAAGAAGAGTGACCACCTGGCCTGCCTAGAAGACAATCTTTTGGCTTCACTAAGGTAGGAAAGGTTTTTGTGATCCGTAAAAATGAGGATGGGGTCCTTAGTACCTTCTAAAAGATGTCTCCACTCCTTGAGTGCTAAAACAATAGCAAGGAGTTCTCGATTACCTATGTCATAGTTCTTTTCGGCTTTGGACATCTGTTTGGAAAATAAGCCACAAGGATGTAATGGCTTATCAGGTGATTCTCTTTGAGATAAGACAGCACCTACCCCAATGTCCGAAGCATCAACTTCAAGAATATAAGGCAAAGAAGGGACAGGATGCTGTAAAATAGGAGCAGAGGCAAATGTGGTTTTAAGAAATTCAAAGGCCTCATGCGCCTCTGGGGACCAGACACGAGTATTGCCATCCTTTTTAGTCATGCGTGTTATAGGCGCTACAATAGAAGAAAACCCTTTAATAAAACGTGTATAATAATTAGAAAACCCAAGAAAACGCTGAATGGCTTTCAGTCCCTGAGGTAAAGGCCATTCCATGACAGCAGAAAGCTTCTGGGGATCCATACGAAACCCTTTAGCAGAAATTACATAACCTAAAAACTGTACTTCGGATTGGTCAAATAATTTTTTTTCTAGTTTACAATAAAGACCATTAAAAAGAAGGGTTTTCAAGACTGTCTTAACATGCATGTGATGGGTATGTACATTTGTTGAATATATTAATATGTCGTCCAAGTACACTATCACAAATGAGTGAATGAACTCTCGTAAGACGTCATTAATAAATTCTTGAAACACTGCAGGGGCATTACAAAGACCGAATGGCATCACAGTACACTCGTAATAACCACTCCTAGTATTGAATGCAGTTTTCCACTCATGACCCTTTTTTATACGTATGAGATTTTATGCACCTCTAAGGTCCAATTTAGTAAACACAGTAGCTTGTTTAAGCCTGTTGAATAATTCCGTGATTAATGGTATAGGGTAAGCATTTTTTTATAGTGATTTTATTTAGGCCCCTATAGTCAATACAAGGTCTCAAATCGCCCTCCTTCTTCGATACAAAGAAGAACCCTGCCCCTGACGGAGAAGAGGATCTCCTTATAAATCCCTTTTGCAGAGATTCTTTAATACATTCCTCCATGACAAGATTTTCTTGTGGAGACAAAGGATGCACCCTGCCTTTGGGAGGTATAGTGCCAGGCAATAAATCAATAGCACAATCGTAGGGTCTATGAGGCGGTAATTTTTCAGCCTCCCTCTTATCAAAGACAGACTTAAGACACATGTACTGAGGAGGTATAATAGTAGACAAAGGAGGAGTAGTAGGAACATTAATAGAATTCAAAGGGGTGATTTTAATCATACAAGACTCTTGGCAGGTTTCACTCCAAGATACTATTTGTCCTGATTCCCAGTCAAAAATGGGATTGTGAGAACGTAACCATGGGTACCCTAACACAATGTGGGAGGAAGGAGAGGTGATTACCTGAAACCGAATGGTTTCTGAGTGTAACATCCCTGTATACATATGCAACGGTTCAGTTTCATGTGTGATAACTGGGGAGCATAATGGTCATGGGTGTCTTCTTCTCTCTAATGGGTACTTTGTTTTTCCTAACAAATCTAGAGTCTATAAAATTCTCAGCTGCCCCGGGATCAACCAGGGCAAGTATGTTTCTTGCTATGCAATTATTCTCCAGATGCAGAGAAACAGGGAGAAGTAGTCGATTAAGAGGCAATTTTGGGGACTTAGATATCACACCCAAGGCCAGTCCCCTATATGGCCTTGGGTGCGATAGTTTTCTGGAAGCACGGGACATTTTTTTAGCATATGACCCTTCTTACCACAGTATAGGAAAAGTCCCTCCTTTCTCCTATACAATTTTTCAGCATCAGAGAGTTTGGCAACCCCAGATTGCATGGGTTCCTCCTCTGATACCTTGAAAATCTCCAGGATTAGCAACTCTAGGAGTATTTAGTGTAACAAAACGTCTATTCCTATTCTTAGTATATAGTCTGTCATGAATCCTATTGTCTATATCAATGAGATAGTCGATAAGTTCCTCTAATGGGATAGGAAGTTCCTTAGCTGCTACCTCATCCAATATAGTATCAGATAGTCCTTCCATGAATGCTGTAGGTAGCCCATTGTTGGTCCAATCTACCTGCGAAGCAAGGGTACGAAACTGAATAGCATAATCAGCAACAGACCTAGAACCCTGTTTAATTCTCATTAATGCCCTGGCGGCATTCTTTGACCTTTTGTTGTGTCAAAGGTTCTACGAAAAGCCGTAAGGAAGCTATCGAAATTATGCACCATAGGTCCATTAGCCTCCCATATAGGATTTGCCCACTCAAGTGCTTTATCAGTTAGTTGATGCATAAAGAATCCCACTTTAGACCTGTCAGTGGGAAAGGAACGTGGATACATCTCAAAGTGGAATTCCACTTGATTAATGAATCCCCTGCAAGACTTAACATCCCCTCCATACCTGGGTGGAGGGGTTAAATGTGCAGAAGCATTAGGCATGGTGGATACATCTGGGACAAGGGGTGCAGGAGGAGTTGGTACTGTTACCGGAGTAGTTCTAGATAAGAGTGTCTGGAGGGCCTGAGCTATCTGATCCATATGGTGATCCTGCTCTGTAAATCTAGCCTCATGGGAAGCCAATTGCTGACTTAAATCTGTGGGGTCCATGGCCCTATTGTAATGTCACGGTAGTTTACCCCTACATGCAGGATTTAGTTCAACAGTCGACAGAGCAGATATGACTTACCAGACCTTAGAATGGCCGGACTCGCCGTATAGCAGAGAATAGACAGAGTCAAGAACAAGCCGAGGTCAAGGGAACAAAGAGACAGCGAGAACAAAAACTAGCCAAGGTCTGGTACACAGAGTCAGTAAGCCGACAAACAAGACAAAACAGGGATAGAGAGATAAACGGAGTCAGATACAAAGCCAAGGTCAAGCACGAAAATCACAACTGAACACAACAAGCGCTAAAGGGAACTGAAACAGAAACCACGATAGGGCAGGTAGTTAAGGGAGAGGTAAGTATAAATACCCTAAACTTTACTTTGATTGGCCCCTGTCATCTCCACGCCCCCAAAATGTGAGTGTCTGGGGAATGTGGGATGACAGGGGCCAATGGGAGCACATTTCATTTTTTGGCTCCCACTGCCCCTTTAAGAGCGTGCCCGAGACGCGCGGCACGCTCTTAGAGCTAGGCGGAACACGTGACCGCATATCACGGTCCGTGCCCGCCTGCATTTGGGAGCTGCGCGCGGCGGGAAGTGAGGACCTTGGCCGGCCCCTGGGTAAGGTAAGTACCGCTACACCCAGGGAATCTTCACTTTCTAACAAATAGGGTGCTGTGGCCATATCTGTTTGCCTTGCTGACTTGTTGGAGATTTCCTAACAGGTTTATTGGGACCTTTAGAGCTCTTTACACTTCTCAGAAAGCCTAATTAATGGTGCATGGAACTTTGCTTAGCCCCTTCACATTATTTTATGGTACATGACAGGGATGCCCTTTGTTCCCACTTCTGCTTGTCTTGTAGCTTAAGCCCCTACTTCATCTAATTAGAGGACACCAAGATTAAGGGAGTCCCTGTGGCTGGCTCTTATTATACTGTTTCAGCTTATACAGCTTATATTTTAATTAGGCAATTTAGGCAGCTGCCTAAGGTGTCGCGCTGATTGGGGCCTCGTGGCCGCCTACATCACCTTAGGGCAGATTGACCTTTGATCGAGGGCCCGACACCAGGAGGGGCCTGGCGGCTTGCCCTGTATGCCGCCATATGTGAGGCCCCTCCACTCAGTCTGCCGTGCGGGAGAGCGCCAACACAGCCTCCATCGGGAGCAGAGCTGCAGACTGAGGTGTCTTGCGATCTCCAGTAGTGATGTACCGAACGGTTCGCCAGCGAACGGTTCCTGGCGAACATAGCATGTTCGCGTTCGCCACGGCGGGCGAACATATGCGCGGTTCGACCCGCCCCCTATTCGTCATCATTGAGTAAACTTTGACCCTGTACCTCACAGTCAGCAGACACATTCCAGCCAATTAGCAGCACACCCTCCCTAGCAGACCCTCCCACCTCCTGGAAGGCATCCATTTTAGATTCATTCTCAAGCTGCATGCTTAGTAAGAGGAGGGAAAGTGTAGCTGCTGTTCATAAGATAGGGAAAAGCATAGCTAGGTTAGGGTTAGGGTATGCTTTTTTTTTATTTTATTTTTCTATGTAATGTAATTGCACTTAGTTGTCTGCCACTGCTGCCAGCTTCTGTGTCAGGCTCACAGTGCATACTGTGCCCATTTCCCAAGTCAGTGCCACCACTTACATCTGGTGTCACAATAGCTTGGATTTAAAAACAAAAAACTTTTTTCACTGTTATAGACTGAATAGCAGTCAGTTGTCTGCCACTGCTGCCAGCTTCTGTGTCAGGCTCACAGTGGATACTGTGCCCATTTCCCCAGTCAGTGCCACCACTTATATCTGGTGTCACAATAGCTTGCATTTAAAACAAAAAACTTTTTTCACTGTTATAGATTGAATAGCAGTCAGTGTCCTTAAAGCGGGTGTGTTACGCTAACAGTGGATACGGTGACCAGTGCCACCACTCACTGGTGTCACAATAGCTTGCATTTAAAAACAAAAAACTTTTTTCACTGTTATAGATTGAATAGCAGTCAGTGTCCTTAAAGCGGGTGTGTCAGCCCTACAGCGTGTACTCTGCCAGTTTACAGTGCCACTCATATCTGGTGTCATAATAGCTTTGATTTAAAAAGAAAAAACTTTTTTCACTGTTAT
>OW240921.1:73835456-73850593 GCA_933207985.1 Pelobates cultripes
TACGCTGACCTGGTCGAATGATCAAAGATGGCGCCGCCCGCGTGTTGACAAGCGAACAAAGACCTCCCAACACTGTCAATTAAACGCGGGTTAACCGCCAACTTCTGGGAGGTAAATTATATACATACTTCCACTTCTGGGTGGTCTTCTGCTTACCAGTAGTACTTGGATTTCCAGTAAGAAGCCCCATTTACTGAACCAAGTGGGAAATAGCAAGGCAGGCACAAAGGGTTTGCACCAAGTCTGGGGACACAGGGGACACCGTCTTAAAGGGGCCGTGTCCCCAACAAGTCTGGGGACACGGCCTTAAAGGGGCAGTGTCCCAATCTTCCTGATGTCCCAAAAAAGGTGTTTAAGGGCCAGCACCAGTCACATAAAGAGTCCATAAGCCCCAATATGCCCACCGACAGTCTTAAAGGGCCATACACACCAAATAAAAGTGCATACATTTTCACAATCTCCCAGGGGACATAGTCATGCGGGAGGAGGCTGGCAAATAGGCTTCTCCACAACCCAGGGAAGCAGGGCAATTTGCCATTTAAAGGGCCAGTTACAAATAGCAGTTTGTAACAAGGTGTCAATCCATATCTGCCAAGTGACCCGATGTAGGGGGACCAGTCCCTATTCTGCTCTGTCAGTGTGTATCAGGGAACCTTAGGACAGGTGTCAATCCATATCTGCCAAGTGACCCGATGTAGGGGGAACAGTCCCTATTCTGCTCTGTGTCAGCGTGTATCAGGGATCCTTAGGACAGGTGTCAATCCATATCTGCCAAGTGACCCTATGTAGGGGGACCAGTCTCTATTCTGCTCTGTGTCCGTGTGCATCAGGGGCTCTGAGGACAGGTGTCAATCCATATGTCAAGGTGTCAATATGTCATATGTCTGGTGTCAATCCATATTCATTGTGATTTAGGAATGTTAGGTGATTTCTGCCCTTTATGGATTAAAACCAGACTCTGCATCAACTGTGTAATTTTCCATGGGAGTTTTGCCATGGATCCCCCTCCGGCATGCCACAGTCCAGGTGTTAGTCCCCTTGAAACAACTTTTCCATCACTATTGTGACCAGAAAGAGTCCCTGTGTGTTTTAAAATTCGCCTGCCCATTGAAGTCTATGGCGGTTCGCCCGGTTCGCCGGTTCGCGAACATTTGCGGAAGTTTGCGTTCGCTGTTCGCGAACCGAAAATTTCGGGTTCGCGACATCACTAATCTCCAGCCAATCAGAGCATTGCTGCAGGTTACCACAGCAACGCTCTGACAGGAAATTGCAAGACTTACCACGTGGTCTTTAGCTCTGCACCCGGTGGAACTGCAGACCAGAGAGCCAGCCCACCGGACCACCATGAAAATCCTCTTGGCCACCAGGGAAAGAGCTCCCACCAGACCACCAAGGAAATCCATAGGGATTCATTCAAGAAAACAAAAAGATATTTATGACCCCCTTCACACCCTGTCACAGCCCTCACACACACACCCTGTCACAGCCCCCACACACATCTTGTCACAGCTGCACACACACAAACAGCTTTCACCCTCCCACACCTTGTCATAGCCTACCATGCACACTGACACCCCCGATCACATCCTATTATCCCGACCCATACACTGTCACCCCCTACACATACAATATCACCATCCCTAAACACTTTCAGCCCCCACACATGGTCATACCTTTCACCCAGCCTCACTCACATTAACCCCTCCAAATCCTGTCAGACTCACATTCTCTCGCACTGTCCCACTCACCCTCTTCACCCTCTTCACCCTGCCACACTCACCATACCACATATACCCCTCCAATCCTGTCCTCCTCACTCACCCCCAAACTATGTCACACTCCCGCCAACCCTGCCACACTCACCCTGCCACATTAATGCCTCTAATCCTGACACACTCAACATGTCACATTAAGCCCCCTTAATCTTGTCACACTCACCGCCCATTTTCTGGTTGGGACGAGTACATGCCATCAAAATGAATGTTATGCCTCATTATTTGTTCCTCTTTCAGGCCCTCTAGGTGCCGTTGCAGAACAGTGATTGTTCTACAAACTGCAATAGATAACTTTGTATGGGGGGCTATCGACACAGGATAGCAAGACAAGTGTTGTACAGACCTAGGGCGAGGGGAGGATTGGGCTTCTCTCACTTCCACATGTATCATGTGGTGGCGTAGTTGGCAAAGTGGTCCTGTGGCACGCTTCTCCAGGAGAGCAACATTGGGTAGACCTGGAGTCCAGATTGATGGGCTCCAACATACCCCTGTTCTATATTTGGCTAAATAAAAAAAAAACAAAGGGCTCTCCTTAAAACAGACTGCCCAGCTATTCTCATTTCTATCGACTTGTGGGATAGGGTCAATATGAAGCCAGCCTTAATATCTTCACCTTCCTCAATGACCCCTAAAGAGAGTGTCATCGGTCTCACAGTGGAAAACTTATTTTTGTTCTTGTTTTTTGTTTTTGTTTTCTTATTTTCATTCTAGTTATTATTTTTAAGCTCATGCTTTAGAGAAAAACGCCTATCGTGCCAATTGTGTGTGTGCTCCACTTGATATTTGATGTTCCTATATACGCACATTTCACAATGAACGCTACTTATGTTTTGCCTTGATGGAATATAGTTTTCTTTCTATGTTATATAGGAAATTGGTGACTACTGTGTGGTGTTGTGCTCTGAAATTGTTATATGTCTGCTTTTACCACCTTTTAAATAAAGAATTAAAAAAGAGAATGCGCAAAACCAATGTGATATTTTATGAAATAAGAGAGGATATCATTCTACTTTTTAATAAATATATAATTGTGCAAATTTTGATTACAACTTCACTTTAGAAATACTATATCCAAGTTATATTATATTCTTTTTTTATTAAAAGAAGCTTTAATCAATATTAAAGTTTCTTTTAATAATAATTGATCATCTTCAGTAATTACCTTTCATTAAAAGCAAGGTTTACCATTGAATACATTAATGAATCCCAGCTGTCTCTGTTAATTATGAAAGAAAGTCGAGGGTTATAAAAAATAAACGTGCCCTTGTTAATAAATACATTTGTGCACAAACAATAATGGATCCCTTGTGTAATAACGGATAAACAATTCTAATTAGCTCATGTTTGCTTCTTGATACAAAATGTTTTAACTCCATACACAGTTTTAAAATGGCCACTCATATCAAATTTAATTTTCTTTTAATAATAAATCTGTATCTATTACATAGTTACATAGTTACATAGCTGAAAAGAGACTTGTGTCCATCAAGTTCAGCCTTCCTCACATTTGTTTTTGCTGTTGATCCAAAAGAAGGCAAAATAACCCAGTTTAAAGCACTTCCAATTTTGCAACAAACTAGGAAAAAATGCCTTTTTGACCCCAGAATGTAGGTCAGATTTATCCTTGGATCAAGCAGCTATTACCCTACATTGAAAAATTATATCCTTTCAGATTTATTGTTTTAGTACCAAAATATGTAAATTGCTGTTTCATCTTTTCATCACCAGTCTGTCATATGATTAAGATAAATTACTATCTTAATTACTACTACTGACTTAGAACCCACAATATTTTATATATATATATATATATGTCCAATTTTGTTATATATATATATATATATATATATATATATGTATGTATATATAAGACAGTCCACAAAATCCTTGCACTCTGGCTCCAAGAAACAATAAGACCGGGTGCTTGAAATCAGGGGGAATTTTACATACCAATAGAAAGTGATCATCACACACGGATTTCCAGAAGTTGATTAAAAAATGAAGTTTATTAATCCATGTGTTAAAAAAGCTGTTTCAACGTTTCAGTCCTCATTTGGGACTTTCTTCAGGTTCCAGATACTCGACGACCAAACACCACTGTTCGAGAGTTAAGATGGCCGCCGCCACGTGTTCGTATCCCGAACGGCTGCCACCCATAGAACAAAGTACTGATTGCCAATTATGGGTTTGCAACATTGTTGCGAACGGTAATGAGGCACACTTATCCCAGAGGTGGTCTGATTGTTCGGTAGTTTCACTCGTATAATAAATGGAATGATTCTACCGTACAATCAGTCGAATGCTGCATACAATGTGAATACATAGAATAAGCAATACACGAAAGCATTTTAAAACACACAAATTTTGAGGACAACCTTAATGCAATCCACTACAAGCCATACACGAATTTTTCATCTTATACTCACTCACATTACTTGCACTTACAGAGACCTGGCTGTCCCCCTCTGATAGTGTTACTCCTGCCTCTTTATGTTTTGGTGGGCTACAATTCTCTCACACTCCCAGGCTCAACTGCAAAGGAGGTGGTGTAGGCATCCTTCTTTCTTCTCAATGTACCTTTCAACCAATCATTACTCCCCCTGCCCTATCCTTTTCTTCTTTTGAAGTTCACACTGTCTACCTATTTAAACCCTCTCCTTTAAGAATTGCTATCATCTACTGCCCCCCCCACCCCCCCGGTTATCCTAGTGCTATTTATTGAGCACTTTTCTTCCTGGCTTCCCCACCCACCTCCTCTTATCTAGCACTCCTTCCCTTATACTTGGGGTTTTCAATATCCCAATCAACAACCCCAATTGCACTGATGCCTCTCGTCTGCTCTCTGTAACCTCCTCCTTTGGCCTTATGCAATGGTCCAATTTAGCAACCCATACAGTGGGAAACACTCTTGGTCTCGCCTTCACCAATCTCTGTACCGCCTCCAATATCTCCAATATTCCATTTCCTCTATCTGACCACCATCTGCTGACTTTTGACATCAGCATATCTAAGACCCAGTTGACACCACCGTCTGAACATCAATCTCACAGAAACCTCCAATGTCTGCTCTGCTCCAGTCCTCCCGCCCCACCACCTGCTCACTAGATTCCCTCGCATCTCATCTGTACTCTGCCCTCTTCTTATTCTCTACCTCAGGCATATTTCCATAGCCCTTCAAACATGCAAATGTAAACCCAATTCTAACCTTGACCCTAACTCTCCGTCCAACTACCGTCCTATCTCGCTACTGCCTTTTGCATCCAAGATCCTTGAAAGAGTTGTGTATGCGAGATTGACAGACTTCCTCGAGTCCAACTCTGCTAGACCCGCTTCAGTCTGGTTTCCGCACCAAGCACTCTGTGAAAATGGCACTGACCAAAGTATTCAATGATCTACTCGCTGCAAAATCTTGTGGTCACTACTCTATCCTAATTCTCCTTGACCTGTCTGCAGCTTTTGACACTGTTGATCATCAACAGCTTCTTCTCATCCTCTACAATATCGGTCTACAAGATATTGCTCTCTCCTGGTGCTCCTTCTATCTCTCCCAGCGCTCTTTCAGTGTTTCTTTCTTCTTCTCCCCAACTCCTCTCTGTTGGTATCCCCCAAGGTTCAGCCCTTGGTCCCCTACTGTTCTCTATCTATACTGCCTCCCTTGGTAAACTCATGAGCTCCTTTGGCTTCCAATATCATTTATATACGGATGACACGCAAATCTACCTGACCTCTCCTGATCTCTCCCCGTCCCTCTTGACTAGTGTCTCTTACTGGCTCTCTGCTATTTCTAACTGGATGGCTGCCCACTTCCTTAAACTCAACTTGACCAAAACTGAAATTCTGGTCTTTCCTCCCTCAAGTGTTGCTACTCCTGTGTCTGTCTCCCTCCAAGTCAACGGTGCTACCATCAGCTCCACCACGCAGGCTCGCTGCCTAGGTGTTTTCTTTGACTCCAACCTCTCCTTCACATCTCATGTTCAGTCTATCGACAAATCCTGGTGCTTCCATCTCAAAAACATTGCGCGCATCCGACCAAACTTAACGCCAGATGCGACTAAGGTGCTGGTCCATTCCACTGTCCCTTCTCTCCTTCACTACTGTAATCTGCTTCTCAGTGGTCTTACATGCTACCATCTTGCGCTGTTACAGTCCATAATGAATGCAGCGGCGAGGCTCACCTTCCTGTCCACCCGCACATCCTACGCCTCACCCTTCTGTCAGTCCCTACATTGGCTAAATGTAAGATATAGGGCTCAATTTAAAATTCTGGTTCTTGCTTTCAATTCTCTACATAATGCTGCTCCCACCTATCTATCCTCTCTAAGAGAAAAGTATGTCACGTCTAGGCCCTTACACTCTGCTGAAGACTTATATCTATCTTCTGTTCCTACTCCCACCTCTGATGCTGGCCTTCAAGACTTCTTGAGGGCTGCACCGTTCCTGTGGAACTCACTTTCCTCCTCTGTTAGATACTCACCCAGTCTCCACTCCTTCAAAAAATCATTAAAAACCCACTTTAATTAAACTGTTAATAGCTTCCGACTGATTCAGCTCTTGCAACTGTCGTTAGTCTAATACTATCCTTACCTTTTGTGTCACTTTACCCCACTCCCTCTAGCATGTAAGCTCATTGAGCAGCCCCCTCAACCCCTCTGTTCCTGTGTGTCCAACTTGTCTGGTTACAACTGCATGTTTGTTCGTCCACCCGGTGTAAAACGCTACAGAATTTGTTGGCGCTATATAAATAATTAGATAATGATAATAATAACACTTTCTGCGAAGCTGCCAATGAAATATAGAAGAGAGAAATGATGGGCCACCTCTAATAGGGGACAAGCATTGCTAGGGATAGGTTGAATTGTGGGTAATTGACTTTCGGCACTATTGTATTGAAGTATCATGTATCATGGTGGGTCATGTATGATAGCTGTTAAAACTGTCACAAGCAATTGACTAAATCAAGTGTAGTAAGTGAAAATAGTGTGTGCAAATCTTTAAAAGGGCAGACATTTTGCATTCTATAATATCTAGCTGATATTTTTAGATGGGTGGATACCCCAAGTGGGCTCTGATTCGAGTACCATACCTCCCTCATGTAATAGATGCATGAATAGGATCATAGAACCCCTATAATGAAAGTATTGTAATAAGAAATTAGCATTTGCATGTCCCCTACAAAATGACATGCAGAATTTCAAGAAGATGTATCCATACCTGGTAAAAGGAATGGGCTTTTGCACGCCTTTCACAGGATAATAAGAATGATTACAAGGAAATATACAGGCATATCTCACCTTATGAACTCCCGCTTTATGAACTCCCGCCTTCATTAACTTTTCTGGATACGCTGCCATTTTGTTTCACCGCCATTTTGTGTGAGTGGTCCACGGATCAGGACCGAGGAGAATGCTTTGGAGCACAAACAGGAGAAGAAGAAGAATTTGTGGTCAGGAGTAGACAAGAAGAGAGATGAGGATAAGGGACACAGTTCCTGAAGATAAAGGGAAGACTAAAAAACAAGTTTAGATTGTACTGTATTCTTTTTGTACTTTCATGGGCATATATTACAGATCCTGTAATATTATTGCACTGTGTGCTACTGAGTGTAGATTTGACTTGCTTTGTCTGTGTGAGTCTGACATAGCTGTCTGTCTGGCAGCAATAGTAAGGAGCAGGAGGAGGGCTGAAAATCCTATAAAGGGGGAGAAAGAAGAAAGTTTGAGAGCTGTAAAAATAAAAGTAGTAACAGAAAAGTTCTAAAAAAGTGATGCCAGCTTGAAAGTAAGAGAGCAGAATTCGAGAGCGGTAAAAATAAAAGGAGTAAAAGAAAAGTGATAAAGGAGAGGGGGGAGCTGATAATGAAGAAAATTAGTAAGTAGGAGGGCTTAAGAGAGGTTCCCCATTCAACAAGTGCAGCATGTCTCTTCATTGAATTGTATGAGGATTGATTATAATTTGATGAAGATTTCAATATGGTATGTATGCCTTTAAAATTCTTACAACGTACATGTATTTGCTATGCTTTCATTTTGTATTTGTACTTAATAATTTAGGTTTTCAGTGGTAAAATGTGTCGGTCAGGAACGGAACCCATGTTTATTACATTGTGTCTATGGGAAATTATTTCTCACTTTATGAACTCTCACTTTATGAACAAGGCTTCGGAACCAATTCGTTTGTAGTCGGGAACTACCTGTATGCAACACTGGTAAATGGGTAGGTTGTGCTAATATTAGTGAAATTCAATTACATGGATTACATAATATTACCGTATGTAGGTCACCCATGGACCAATCAATTATCGACTAAACGTTTGGGTGCAAATGCACTATGCACTAATTAGGCATGAAGAGTTCACGGAAAAGCTGTCAATGTATATTTCTCAGTCAAATCCCTCAGTTATTCTGTGTCCAATGTATATATAATGCATATTGACAATCTTTATTTATATAGAGTTTTTATTGTCATTATAATAGGATGAGACAGAGAGGGAAACAAAGTCAGTTTAACATTGTAACAATAGGAACTGTAAAAGAAAAAACAGTATAAAATAAATTGCCTCGTTTACAGTAAGAATATTGGAGTTATTCAGACAAAACCTTAGATACAGCAATTTGAAATAAAATGCCAAATAAGGCCTAGCAGTACAAGAAAACCTTGGATTGTTATAAATATACTGAAATCTAGAGCTCTGTAAATATCCAGATTATGTGGTTTATTTCTCTATTTTTATTTTACTACCTAGCATTTGTGCACTGTGCATTATCTGTGTATGAGCATATGGGGTGACAGGGGAGGGCTGGGGGGCAAAACCAGTCAAGTGGCCCATTGCACCACCAAATCAGTTCACCATCCATGCCCACCTTTTCCTGGTTTTATAACGGATATTGATGTTATGCTAATCAGTAGTTCTTTGCCATACCCGCTCCTTCACGGCTCCAGGCACTGCTTGTTGTGAGTGTGAGCCACTGTAAATTAGGGGCAGAGGGCACTTGCACTGCGGTAAAGATGGGGCTGGGCAGGAGGAGAGTGCAGTGCAATCAGTGCACTCCCCTCCTGTGGGTCACCAGTAGACTGGTGCACCTGCCCAGGATCAGAGCCGGTGCAAGGATTTTTGCAGCCCTAGACAAAATAAAAATTTGCTGCCCCCCCATGTAACATCACAATGCCCCACCCATATGAACTAACGCCAGTGCTGCACACAGTGTGTGTTTACATTAAAAAGCCTGCAGGGACCAGCTATAGACACCAGAACCACTTCATTAAGCTATAGTGTCCCTTTAATGTGAGGTAAATTACAGATTAGTGTCACTAATAATATACTAGATTGCCTACTTACAAGCAGATGAGGATGATGATGGGCTGTAGTTTGGCTCCACTGGTCTGGTGTAGAACAGGATCTCTGCAACTGTGGTCACAAAATTCAATGTTCTGGGAGAATTGGAAGCAGCTCCATTTTTTGGGGCCCCTTACACAGCTCAAGGTCTGGGCCCCAGGGCCTGACGGTGAGTATGCCCATAAGGCCCACTCATAAGTTCCACCCACCCATGAGTTCGCTCACAGGGAGTGGAGTGTGTGGGGGATGTGTTATGTGTTATTGTAGAGGATCTAATATGTGTGCTTATGGTATGTAGTGTATAGGGTTACCCGTTTGTGCAGGTGATGCAGTGTGTTTGTGTGTAGTGGAAGCAGTGTGTATTTGTGTATAAGGGATGTATTATGTGTTTCTGGTTGTGTGTAAGGGATGCATTGTGTGAATCTATGTTTGTATGCATAAGGGATGCAAGGTGTGTGTCTGTATGTGTGTGCATTGAGTGTAAGAGATGCATTGTGTTTCTGTGTGTATGTAAGAAAAGAAGTGTGTGTGTTTGCATGTGTGTGTACGGGTTTACATTGTCTGTTTCTGTGTATGTGTGCAAAGGATGCATTGTCTTTGTGTGTAAGGGTTGCATTGTGTGTGTGTGTGTAATGGATGCATTGTGTGTTTCTCTGTGTGTAAGGGAAGCATGTTGTGTTTCTGTGTATGTATAGGGATGCATTGTGTGTGTGTGTGTGTGTGCACGCACGTAGTGTGAAAGAGCTCCCTGTCTTGGCCTGTCCTAGGCTGCCCTTCTGTCCGGTAGGGCTCTCCCCTGCACCTTAGTGGTCTCTCCTCCCCACCCTCCCCTAGCGGTCTCTTCTCACACTCACCCACCCTCCTGTGCTCTTCTCATCCCCCTCCACCCCTCCTGTGTTCTTCTCCTCCTCCCTCTATGTGTTCTCCCTCCCCACCCCCCTGTGTTAGTCTTACCTCCTCCTCCTGTGGTCTTCCTTCCCCCTTGGTGATCTTACTCCCCACCTGTTCTTCTCCCCCCCACCTGTTCTTCTTGCCTTCTTGTGCTCCCCTTCTTCTTACTCCCCCCTTCTTCTTCTTAACCCTCCTACTTCTTCTTACTCTCCCCTTCTTCTTACCCCTGTTCTTCTTCTTACCCCTGTTCTTCTTCTTACCCCTGTTCTTCTTCTTGCACCCCCTTCTTCTTCTTGCCCCCCTTCTTCTTCCTCCCCTTCTTCTTCCTCCCCTTCTTCTTCTTACCCTCTCTTCTTCTTCTTACTCCCCCTTCTTCTTACTTCCCCCTCTTCTTACACCCCCTTCTTCTTGCTCCCCCCTCTTCTTCTTCTTACTCCCCTCTTCTTCTTCTTACTCCCCTCTTTCTTACTCCCCCATCTTCTTACTCCCATCTTTCTTACTCCCCCTTCTTCTTCTTACCCCCTCTTTTTCTTATCTCCCCTCCTTCTTACTCCCCTTTCTTCTTCTTACCCCCTCTTCTTCTTTTTACACCCCCTTCTTCTTTTTACACCCCCTTCTTCTTCTTACTCCCCCCTCTTCTTACTCCCCCCTCTTCTTATTCCCCTCCCTCCCTCTTTGTTCCCCTCCTGCTTTTGTTCCCCCTCCCCTCATCTTGTTCCCCCTCCTCGTCTTATTCCTCCCTCCCTCTTCTTATTCACCCTCCCTCCCCTCTTCTTCCCTCCTCCTCTTCTTGTCCCCTCCCTCCCCCCTCCCTCTTCTTGTTCCCTCCTCTTCTTGCCCCCTCCTCCTCTCTTCTTACCCCTCCCCTGTAGCGTGGCCGAGCTGCACTCCGGTCAGCGGTGGCCGGCCGGAGTGATAGGAAGGTGCACACTGAGTGTGCACTTCCTGTCAGTCCGGCCGGTTACAGGAAACAGAAACTCCTGTTCCGCGCGGGGTTTCTGTTTCCTGTACCCAGCCGGACTGACAGGAAGTGCACACTCAGTGTGCACCTTCCTATCACTCTGGCCGGCCACCGCGGACCGGAGTGCAGCTCGGCCACGCTACAGGGGAGGGGAAGGGAGGGGAGAAGCAGCTGCAGCCGCCTGAGGCTCTTAACAGAGTGCTCAGGCGGCTGCAGTATTTAAAGGGCCGGCCCGCCGCGGCCGATCTTACAAGAATTTAGGGCAGCCTGGGGGGCAATTGCCTCCCTGCCCCCCGGCCCAGCCCGCCCCTGTGGGGTGATAATTTGGCTTTGACCTATAGTTAATTTCTAAGGGACTTAGAGATTTGTTTTATTTGTTTAGATAATCCTCTGAACTCCCAATTTTCAAACCACCTAATAGACTAGTTAAGAAACACGCAACTTGCAGAATGGACAAGCATTTTTCTTATTGATGGATAGGGGACAGCCACCAAATGTTGATTTTATCCACAGATCAAGTGAGCAGTGACCAATAGTGGAAAAAAAGTGGAGCAGCAAAAAAGTCGGTATTTATACATTTATACATTATATATAAATTAAATGTATAATATATAAATATAGATTTTTTTTTACTGTTGCTTTTCTTTTTCCCGATATCAGTTACTTTTTGTCATTTGAACGTTGAACCAAAAATGGTGTGAAAATGTGTCTGTGTATTGCAAAATATATACATATTATTTATATTATGTATATATCTTGTAGGTCAGTGATTTGTCCTTTTGTGTTTCCTTTTGGTTTGAGTGATTTGTTTTCCTGAATCTTTTATACCTTAACAAAATTTGGACAAGCCAAACTGCCATATGGCTAAAATTTGACCATCCTTTTTTTTTTATTTGTATTTTGTCGGACAAATTGGTTTTACTAAAAAGAAATGTGCTTCAGGACTGCTTGTTTACGGAGCAGGAGCAGAATATGTATGTCTCGCATCCCATAAATTGATGGAGGTTTGGCTACTGAAAATCTCGAACAACAAAAAGTATGCATAGACAATTTTAAAATAAAATACACAGAAATAAATCACTATATGCTCCCAGAATACAGGTAGACCCTTTAAGGAAAAAAAGTGTTCCCTTTCAAGGCACTAGAATAGTTTAAAGCAAAACAGAAACAACCAAAAAGGGTCAAGCTGGAAATAACCAATCACCGAATAGGTGAATAATAGAAACATATTATACAACCTGAGTAAAACACTCTATAAAAAAATCTGTAAAGTAAAAAATATATATATGGTGTAGTCAGGGCCAGATTAAGAGCTCACTGGGCCTGGTGCTGACAATTATGATGGGCCTAATTAGAGAATCATATCGACCGAAAACAGTAAAACACTCCCAAGCATCATGTATCTGATGGAGATGGTGCTAGAGAGAAAGAAAACAGCAGCTATAAGAAAACACATACCCTAGGCTAATCTCTCTCTAATTTATGTTTTCATCTTTCAAGTAAATCCATAACCCCTAACAGCAGTGTCCAGTCAAGCAGGAAGTCAATGGGCATGGTAAAAGGGTGTGCCACTGACACAAATCACGTAACCTGCCAAAAGGGGCGAACATGCCCAAAAAGAGGACATGTCTGCTCAAAGAATTAGGCCAGCCTGGCATGAATGCATGCCAGGCTGCCTGCCAATCATGCAGCTGGCCAACTAAGGGCATACTATGCAGACAGCACCCTGAGCTTGGCATAAATGCATCTAATGATGCGCTCACTCAACGCTTTCTAAGGACTGTGCCCTAGCACTAGCTGGTCCACTTGTCTCCTTACCTTCTTACTAGCAGGTAAGCAGAAGCTCCTGGTATATGGTCTGGGACAGAGAAAAGCTGTATGTAGTGAGTGTAGAAGAAAGGGAACAGTGTTAGAGAGACCAAATTCAGCATTACCTTAAAGGATCACTATAGGGTCAGGAACACAAACATGAATTCATGACCCTACAGTGTTAACACCACCATCTAGCCCCCCTGGGCCCCTCCTGCCTCCATAAATATAGTAAAATCCTACTATATTCAAGCCTGAAGCTGTAACTCTGCATGCTGTTAGACTTATAAAAACAAGCAGTCTGTTGACATCATTAGAAGTGGTGGCCTGATCCAATCACAGTGCTTCCCCATAGGATTGGCTGAGACTGACAAAGAGGCAGATCAGGGTCAGAGCCAGCATGATTTAAACACAGCCCTGGCCAATCAGCATCTCCTTATATAGATGAATTTAATTAATGAATCTCTATGAGGAAAGTTCAGTGTCTACATGCAGAGGGAGGAGACAATGAATGTTTGGATGCATTTTAGGCAGCCATGACCCAGGAAGGATCTCTAACAGTCATCTAAGCAGTGGCCAGTGAAGTTATCACTAGGATGTAATGTAAACACTGCATTTTCTCTGAAAAGACCATGCTTACAGCAAAAAGCCTGATGGTAATGATTCTACTCACCAGAACAAATTCAATAAGCTGTAGTTGTTCTGGTGACTATAGTGTCCCTTTAGCTATATTCACTGTCAGCCAGTCCACACAAGTTTTGTTCCCATAGATCCCTCTTAAGTTTCCATACTTAAGTAAGAGTATGTGAAAAGTAGTTAGGGTTGCCACCTTTCTTGGAAAAACACACCGGCCTTACTAATTTGCATAATTAAATATGTGTGGGTGACATCACAAGATGTAAATCACAAGGAGTGAAATAAGAGAAAATGCTGTAAAATCACCAAAAAACTACTGCTGTATAGCTGGATTCCTCCCAGTGCCCCCATGTCTCCCAGTGCCCTCATGACTCAGTGCCCCCATGTGTCGATTACTCCAGGTCTCAGTGACACTGGGAGACTAGGGGACTCTGGCTGGGACACATAGGGACAATGGGAAAATAGGGGACACTTGAAGACATGGGGACACAGACACCAGGGACAAAGATACTAGAGACACTGGCTGGGGGACATGGGGACATTGAGACATGGGGGCACTGGGAGACATGGGGACACTGAGACACCAGGGCCACAGACACTAGGGACACTAGCTTAGGGACATTGTGACACTTGAGGCACTGAGAGACATGGAGGCACTAGGAGACATGGGGACAGTGAGACACTGGCAGACTGGGGGCACTGGGAGACTAGGGGTCACTGGGAGACTAGGGGGCACTAAAACACCAGGGACACTGGCTGGGAGACATGGGGACACTGTGTCCCGATGTGTCTGTGTCATAATGTCTCCCAATGTCCCTTAATGTCTCAGTGTCTGCCATAATGTCTCCCAGTGCCCCTTAGTGTCTCAGTGTATGTCTCCTTGCAGCCTTTTCCCCCATCCCTTACTTCCCTGAGCTGTGGGCTGTCTCTGCAGGGTGGGAGTTGCTGTCTGGACTCTCTGTAGCTGCTCCCCTGCAGATCAGTGAGTATAGATAGGCAGGGAGGGATATGCTGGAACTTCCTATCCCTGCCTGTCTCCACATACAATGACCCCTACTGGCCAGTGCTGGTATTGCAGAGTAATCTCCATTTATACTGAGAAAAATACCAGCATTTATATTGCCAGTATCACTGCAGTATTGGCACCAGCCAGGCAGCCTCAAATACTGGCTGTGCCAATAAAATAAAAGCCAGGTGGAATCCCTAAGGGTAGTGTGTGAAAAAAAAAAATGTGTAAAAAAAAAAATCATTATTTTTTTTTAAATCAATGGGCCTATTCCATGGGCCTGGGCCTGGAGCTGCAGCTCCATCAGCCCCTATGTTAATCCGGCCCTGGGTGTAGTATGTAAGCGTTAAATATATCCTGACATCCATAGATGGGGATTGTACTGTCCATACGCTGTGATCTGGAGCTGATCTTTAGCTCCAGAAAAGAGTGCATGCAATAGTTTTCTTTGTATTCTGCCTCTGCTTTTATAGACATACTACACTATATTAGTATTCCTGTCCCATTTTGTTTTATCTTTTATATTGGCTCCATTGGATTCCACACAAGGATTTTATTTGTTAAAGGGACATTATAGGCACCAACACTACTTCTGCTCAATGAAGTGGTCTGGGTGCCAGGTCCATCTAGTGTTAACCCTGCAGCTGTAAACATAGCAGTTTCTGAGAAACTGCTATGTTTACACTAGGGTTAATCCAGCCTCTAGTGGCTGTCTTCCTGACAGCC
>OW240921.1:73850693-73867138 GCA_933207985.1 Pelobates cultripes
GCTATAGGCACTTCCGCGCTTCTTACTGTGAAAATCATTGAGAAATTCTTTCCTATGGACTGTCTGAATGCGCGCACGGCTTTTGCCACGCATGTACATTCAGCTCTGATGTCGGGAGGAGGAGGAGGAGAGTTCCCCAGCGCAGAGGTAGCCTGGCACTGGAGAAAGGTAAGTGTTTAACCCCTTGAGTGGGAGTGGGACCCTAAGGGGGGACGGACGGACCTAAAGATCCTATAGTGCCAGGAAAACGAGTTTGTTTTCCTGGCACTATAGTGGTCCTTTAAGCGCTGCTTCCCTACATTCCCCGTTCTATTTGTATCAATGACCAGAAAGAAGAGACTCTGGTTTGGGAAGGTTCAGCTGCTGTACGTATAAGGAACCAAGCACCAGAAATCTCATATGCTGCTATATCCAGATACAGAAACACAGACTGCCATATACACACAGTGACACACAGACTGCCATATACACCCAATGACAATGGCACACAGTTACACACAGAAACTTACACACACATACATATCATAAGTTTTATGTTAACATACCTTGCTTGGGGTCCTGCTGCTGGCTGAATTTGATTGCAGTGTGAACATCATACAAAGACAACAATGCAATTGTTGTAAAATGACCATGAGATCAGCAGCCATTTTGTTCATGGCGGCTGTTGCCAGATTCAGTTGTAATGTTGAGTTAATCATTAGAACTCTTGTGCGGTTGATACATGCTGCAGCATCACAGTTACATTATATGCCAGTCTGCCTTAATAACAACATATTTCATATTTTTTTTTCAATTTGTTCTTTTTTGTTTTCAAATAACAAGGGGGGTACAACATATTTCATTTTTAAGTGTCTTCGAATACTTTTTGTAGATAACGCAAGATGACATGTAAGGCTACCTTGATATTCACTAAAACAGTATGAACAGATTATAGAGTAATAGTACATAATTATTGATTTGCAAAGACAATATACAAGGATACTTGACATTTAGCTGCGCAGTTTACGACTCCTCACTTTGTCCCATTTGAGGCTCTTTGTACAGTTTATGATTGATCTGTTGGTTTCTCTTGTTGTCTCTTGCCGTGCTCATATATTTTTTTCCCTCTTGCATTCCCCTATCCAGTCTGTAACTTCCTTCCCCACTCTGTTCCCCTTTGAGATCTATTCCAGAACTCATGAATCCCCTTAACCAAGCATTACCTCTGATGTCACACAGCACTGGGAATCAGATCATCTAAATTTTTATTAAACTTGTGTTGGTAAGTCAAACAACGGATACTGCGCTGTCGCAGGAGATTCCAGATGCTCCAGGCCCAGGGTTGGCAAATCCCAATTTAGTCAATAAGAAGTAAATCAGGCCAAGGCACTCAGGATTTCTCAATCAGCTTTTATTAAAACAGAAAGAGCAATGTTTTGGCCTATGCAGAGGTCTTTGTCAAAAGTTTGTTAGGACATAAATGGAAAACAGAAAACATTTTGACTCTACCTTAGAACATGCCTAGGTCTACAAGCAACAATCCTTGCTCATTCCTACATTTGTTAGACTTTATTACCAAAATTGCTATTTTACTTATGAGTCTTAAAATAAATTCTCCTAAATGTTTTTCCCATGGCATTCTTTACTTCCTTGTTTCTCAAGCAGTAAATAATTGGATTTAAAAGAGGAGTTAAAATGCTGTACAACAAGGAAGCAAAACGCTCGACTTCCAGAGAATAACCAGAGGTTGGCCCCACGTAATTAAAGTTTGCTGTCCCATAAAATACAGTCACAACAATCAGATGAGACGAGCAAGTAGAAAAGGCTTTTCCTCGGCCATCAGAAGAACTTATTCTAATAACTGTGGAGATGATATGGACATATGATATGACAATATAGAGAAAGGGACTTATTCCCAGGAACACACTGACCACATAAAGTAATATTTTACTGGTCTGTGTGGGGTTACAAGCTACCTGTATGAGTGGAGGTACATCACAAAAAAAGTGATTTATTTCCTGATTGAGCCAGCAGAAGTAAAGATTAGATGTCATAATCGTATGAAGGATAGAGTTTAAGAAACCGCTTAGCCAAGACATAGCGGCTAGGCTTGTGCAGAGTCGGTTGTGCATCACTATCAAATAACGCAAAGGGTTGCATATAGCAACAAAGCGATCATATGCCATCACAGCTAGTAGGATACACTCCGCTCCACCTAAAGATACAAACAAATACAACTGCAGAATACATTTACTGAAATAAATCTTTCTGTTTCCAGAGATACAATTGGAAAACATTACTGGAAGAGTGACAGAGGAGTAGCAGATGTCCAAAAGTGAGAGATTACTTATGAAAAAATACATTGGAGTGTTCAGGCTGGAATCAATTCTTACTATGGTAAAAATACAGGAGTTGCCAATAAGAATGGTTATGTAAATACAAAAAATCAAAAAACATATGACGGATGAATATGATGAATAACCCAGAAGGGTAAAATATTTTACTGTTGTCTGATTTTCATATCTGGATATTTCAATAGATGACATCTGAGGACATAAACAGATTTAATGGTAATATCTAGACTTGGGCATTCGTATTCGTCCGAATTGATTTTCGTCCGAAAATATGCATTTTCTTCCATTCTTACGAATACCGAATAAAGAATGGGTATCCAAACTAAAGAACGAACAAACGAATGGCCGTTTACCGAAAATCTTTCGTTTGTTCGTTCATTCGGCATTTTGAATTACACTCTGTGCGAATTGACACAGCACACTGTGTAATTCAAAAAGCCGAACTAATAACCGAATGAATAACCGAATGAATAGCAATGTCTATATCATTCTTTCATTCATTCGTATAACTAGTTCGGCTTTTTGAATTACAGGCTGTCAGTGTAATGTTCATAAGGCAAACTACCGAACGAGAAGCGTTCGCGAACCGAACGCACAAACAATTCGCGCTTTTTAAAGCTTTGCATTGCTTACAGATGGGGATAGTAGAAAAACCGAATGAACTAATGAACTAAAATGAACTGATTTGCCTCAATTCGTGTATTAGTTCATTCGTGCTTTTTCAAAGCATTGCATTGCTTTACATGGGGATGGTAGAAAAACCGAATGAACTAATGAACTAAAATGAACTGATTTGCCTCAATTCGTGTTTTAGTTCATTCGGATGCCTTGTATGAATCAAAGAGGAGGGGTATGGGAGTGAGCTGATTTTCATTTAACTAATCAGCTCACTCCTGTGACATGATGCTATAGGGGCTTATCCAATGGTGAGTGCTTTATCGGGGATTTAAAAAATAACTAAACAGCAGTATAAAAGCAGGCAGTGGAACTTTCTCCCCCCTTCTTTGACTGAGTTTTGTTGGTGACACACTGTGCTTTTGTGCTGTGTTAGCCTCATTGCTTGTCTTAGAGATCTTCTGTGAGTTTTGGTGTGTCTGCCAGTTCTCACTTGTTCAATTTGAGAGACTATTCCTGAGAATTATTTTTTTAATTTTAGTGCTTTTTGAAAGCTGTGCACTGCTGTGCTGCTGACTGAGTCAGTGTGCCACAAGGTGCCTGGCTGGCACTGCCAGTGCTTGCCTTCCCTGCTTGCTTACTGACTACAGCAACCAGGTATTACTTTTTTTTTTTTTTTTAAATCTTTTTATTTAAAATTTTTTTATTTAGCTTAAAATTAATTAAGATTTAAAGTAAAGATAGAATCAGTCTTTAGCTTAGTGGGCCTGAGGGCTTCTGCCCTAGGGGTAGACTAGCTTGTTAGCTTGCTAGCCTAGAAGAAAAGAAATCTTAATCTAGTTTAGCTGTTGAGTCTTTTAGCAGCAAAGTTGATTAGTTAATTTTTGTTAACTTGATTTTACAGTGGTGCTGCTGTTTCTGCAGTGCTGCTAGAGAAAGTTCATCTTCTGTCAGTCTCAGTTTAGTGTGTTTGCTTGGGTTTTAAATTCTTTTTTTAAGTGAATCTATCTATACTCCAGTCCACATAGAGTTAGTTTAATCTAATGTTTGCTGGCTTTGCAGGCAGTCAGTGTAAAAGTGAAGAAATATTTTTTATTCAGTAACTTAATAGTATTATCTTCAGTTTTAATTTAAAAAAAATTTAAGTTGATAAAATTATCTTCAGTTTAAAATATATTTGTTGTAGTACAGTCTCTTTGTCCTTAGTTAGGACAGAACACATTAGTCAGTCAAACAGTCTATTTTTTGTTTTAAATTTTTTAACACTTTTAGTGTCATTTTTTTGTGCTCACATCAGCATCAGCAGTGAAGTTAACTGTTCTGACTGCTGTTGTGAAGAAATTTCTTTTTTCATTAACTGATTCTTATTAGTTCGGTTAGTGTGTTTGTTTAACAGCAATCAGTGAAGCTAACTGGTTGCTGTTTTTATTTGGTTTATTTTAGTTCCTGATAGATTGACTGTGAGACTGTCCTAACCTAAGCTTCAAGGTAGCTGTAGGAAATCTTTTATTATTTTATTTTTCTATATTAGTATATTTTTTTCATACTCTGCTTGCACTGCAGTAGTTGAGCAGGCAGCACTTGTTGGCAGATTGCTCACGCCAGACAGTGCAGTTTTCCATAGTTCCTCAAAAAGCACTAGAGTGAAGAAATCTGCCTCAGTAGTAGTCTCTATTTTTTTTTAACTGTGTTCCAAATATCAAATAATCCTTTTTAATAAAAATATAAACGTTAGTTTGAAAACACTACATACATTACATTATCTCTTTCTTTTCTTTTCTTCAACTTCTTTTCTTTTCTTACTATTTTAAAATTCTAAATGGATCCTCCTAAACCTTCATCCACTAGTAAAGTGAGGGAGGGTCAGTCAGCAACCATCACCACCACCAATACCACCACCACCACCACAAGTAGTGGTAGTTTGAGTACGCAGCCTATGCGTCAGCCTAAGCGGTCCAGGAGTGCCGCTATGTCAGACTCACCGCCTAGGAGGCCAAAGTCTTTGTCTCGCATTTCAGGCCCGTTGGTGCAAGATCCTGGTCAAGGAAAGGCACCAATAGCAGGCAGTAGTGCAGCAAGGCCCAGAATTGCAAGTCTTTTCTATGGCAAAGGGAAACCAGCAGGGCTTTTAAGGGTGAGCACTATGGCTAGTACTATTACTAAAAACACAACTAGTAGTAGGAGTAGCCCAATAAGTAAGAGGAAGCGTGTTTTGCCCCCAGCATCTTCCTATACCACAAGCAGGCCTGTGAGTCGTGCTGCTAAGAAGCTTCCTTCTTGTACAAGGAGGCTGTTTCCTAATCCCCCTCCCAAGACCACCACTTCCACCACCACCAGTGCTGCGCATGCTTCTACCACTGACAGCGGCACATCAGCACAGGAGTTGTTGCCATTGCCAATGCTACCCAGTGCTCCTAGTCCTATTATTCCTGGAGGTGATATCAGTCTTACCCCCAGCCTTGCAGGGATTGCATTTAGTCTGGCTGATGAAGAGCTTGACTATGAGCCTGAGAGTGAGGAGGAGATAGTAGAGGAAAGTCAGCATTCTTCAGGGAGCAGTCCAACCTTTTCTCCTGCTACAAGTGCACATTTTTCCCCTTCCTCTCCACTTTCTCCAATAGTAGCACCTGCTAGTGCTACTTCAACCATTAGCAGACCACCACCACCACCACCACAACCTCCTCGCAGTGGCACAGTTACCACCACCAGAGTAACTGTGCCAACAATCATCACCACCACTGGTACTACTAGCCACAGTACCAGTGCCGAGGCTACTGTGCCAGCCACCAGTAGTCACACTCCTCCTGCTGCTCATCAACCTGCACCACTAGCAGCAGAATCCCGAAGGGCAAGCGCCAATGTTTTGCGCCGCAGCAAAGTTTGGGATCACTTTGAAAGTGTTGGAGATGGGCGCTTTGCAAAGTGCAAACTTTGTGGGAAGGAAGTTAGCAGGGGGAGAGTGTTGGGTCATCTCACCAGTGCAGGGATGAACCATCACCTTCGCAGTCATCACAAGGCTGTGTTATTGAGGGAAGAGGCAGAAAGTACTAGGACAGGCAGCATAGCTACTATTACAGTGTCCAGTACCATGGCAGCTAGAAGTGACAGGGGAGTTGTTGCAGAGCCAAGAGCTACTGGTGCTGCCAGCCAACAACCAAGACTGGTTGGAGCATCACAATGCATCCAGCCCACCCTGGAACAATTTGGGGGATTCCACTCCAGGGCTATGTCTAAACAGCAGGCCAATAAAATTACGCGACTTATTGGCCAGTTAATTGCTGTTGGAGGTGCTTCCTTTTCTATGATAGAAGGGGAGCCTTTCAAACAGTTGATGGAGACTGTGGCTCCACAATACCATCTTCCCTCACGCTCCACTTTCAGCAGGAGGATAATCCCTTCACTTTACCGGTCCTGTGTTGGAGTAGTGAAAGGGGAGCTTTCGAAGGCTGCTGGTCAGTCTGTGCATTTTACCACAGATTTGTGGAGTGCACCAAGTGGCCAGCATGCCTTTCTTTCCCTTACAGCACACTGGTGGGAGTCTGGTGTGTCTCAGGAAGCTGCTGCTGCAACTTCAGCAGCAGGGTCTAGCAGAAAGGGAGGAAGTGTATCTGTAGATCAGCTGGGCTATCGCTCTTTCCTTCTCCATGCTGAAGTGATGGATGAAAAACACACTTCAGATAACATTCTACAGGCAGTAAGGAGGATGGTGTCTCTTTGGGTTGGAGCAGAGGCAGGCACCAATGTAGAAGTGGGGTTTGTGGTTACTGATGGAGCTACAAATATGGTGAAAGCTTTGCGTGATGGTAACCTTGTTGGTGTGCGCTGTGCAGCGCACATTATCCATCTAGTAGTAAAGTCAGCAATCCCAGAAGGTAATAACAGAGTTTCCAGTGTGATTGAACGGTGCAGGAGGATTGCTGGGCACTTCCACCGCAGTGTGAAGGCTAGCCAACTGTTGAGGCAGGTCTTCCCATACACTGTCTACGACAAGATGTCAGTACACGGTGGAACTCTACTCTGGAGATGCTGGAGAGGATTTTAGAGCAGCAGAGGGCAATCCATAGTCTGGCATCAGACCAATACATCGGTATTGGTTCTCCACTAGGTAGAGACGATTGGACAGTGATCGCTCAGCTAGTGGCAATCCTGAAACCATTCAGGGATGCCACTGAAAATTTAAGCTTGAACACTGCCAATCTGGGACAGGTAATCCCTGTTTTTACCCATCTAGGGAGCAAGATGGGTGTCTTCCTTGAACGCCAAGAGGTTGTTCAAGGTGATCCTTTACATCCTGATGTAATAACTCTGGTCAGGAGGCTGAAGGATCAGCTTAAAGTTCGCCTACGTGAGCGAATGGATAATTCTCCTGAACTGATGCTAGCTTGCCTGTGTGATCCAAGGATTAAGGGAAAGCTTGCACTCAGATCCAATAACTTAACAAATTGGAGGGAGAAATTGATCCAGAGGGTGTGTGACTGGCAGCAAAAGAGGGGAATTCTGTCTGAGGGAGTAGTTCAGCAGGAGGCTGAGATGTCGGCTACTTCTAGCAGAAGCAGTGGCACTACCACCACCACCACACAACTGAGTGGAGCAGCTGCATTTTGGGAAGAGTTGCTTGAGGATATAGTTGGACCCACTGAGAGTGCTAGCAGCAGACAGGAGAGTACTGCCTCAGAAATGGTCAGAGCATACCTCTCTGAACCTCCTTTGCCCCATAATGTCGACCCTCTTAGCTATTGGGATGAGAAGAAGAGTGTGTGGCCTGCACTCTCATTGGTTGCGCAGGAGCTGCTATCATGTCCGCCAACCACTGTCCCAAGTGAGCGTGTATTTTCGGTAACCGGTAATATACTGAATCCACAGCGCTCACAAATGTCACCTCATCTCATGGAGCAGATTGCCTTTCTTAAATTCAATCTGCCTAAATTGGGGTACCCTGCTCTACACTTTGACTGTAATTGAGCTTAGGGTTTCTCAACTTTCTTTCTAATTATATAAAGTTGGTGGCGACAAAATAGTTATTTTATTTCTCATTCCTCCTTATTCTTCCATTCTCTCCCCAATCCCCAAATACCTTAAAATCTCTCTTAAAGTGGTACTGGTTTCTTCCCTCTGGCTGTGTCTGACAGCGGTGTGGCAACGCCTGCTACCTCCGCCAGCGCAGTCAGTTAACGCTAGGGTATTGTGTTTGAGCTCTGGAGGTCCGCTCCCACGCCAAGGACTGAAGGAGTTTGGATGCTTTGCCCTGGGGATGAAACAAGTGAGTGGGTCGCCAATTGCCCACTCACTCCTCTTTACCATTTTATTTCTTTCTATTTTGCTGTTGGTGGTTGCAAAACATCTTTTTTTCTCATTCCTCCTTATTCTTCCATTCTCTCCCCAATCCCCAAATCCTTAAAATCTCTCTTAAAGTGGTACTGGTTTCTCCCCTCTGGCTGTGTCTGACAGCGGTGTGGCAACGCCTGCTACCTCCGCCAGCGCAGTCAGTTAACGCTAGGGTATTGTGTTTGAGCTCTGGAGGTCCGCTCCCCACGCCAAGGACTGAAGGAGTTTGGATGCTTTGCCCTGGGGATGAAACAAGTGAGTGGGTCGCCAATTGCCCACTCACTCCTCTTTACCATTTTATTTCTTTCTATTTTGCTGTTGGTGGTTGCAAAACATCTTTTTTTTCTCATTCCTCTTTATTCTTCTATTCTCCTCCCCCCCCAAATACCTTAAAATCTCTCTTAAAGTGGTACTGGTTTCTCCCCTCTGGCTGTGTCTGACAGCGGTGTGGCAACGCCTGCTACCTCCGCCAGTGCAGTCAGTTAACGCTAGGGTATTGTGTTTGAGCTCTGGAGGTCCGCTCCCCACGCCAAGGACTGAAGGAGTTTGGATGCTTTGCCCTGGGGATGAAACAAGTGAGTGGGTCGCCAATTGCCCACTCACTCCTCTTTACCATTTTATTTCTTTCTATTTTGCTGTTGGTGGTTGCAAAACATCTTTTTTTTTCTCATTCCTCTTTATTCTTCTATTCTCCTCCCCCCAAATACCTTAAAATCTCTCTTAAAGTGGTACTGGTTTCTCCCCTCTGGCTGTGTCTGACAGCGGTGTGGCAACGCCTGCTACCTCCGCCAGTGCAGTCAGTTAACGCTAGGGTATTGTGTTTGAGCTCTGGAGGTCCGCTCCCCACGCCAAGGACTGAAGGAGTTTGGATGCTTTGCCCTGGGGATGAAACAAGTGAGTGGGTCGCCAATTGCCCACTCACTCCTCTTTACCATTTTATTTCTTTCTATTTTGCTGTTGGTGGTTGCAAAACATCTTTTTTTCTCATTCCTCTTTATTCTTCTATTCTCCTCCCCCCCCAAATACCTTAAAATCTCTCTTAAAGTGGTACTGGTTTCTCCCCTCTGGCTGTGTCTGACAGCGGTGTGGCAACGCCTGCTACCTCCGCCAGCGCAGTCAGTTAACGCTAGGGTATTGTGTTTGAGCTCTGGAGGTCCGCTCCCACGCCAAGGACTGAAGGAGTTTGGATGCTTTGCCCTGGGGATGAAACAAGTGAGTGGGTCGCCAATTGCCCACTCACTCCTCTTTACCATTTTATTTCTTTCTATTTTGCTGTTGGTGGTAGCAAAACATCTTTTTTTCTCATTCCTCCTTATTCTTCCATTCTCTCCCCAATCCCCAAATCCTTAAAATCTCTCTTAAAGTGGTACTGGTTTCTCCCCTCTGGCTGTGTCTGACAGCGGTGTGGCAACGCCTGCTACCTCCGCCAGTGCAGTCAGTTAACGCTAGGGTATTGTGTTTGAGCTCTGGAGGTCCGCTTCCCACGCCAAGGACTGAAGGAGTTTGGATGCTTTGCCCTGGGGATGAAACAAGTGAGTGGGTCGCCAATTGCCCACTCACTCCTCTTTACCATTTTATTTCTTTCTATTTTGCTGTTGGTGATGCAAAACATCTTTTTTTCTCATTCCTCCTTATTCTTCCATTCTCTCCCCAATCCCCAAATCCTTAAAATCTCTCTTAAAGTGGTACTGGTTTCTCCCCTCTGGCTGTGTCTGACAGCGGTGTGGCAACGCCTGCTACCTCCGCCAGCGCAGTCAGTTAACGCTAGGGTATTGTGTTTGAGCTCTGGAGGTCCGCTTCCCACGCCAAGGACTGAAGGAGTTTGGATGCTTTGCCCTGGGGATGAAACAAGTGAGTGGGTCGCCAATTGCCCACTCACTTCTCTTTATCATTTGTGGTTACATTTTTATTTACTATCTCACTTTTTTTTCCTTTTTCTATCTTTTTCACCTTCTTTCTTATGATTCAAATTAAATGTGCGCATGCACATTCGGATCTGACATCGGCAGGGTTTGGAGAGTTCTCCAGCCCAGAGGGAGTCCGGCGCTGGAGAAAGGTAAGTGGCTGAAGGGGTTTTAACCCATTCATCCCAACGGGACAGGGGCCCTGAGGGTGGGTGGACCTAATGAGCCTATAGTGGCAGGAAAACGAGTTTTTTTTGCTGGCACTATAGTGCTCCTTTAACTCCTATCAGACAGCCACTAGAGCAGGGGTTCCAGACCCGGTCCTCAAGTACCCCCTACCAGTCCCGCATTTAGGGATTACCCTGTTGTGTCTAAAGTGTTTTTTGTTTTTTCACCCAAAACACCTTAGGCACAATTGAGTAATCCTTCAATCCTGTACTGTTAGGGGGAACATAAGGACTGGGTTGAGAACCACTGCGCTAGAGGGACTTCCTGTGCTCTATCAGAAATCTGTATCTATCAGATTTCTATACCTAGGTCACTTCCGGTGCACCCACGTCACTGTAAGTAAAATAAAAAAATGTCACGTCACCGTAACTAAAATAAAAGGGAACAAATAAATAGGGCTAAATGCACGAACGGCATAAAAAAAAGGGCACTGGTATCCACAAAAATGGGGTTTTGTCACAGTTACTACACACACAGTAAAAGATATATATATATATATATATATATATATATATATATAAAAAAACTGATATAAAATTCTATACCCCAAGGTCTGCTAAAGCACTTGCTGATCTCAGCAGCGCGCATGTCCGCTAGCAGGCCTTGGGGTATATAGAATTCTATATATCAGATTTATTTTTATATATCTTTTACTGTGTGTGTAGTAAGTAACTGACAAAACAGTTTTGTGGATACCAGTGCCCTATTTTTCGTATGCCGTTCGTGCATTTAGCCTTATGTATTCCCTTTTATTTAACCGAATAAACTGCCGAACGGCCAGACCACACACAATGGGAGTGTGCCGCCTGTTAACCTCCCAGAAGCTGTGGTTAACCGCAACTAATTGACCTAATAGACGAACGGCTGGGTGGTCGCAGTTCGGTACAGTTCGGCTATTTGAACTCACGCACTGCTACTGAGCCAATTGCACGAACGGCCCTGTTCGTGCATTCGAATGGGACTTAATCATTTTTATGCCTGATATTGACCGACCGCACAGCCCAAATCTATGGAACTGTTTTGGGCATGAAAATGTGCTTGCGGTCGGTCATAAAGGGACCTCCAGCTAACTTTGTAACCCCTGGTTGTAATTGGCTGAATTTTGACTATGTTTATAATTAAAGTATGCTGAATAATAATATGTTACTTTTAGGAAGATTGGATGTATATTTTTAAAGTTACATTAACTGTGTAAAAAGTATATTTTTCCTGCCAGTGATAATTACTTTAACCCATTGTGTTCAGTAATTGTATCACAGGCAGAGAGGAGGATTTGTGTGTAATTGCTGGGAGTGTTTTACTATAATTTACGTGTTTTATTGGTCATCTTACAAAACCCTGTGGGCGGTACTATGGGTAGAAAATGGGCATAAAAGCTGAGTGTTTCAATAAAACTTCAGTTCTATTTCACCCTCAATTTGGAGTCCTGTCTCTTATTGGGGGAATCTGCTACAAGGGATTGCTATGTTTGTCATACTCTCTTGCTATACTACTAAGCTCATTTAAGAGCTTGTTCCTGCTTCGCTCTGTCGGAAGAGAGGTTCGGTCTGCGGTGGTTGTGGTATCTGCTGGAGTGCTTGGAGCGCTCAGGAAGCGCTAGGAGCATCGTTCAATGGAGGTACCCAGTCGGGGTGCCAGGCGATCCGTTACAGTAATGCTTTCCTATGGACTGATTTAATGTGCGCGTGGCTCTTGTCGCGCATGCACATTGAGCACTGACGTCAGAAGAGGGAGATTTCCCCAGCACAGAGGGAGCCCGGCGCTGGAAAAAGGTAAGTGATTAACCCCTTCCTCCCCCTTTGGGGGGCCCCTGAGGGTGGGGGGGGGAACCTAAAGATCCTATTTTGCCAGTTTGTTTTCCTGGCAATTTAGTGATCCTTTAACTCCATGGCAATTCGACTGTGTTCATAGGATCAGAGTGCTGTTCGGATATATTGAGCGCTCAGATCCAAGCTATCTGGGGATATGGTGAATGTGGGAGGTCCAGTTGTGTGAAATTTGAGTTATGTATTTTAATGTGTTTTTTTACCGTTAAAAATTGGAAATATTTTCTGTACCTAGAGATGATTAAAGGGACACTGTAGTCACCCAGACCACTTCAGCTCAATTAAGTGGTCTGGGTGCCAGGTCCCTCAGGTTTGAACTCTTCAGATGTAAACATAGCAGTTTCAGAGAAACTGATATGTTTACATTAGGGGTTAATCCAGTCTCTAGTACAGGTATAGGCAACCTTCGGCACTGGAGATGTTTTGGACTCTTCAAATGTGCATTCCGCTCCACTCAGGAGCTGACGTCAGATGGGGAGGAGAGGGGTTTAAACCCCTTCAGCGCCACGGGAGGTGGACCCTGAGGGTGTGGGCCCGCACAAACATAGTATACATAGAAGCCGCATTGACTTCTGAGTGGCGAGAAATGCGGGCGCCATCTTGGGACGGGCGATGTTGACAGCAGAGGTAAGAGGAAGGATAGGACTCAGTAAGTGTAGAGCAGGGATAATAGGAATGGTAGGACTCAGTTGGTGCAGAGTAGGGATAATGGGAATGGTAGTACTCAGTTAGTGCAGAGTATGGGATAATGGGAATGGTAGTACTCAGTTAGTGCAGAGTAGGGATAATGGGAATGGCAGTACTACTCAGTACTACCATTCTCATTATCCATGCACTGACTGAGTACTACCATTCTCATTATCAGTCAGTGCAGGGATGATGAGAATGGTAGTATGTAACGGATCGCCTGGCACCCCGACTGGCCTCCTGCCCTGTGACTACGGCCCCTGGATGTATTGTCCTTTAAGAACATATTTAGGCATAATAGATTTTTATTGTGCGACTACTGGCCCTTTAAGCACAGTGAATGGACTTTTATTGGACTGTGTATGCCCCTTTAAGAACCATCTGGGGACATATTGTGACTTTTGGGAACAATGCCCCTTTAAGACTTTGTCCCCAGACTGTTAATATATTGTGTTCCTGGCTTTCTCCCACTTGGTTCAGTAAATGGGGCTTACTGAACCAAGTACCACACAGGCGGACCACCCAGAAGTGGAAGTGTGCAGGCAATTTACCTCCCAGGCTGGGAGCCTGCTGTAGGTAAATTGCCGAACGCTGGGGGGCCGCCGTTCGCGCAAACAAAAACGTGTCGGCGGCCATCTTTGTTCATTCTATGCGGTCAGCGGTGTGTGTAGCCAAATTCATGGAACTGAAATCGGCTACACAGTTCCGCGAACACCGCTGAGCCTTACCTTCTCCCACAATGATTTTGCAGCCGCAGAGACTAAGTCCCATTCGGCGATGGGACTTATTGCCGAACGCTGGGGGGCCGCCGTTCGTGCAAACAAAAACGTGTCGGCGGCCATCTTTGTTCATTCTATGCGGTCAGCGGTGTGTGTAGCCAAATTCATGGAACTGAAATCGGCTACACAGTTCCGCGAACACCGCTGAGCCTTACCTTCTCCCACAATGATTTTGCAGCCGCAGAGACTAAGTCCCATTCGGCGATGGGACTTAGTCATTTTTTCAGTGTGAAATTTACCGACCGCACAGCCCAAATCTATGGAACTGTTTTGGGCAGGAAAATGTGCTTGCGGTCGGTAAAAAAAGGGACCTCCAGCTAAATTTTTAACCCCTGCATGGAATTGGCTGAATTTTGACTATGTTTATAATTAAAGTATGCTGATTAATAATATGTCATTTTTATGAATATTGAATGTGTAGTTTTAAAGTTATAGTACATGTGGAAAAATGGTGTTTCTCTGCCAGTTATAATTACATTAACCCATTGTGTAAGGAAATTAAGTCACAGGCAGAGGGGAGGATTTTGTCTGTAATTTCTGGGAGTGTATTGTACGTATTGATTGGTTGTTTTACAAAACCCTGTGGGCAGTACTATGTGTGCAAAATGTTCATAAAAGCAGTGTCTCATTAAAATCTTCATTTCTTCTTCACACTCAATTTGAGTCCTGTCTCTTATTGGGGGAATCTGCTACTAGGGATTGCTATGCCCTGCATGTTCCCTTGCTATAATCACTCCTAAACTCTTGTAAGAGCTTGTTCCTGGTTTGCGCTCTGAAGGACTCTACGGTGGTTATGGTGTCAGCTGGAGTGCTGGAAGCCCCAGGAAGCACTAGGTGCATCCTCCAACGAAGGTACCCAGTCAGGGTGCCCGTCGATCCGTAACAACCATAAAACCTGTACATGAGGGATGCTGTTATACTCAGAAGACTTCGCTGAACACCAAAATTAGTGTTTCAAAACAGTAAAACGTATCACAACAATTATCTCGTCCAGGTAAGTGCCATTTGTATGTAAAAAATGTCACTTTCACTGACGATAGCATCGTTGTAATACATTGAAACACTAAAATTTGTGTTCAGTGAAGTAAAACAGTACCCCACATGTACAGGTTGTATGGTGTCATAGAAAGTTACAGGGTTATATACAGTGCTAGCAAATTAAATTCCCTGGACTTTTGGCCTGGGTTGTCAGTCAGGTCCTGCAAATTGTAATTAATAAAATGACCTAATTATTTAAAACTATTACATAAATATATACATAGAATTATTATATATATATATATACACGTGTTTGTATATATATATGTATATATATATATATATATATATATATATATATATAATCCGACACTCACCATCATTAAAAAATATAACTTGTAATACCTGGGTGCTTCCAGTGCCAAACATAAAGCAAATAGTGAATGGAGCACTCCTTAGGAAATTTTCAATCATGTATTTAATAAGTAATCAAGATTACTAAAATACACAATTGAAAATTTCCTAAGGAGTGCTCTGTTCACTATTTGCTTTATGTGTATATATATTTTTTGTAATTATTTTTATTTATATATAGTGATATTTTTTCAAGTGTGTGTGTGTGTATGTATGTATATATATATATAAAAATTATTAAAGAAAAGAGGAGTCAGAAGTTGTAATCCAATATTTTTTTTTATTTAGAAAAGCAAGTGGGAGAAGCAACAAAGCAGAGGCAGCCCAGGTTGTTAGGAGCAGTCCTGGGAGGATATAGTGCAGAGGAGAATACCCAATGTATATTCAGGGGAAGGATAGGGAAAACCAGGAGGAAATTGAGAATGTAACAACCTACGATGAACAGCGTCAGTTGTGTTCACATTGTGGATGATAATGAGAAATAAACATCTGAGTGCATTCTTCCCACAGATATCTATTCATCATCATCATCCCTTCTGGGAAGACCCTGCGCACGTCTTTCATGAACTAGGCTATCTACATCAGCGATGGTTATGCCCAAATTATGGGCAGCTTGCGCGCGCATTAAAATGCACTCTTCCTCCCTCATTTCCATAAAGCGCTGCATATTTTGCTGCAAGGAAACCATTGCTGATGTAAATTGCCTAACGCCCTCATTCAAAATATTCGACATGGAGCGTACCTCGGTTATTACATTCTGCAATAGTTCTCGCTGATTCTTCCTATCCTGCTGTATGGACGTCTCCAGTTCATCTTGACGAGCCTGGATCGTCGCATACAGCGCAGCCAATGGTGGAGGAAGTTGTGGCATTTCTTCGGCCACTGATGTCTCTGACTCAGGATCCACTGCTGTTAGGGTAATGGTACCCTCCTCTTGCAGGGGGAGAGTACCATCAGAACCTATAGGGGAGAACAGAGAAAGAACATTGTTAGCATGTGTCATATGTTGCAATGCTTACTATTATCTGTAAAACAATATTATTTAAACTTGGAAATAAGATATATGCAGTCATGCTATTAATTTATTATTATGTCTAAGTATAGTTATGCATCTCTGTCCCCCCTAGCCCTTTCTCTGTCTGTTTGCATGTCTTTGTGCCCACCTCCCTTTCCTTCTAATCTCACTACATGTATCGTGGACGAGCGTCCCCAGGTAGAGAATCTCCTGTTTCTTCTGCATGACAGGAAGCTGATCGTTGCACTCAGCTTCCTGTCAGGCCAAGAAGATGGTAGATAAGATCACACGTGGTCCACTCAGCCACAGTACATAAAGTGAACAGAAGGAGAGGAGCAATG
>OW240921.1:73867238-74071067 GCA_933207985.1 Pelobates cultripes
TGCTCTGTTCACTATTTGCTTTATGTGTATATATATTTTTTGTAATTATTTTTATTTATATATAGTGATATTTTTTCAAGTGTGTGTGTGTGTGTGTGTGTGTGTATGTATGTGTATATATATATATAAAAATTATTAAAGAAAAGAGGAGTCAGAAGTTGTAATCCAATATTTTTTTTTATTTAGAAAAGCAAGTGGGAGAAGCAACAAAGCAGAGGCAGCCCAGGTTGTTAGGAGCAGTCCTGGGAGGATATAGTGCAGAGGAGAATACCCAATGTATATTCAGGGGAAGGATAGGGAAAACCAGGAGGAAATTGAGAATGTAACAACCTACGATGAACAGCGTCAGTTGTGTTCACATTGTGGATGATAATGAGAAATAAACATCTGAGTGCATTCTTCCCACAGATATCTATTCATCATCATCATCCCTTCTGGGAAGACCCTGCGCACGTCTTTCATGAACTAGGCTATCTACATCAGCGATGGTTATGCCCAAATTATGGGCAGCTTGCGCGCGCATTAAAATGCACTCTTCCTCCCTCATTTCCATAAAGCGCTGCATATTTTGCTGCAAGGAAACCATTGCTGATGTAAATTGCCTAACGCCCTCATTCAAAATATTCGACATGGAGCGTACCTCAGTTATTACATTCTGCAATAGTTCTCGCTGATTCTCCCTATCCTGCTGTATGGACGTCTCCAGTTCATCTTGACGAGCCTGGATCGTCGCATACAGCGCAGCTAATGGTGGAGGAAGTTGTGGCATTTCTTCGGCCACTGATGTCTCTGACTCAGGATCCACTGCTGTTAGGGTAATGGTACCCTCCTCTTGCAGGGGGAGAGTACCATCAGAACCTATAGGGGAGAACAGAGAAAGAACATTGTTAGCATGTGTCATATGTTGCAATGCTTACTATTATCTGTAAAACAATATTATTTAAACTTGGAAATAAGATATATGCAGTCATGCTATTAATTTATTATTATGTCTAAGTATAGTTATGCATCTTTGTCGCCCCTAGCCCTTTCTCTGTCTGTTTGCATGTCTTTGTGCCCACCTCCCTTTCCTTCTAATCTCACTACATGTATCGTGGACGAGCGTCCCCAGGTAGAGAATCTCCTGTTTTTTCTGCATGACAGGAAGCTGATCGTTGCACTCAGCTTCCTGTCAGGCCAAGAAGATGGTAGATAAGATCACACGTGGTCCACTCAGCCACAGTACATAAAGTGAACAGAAGGAGAGGAGCAATGTGAGCTCCCCCCCACCCCTGCTGGTCACCCAGACATTTAGCCCCCTGGCCAGCACATGCTAGGCAGATGCTTAGTATGCTTTGCGGTCGACCCGGCCCCGCCTGTTACATAAACTAGTATGCCTGCAAAGAAAATGTGTACAGTTAAAGCATTTTTTACTTACGCTCAGCAGTGGATCCCTGTTCCTGGACACCAGTGGCCGGCTGTTGGAGGGAAACCACACTCGTACGTGGTGAAGAAACGTCGACAAGTTGTGGATGGCCTGAAATACATGTATGTGATAAATTAACTTCATATACAGTAAAATCACATACGTGTGTGTATGTTTAAATGCGCACGCACACACACACATAACATTTATCTAACAATGCTATGCAAGTACTTACGAGAGGAAAGTGAAGCCAGGCGCATTTCCAGGGAGACAGGAGGTGAACCTGCTGCCCTGCTCTCCGTGGAGACAGCATCTCCTGCAGTTCCTGGTGCCTCTTCTGGGGATTGAGGGGCTTGCACTGATGGCATAGAAAACACACATTGGAAGGTTAACACAAGCAAACTGATATATGTACATTTCGACTAACAAATATGAATTTAAAGGACCACTCAATGAAGTGGTCTAGGTGCCAGGTCCCTCTAGTTTAAAGCCTGCAGCTGAAAACATAGCAGTTCTAGATAAACTGCTGTTTCACTGAGGGTTAATCCAGCCTCTAGTGGCTGTCTCACTGACAGCCACTAGAGGCGCTTCCGCGATTCTCACTGTGAAAATCACGGTGAGAAGATGCTGGACGTCCATAGGAAAGCACTGAGTAATGCTTTCCTATGGGTGGTTTGAATGCGTGCACGGCTCTTGCTGCGCATTCGGAGCTGACGTCGGCAGAGGGAGGAGTGTTCCCCAGCGCCGAGGGAGCCCTGCGCTGGAGAAATGTAAGTGGCTGAAGGGGTTGGAGAAAGGTAAGTGGCTGAAGTGGGAAGGGGGCCACGAGGGTGGGGAGGGACCTAATTACCCTACAGTGCCTGCAAAACGAGTTTGTTTTCCTGGCACTATAGTGGTCCTTTAACATCGTACCTTCAGATGTTTCAGTGCCAGGTGTCCCCTCAATCCCAAGGAGGTTTTCTCTTCCCAGGAACTGCAGGAGCTCCTCTTCATAGGGCAGCAGGTCCGGTTCTTGTGAACCGCCTCCTGTCTTCCTGGAGGCGGCTGCTGCCTTCACCTTCCTCTTCACCATCCGCCTGATGTCGTAGTAACTGCAATGACATGATGACATGTGTAATTACTTTAATATGTTTCTATATATATATATGTTTACTGACATGTTTAAAGGGATACTATAGGCACCCAGACCAAGCATTGGATTTGCTGATCTTGTCAATTATGAAGATCGCAGCCAAGGAGGCAGAGCACAGCTCTGCTATAAGGATGAGTAATTAAAGGGACACTCCAAGCACCCAGACCACTTATGGGTGCCAACTCCCACTACCCTTAACCCTGCAACTGTAAATAAATATTGCAGTTTTCATAAACTGCAATATTTACCTTGCAGGGTTAACTCCTCCTCTAGTGGCGTCGCTGAAACCCCCATAGGAAAGCATTTTTCAATGCTTTCCTATGGGGAGGTCTAATGTGCATGTGCAGCATTGCAGCGCATGCGCATTAGGTCTCACCCTGCCGGCGGCAGCGCATGCACAATTGGTCTCCCCCTGGGATGAGGGGTGGGAGACGGTTTGTTCTCCTGGCACTGGAGTGTCCCTTTAATTACAGTTACATTGCTGAGAGGGAGGTTAAACTGTGTTTTCACAGTTATAGTGACAGGAATGCAAACATGTATTCCTATCACTATAGTGTTCCTTTAAAGCACATGGTGTTTTTTCCCTCTATGTGCTTAAGTGACCCAACCCTCACGTTTAAAAGACTTTAAAAGCATAGCTGCCACTAGTGGGTGTGTGTAGCAAAAGCACATGGAGGAAAAAAATAAGTTTTAATAAAACATGGCATAAAGAAAATTATTTTTTAGGAATATAAGTGCACTTACCGTTTCTTCACCACGTCCTCGGTGCGGTTGTTCCCTCCAACAGCATTCACCGCTGCCACAATCTTCCTCCACCGATTTTCCTTCTGTGCTCTGGAACTCTTTTTGGCTGCTCCCCCAAATATACATTGGTAGTACTGGCAAAGCTTGTTTACCAGTACTGTATTCTCCTCTGCACGAAAGCTATCTGCATATTTATTCTTCCTCCCAGGATCTGCTCTTTTTAAGATCCTGGGCTGCCTCTGCTTCTGCTTGCTTCTCCCACTTGCTTCTCCTCTCTCCTGGCCAGAGTGGCCAATGCCCCCCTCCACTACATCCATGACTTCTATCTCACTTGAGGAGCTGGAGGAGGACATGGCCACTTCTGGCAGGCTCAGTGTTCAAGTGCCTAAAATGGCTGACAGGGTGGTGGGCTGGCTGAGCTCCAAAATGGCTGAATGGCTGGCCTATAGAAAATCTGGATAGATTTTGCATTGAAGGACTGCCTTGAGTTGATACTTTTTTTTTCTACAGTTTTGTCTGGCAGTATGTAAAAGCCTATTTAATTGGCTACTACTTCTTTCCCACTCCCTTATAAAATGATACTGTGTTGCCAGTACCACCTGTCAGAGAAGCATGATGATTCATGAGCCCAAGAAACTAAGCAAAAGCAATGCATTGCATTTGCAATGTCATTCGACATGCGAATGACTATTGTAAGTGGTGTTCGGTAGTTTACTAATAGTGCCAATACATTTTCATGCGAACGGCAGTGTTCGTGCATTTGACGGTTCGGGAATTTGTTCGGGAGTTTTAAGCGTAAATAGATTAGAACATTGTTCAATGCCATGTGTTGGGAGATCAATGTACGAAAATGTAAACGAATGAATGGTTTTACTGCGTTCACTTGAGGCTATTCGCTATTTAGGGATTAGGGAACTGACTTTTATGATTGCATTGTATTTGCAATACCATTCGACATACGAATGACTATAGTGAATGGTGTTCGGTAATTTACTAATAGCGCCAATACATTTTCATGCGAATGCCAGCGTTCGTGCATTTGACGGTTCGGGAGTTTTAAGCGTAATACAATTCAATCAATGCCATGTTGTTAGCAATGTACAACATTTGAAACGAATGGTTTTACCGAGTTCGGTTGAAGCTATTCGGTATTTAGGGATTAGGGAACATAGTTTTATGTATTCAATTCATTTGGCTCAATTAAATCGCGCCGAATGAACGAACAAGTTTAGCCGAAACGAAAATACTACCGAATATCGTACGAAAACGAATGAAAGAATTGACGAAATTCGGTTCTGACTAAAGTATTTTCTTTTTCGTACGAATACATTCGTACGAAACGAAAATTTCTGAAATGCCCAAGTCTAGTAATATCCTCATTACCATACTTTCATACAGAAACATTTTTGAAATTACTTATTAACTGCATTATATTTTGAAAAGTTATTCATCTAATTCCAAAGATACAATTCAATAGCAGATTTTGTGTAAACAAGCTGAACTGATTTAAAAAAAAATCCAAAACATAAATAAAACAAAATATATATTAAGTGGAAGATACGTGGGGATTTATAGGACAAATAATTCCTTTTGTATAGCATTGAAATGCAAAATTAAATCTATCACGTAGATAAATAGGGTTGAAAGGACAGGGCCAATACATATAAACAGTCAGAAATGTCGAAGTGGAAAAATTTAATTCTACAATCATGGTACCTGAAAAAAAAAATTAAAACAGTTTGAATTCTAAGTATGAAAAATTCATAGACATTCTAATATTTGTTCTACAAAATTGTCTAAAATTTGTAATTCACTTTGCATTCCTGACACTTCACACTAGTGAAAAACCCAGTTGTGTTATATTGAACTATATGAGTTTCTAAATATGCCCTGATGTTGCACTGTCATGAAACGTGTATTAATACTTAAAAAAATTGGGAAAATAGGACAGAATTACCTTTATTGGAAATTTTGTTCTTTGTAAAGTTTATATTTGTTACTTTTTGCAGTTGCTTTTTTCTGTATTAATTACCACCATGCTCTGTATGTTTTAATTACCAGAAGCATCATGACTAACGAGAATGGATCAGACTAAAACAAGTAGAGAAAAATCAACCCGTAATAATAGCTATTGCATGTTGACAGAAATGAATTTAATCTGCAGCATATTGCAGCTCAAGCCTTTTTGGCATTGGTTCTAAGAAAATCAATATAATCCTTGTTTTGTTAAAGGGTAGCTATTTTAATTTACTTGGCTATGGCTATTAAAGCATTCCAAAGGTTATTTTATAGAAATGATAGAGACACCTTAAAAGCTCTTATTGTTTTGTTATCACAAGGTTTTAAAATTGGTATTTACTCATAAACAGCTATCAGAAATCCTATTTATTACCATGAAATTTAGGCTCTGTAAAAAATCATTAAAGTTTATTACTCTGTTACTTTTTTTTTTTTTGCGAATCTGCCCTAAAGTTCATACTGATACAGTTTCTATTTACTATTATTAAGAATTTGACTATTAGAATGTTCTTTATTTAGGAGCAGTGTACAATGCTTTATTTTCATCATAAATAGTTAACATTTTATCTCATAGGGCATTTTGTAGTATGCGACCCGTTGGTTATTCGGTTTCTCTCTACGCACAGTCTACTGCTGTTTTCGATTGCTCACTGTCCCCATTGCAGTACAGAAAAAACGTCAGACAAACAGGAAGCTTTGGCAAAATGAATCCACACTCCCTTGAAAAAACAGATGTCTTTGTAACAGAGTACATTTCAGATCAATCTATGAAATACAATCAATTTAGCATGGATTTTGCTTGTCTGCCTGCATCTCTCCAGTGATGGACCTTTGGTCTGTACACAACTAATCTATATTTATCAGTGTACACCTGATACAAAATATTGGTATAAAATAGATTTTTCTCCATACAATCAGAATGCATCAATTTTTGATGAACTCTGCTGTTTGTATTTGATTAGCTTCAGACCGGCTACGGATCAGGCGCCCGACTGATTCCTCTATTGTCATTAGTCTAATACTATCCTTACCTTTTGTGTCACTTTACCTCACTCCCTCTAGCATGTAAGCTCATTGAGCAGGGCCCTCAACCCCTGTGTTCCTGTGTGTCCAACTTGTCTGGTTACAACTACATGTCTGTTCGTCCACCCACTATAAAGCGCTGCAGAATTAGTTGACGCTTTATAAATAATAACATAATAATAATAATAATAATAATAATAATAATGGGAACTGTATCGAGAGAGATGCCAGATGTCATTTGCTGTTTTATCCTGGTGTATAACATGTCCAAGCATAATCAGTGTTGTAGTCCTCAGAATTAAGTGCTAAGGGTTGACTATCACCGTGGGTTAAGCCCATCACTGTGTTCTTGATATGAACCTTTTTGAAAAAACAAACAATTAGTAATCCTGTATTAATATAAATGCTTAAGTGGAAAAATGTAATTCTACAATCATGGTACCTGAAAAAAAAATTAAAACAGTTTGAATTCTAAGTATGAAAAATTCATAGACATTCTAATATTTTTTCTACAAAATTGCCTAAAATTTGTAATTCACTTTGCATTCTTCACACTTCACACTAGTGAAAAACCCAGTTGTGGTATATTGAACTATATGAGTTTCTAAATATGCCCTGATGTTGCACTGTCATGATATTTAGCCATAGGTTAATAGTAATCTGCGGAGATACCTATTTAATTTCTATTTTAGACCTCTGACTCCCTTTCACAAATATTGACTAGTTTATTGATAGCCAGGAAACAATAATTTTGTAGGAATTTTCAAAGCTGGTAACCAATTAGAGTGATACTTCAGCTGTTCTGTCACAATACATTGAATTGAAGGTAACTAGAGAGATGAGAGATGGGAACACACAGAAGTTTAGTGAAAGTCTGCATCAGAAATAAATGGAGGATTTTAAATAAATTGTAGCCAGCATAAGATTAATAATTACCATATACAATACTAATCATTATATGTAGCAAACTATTTCTGAAGATGCTGGACTATCAATAAAAGGGGAAGGGACTAAGGGAGTTAATCATGAATGTAACAAACAAAATGTGGACGATAAAGGAAAACTTAAAATAAATATCTGCCTTTTTTTTTCTTTCTATTTAGACTTCATTTAAAAAAAAAAAAAGTGTTGTTATATTCAAATTAGTTGTGGCATAAAAAGTCTACAAAATTATACTAACCTCGACAAAGTTGTAGTATTCTTAATTTCGTAATGGTAGAGATGAAAAAAACTCACATATGAGCACTGAAATAGGCTGATGTTTTCTGCGGCTGGCACCTATATAAAACCTCTACATCTCCTACTACTACGTCTAGGAATCCACTAATGCTTGTGGGCACATTGTGCCTCTAATGAATTATTCCTACGTGCGACCTATAGTATTTAAACCATACAAAGTGTCCATTGGGAAATTGTGTTGCTATACCTGTGTTTTAGATACTCCAAGCAATTAAAAAATAAACAAGTAAAAATAAAAAATTCAATAGGGCTGCCATCACCATCAATCTATAGGTGACAAAGAAAATATAAATAGTATATGAAAGTGGTGGAAGTTGTTAATGAAAATATATAAAATAATCTATTTATTTTAGTTGTGCATAGATGTACAAGCAAAACTTGCCAAGCCATGATAGCTACATGAAATGATTCAAATGGCATATAATAAGTTTGCATGGCCTATCTGATAAACTGCACAATTGTAAGTGATATTGTAGTATAAGCTCTAGTATAAGTCTAGGGGGTTAGGACTGAAGAACTGTGCCTTGAAACATCCATCTTAAGGTAGCCACCTGAGGACATGAGTAATACCTTCTAGGGTTAGTAAACGAGTAGACTGCACGCTTTAGAACAAAAATAAAAACTTTTGCTGGCTGTAAGGAGTATCTAAGCAGAGTGTAAAGGCAAGGGCTCCCTTGATCACCTCTGTTCAGTATCCTGAACAATGTGTTTAAGTGCATTCAGAATGGCTCTGCAGTGCTTTCTCTTGTGGTTACCAAACTGTTGGAATTTCTCTTCACAGACCTGGACAACTCGAGAACCCCATTTATACAAATTTCAACCATCTCACCCAGTCACTGTCTCCTTTTTTAGAGCAGTTCTGAAAATGAGTCCTACCCCTTTTATTCCTCACTGAGACTTTCCTGGGGTCCTGCAGCCACTGGTCAAATATCTCTTCCTGCATTTCGGTGACAATTCTAATAAAAAGCTCCTACTGCTAGTGGGTTTTTACCAGAATTGGCATAGTCAGTTTTTGGTTAGTGTTATTTAATTTATTTATTTGTTCAACAAATAAGTTTTTATCCTGGGGATTCCTACATCCCTGACTTTTCTGGATATCCAAGCCCGAAGAGGCATCTTGGGTCACATTCTATAGATCCTTATATAGCTTTACACTTGTGAGTTTTATTCCTTTTATTCCATTTTTCACAGGTTCCATACAGAGAATACAATGTCTGTTTGTTTTAAATTCATTTACGATCTCTGCAGACAAACTCTATGTAGCAAATTGTATTGGGCTGTCCCGAGGTATTATGGCTACAATGTTAATTTTAGCTTTATTTCCTTTGTATCCATGTACTGTATGCAGCATTTGTCTGGTTGTTCGGTAAAAACCCTCCATTCGACATACGAACACACTACCGAACAACCAGACCTCCCTAGAGGGAAGTGTTCCTCTCATTTACCTCCCGCATTCATGTATCAACCACATAATTGATAATTAGACGAAAAGTATTACGTGTTCCCTGGGTTGCCACCATTCGTCATACGAACAACGTGGCGGTGGCCATCTTATCATACGAATGCTCAGCGGTGTTTGGTCGTCGAGTGTCTGGAACCCAAATCGGACACTCGACTACGCGAACACTGCTGAGACCTCCAGACTGCCATCATTCCGCCGTTCGGTAGAAAGAACCCCACGAACAAGGGGATTCATATGAATCCAACCCCAGTCTATGCAACCTATTACTTTCATGTATTTTATCCCTCGAACGGAGACCGACCGCAGGGCCAGAATAGGTGGAACTGATTTCGGCTACTACCTCCTGGGCGGTCGGTCATACGAATACATCCATATAACTCCCAAACCCCTAGTCCGATCTGGGTGATATTTAGGGTTTATCTCTGGTATTATGGGTACATCCAGAAAACAGGGAAAAATGTGTCCTGTATAATGGGATTATGTGTCATGCTGAGGGGAGGAGATTTGGGGGTGGTAACTCTTGTATGATTGGTTTACTGTATAATCTTTGTGGGTGTCTCCCTTGCATGGGAGAAATGCTTAAAAGCAGAGTATGTGGAATAAATCTTGAGTTCTGCTCCTGATACTGTGTGTAGTCCAGTTATTGGGAATCGTGATGGTATATTACTGGATTATTAAGTGTTCTTGCATAGCAAGACCACTTAATGTTATCTCACATATATATTATTATTATTATTAAGTGTTCTTGCATAGCAAGACCACTTAATGTTATCTCACATATATATTATTAAGTGTTCTTGCATATAAGACCACTTAATGTTATCTCACATATATATTATTATTATTGTGTATTAATTATTATTATTATTATTAAGTGTTCTTGCATAGCAAGACCACTTAATGTTATCTCACATATATATTATTATTATTATTATTATAGCAAAATTTGCCACCCTAACTCCTCCCACAGTTTTTACACTACATAGACAAAAATTTACCAAAACGTGCAGATTGTTCCCGATCGGATTGCTATTACTTTGTAGGAACGTTTCGCCGAATGGTTCACGGAATATCGTCGTTCTTGTGGCGAAATTTGTCCCATAGGAATGAATGGCAAAGCTAGAGTGGGAGCTGGCAAAAGCTGAAAAATCAGGACATGATTTCTAAACTGCCACCACTCCCTTATTTTCAGGCCCACCTACACAAATCTTATATCAAAACGTTCAGCTATCCCTGCTGCCACTAAACATGTCAACGGCTAAGCCGTAGTCCTGATAGTTTTCACAATATAATCATTTGTTTGCAACTAACGCCGTCCATTGACATTCATTGAAACTTCACTCTACAAAGCTCAAATTTGAAGTGCAATTTCTAAACTGCGACTGTGCCTTCATTTTTAATACTTCAGAGACATACTATGCATCAAAATGCAGGTCTGGGTCTTGTGATTCTCACAATATAAAGCTCTTCCCTGTAGGATTTATAGTTTTTAAAATATGACAGTTTGAAGATGGCAACCGCCAAAATACTCTGACCTGTCAAGGCTGCAGCAGCAAGTGATGTCATAGACAGAGCATTTTGAACACCTGCTAATGTTTTTTATAAATGTATGGTTTAATGTAACTGTGCAACAACGTTGCAATTGAATGTGCTATATAATTGATAACAGTTACTCCGCCCACTCCAGTTGTAGACTACTGGTGGAGGCAAGAACACTTCACACAATTTCCCCAGAAATTGTAGCTTTTCTAGTTATTATTATTATTATTATTATTATTACATTGTGTGTGTGTGTGTGTGTATTATTATTGTGTGTGTGTGGTATTGTGTGTGTGTGTGTATTATTATTATTATTATTGCAAATTTGCCACCCTAACTCCTCCGCGGTTTTACTGCATAGGGCCAAAAAATTTTAAAGCGTGCAGATTGTTCCCGATCGGATTGCTATTACTTTGTGGAACGTTTCGCCGAATGGTTCACGGAATATCGTCGTTCTTGTGGCAAAATTTGTCCCATAGGAATGAATGGCAAAGCTAGAGTGGGAGCTGGCAAAAGCTGAAAAATCAGGACATGATTTCTAAACTGCCACCACTCACTTATTTTCAGGCCCACCTACACAAATCTTATATCAAAACGTTCAGCTATCCCTGTTGCCACTAAACATGTCAACGGCTAAGCCATAGTCCTAATAGTTTTCACAATATAATCATTTGTTTGCAACTAACACCGTCCATTGACTTTCATTGAAACTTCACTCTGCAAAGCTCAAATTTGAAGTGCAATTTCTAAACTGCGACTGTGCCTTCATTTTTAATACTTCAGAGACATACTATGCATCAAAATGTAGGTCTGGGTCTTGTGATTCTCACAATATAAAGCTCTTCGCTGTAGGAGTTATAGTTTTTTAAGATACGACCGTTTGAAGATGGCAACCACCAAAATACTCTGACCTGTGTCAAGCTGCAGCAGCAAGTGATGTCATAGACAGGGCGTTTTGAACACCTGCTAATGTTTTTATAAATGTATGGTGTAATGTAACTGTGCAACAACGTTGCAATTGAATGTGCTAGACTACTGGTTGAGGCAAGAACACTTCACACAATTTCCACAGAAATTGTAGCTTTTCTAGTTATTAAGTGTTCTTGCATAGCAAGACCACTTAATGTTATCTCACATATATATTATTATTATTATTCTTATTATTATTATAGCAAAATTTGCCACCCTATCTCCTCCCACAGTTTTTACACTACATAGACAAAAATTTACCAAAACGTGCAGATTGTTCCCGATCGGATTGCTATTACTTTGTGGAACGTTTCGCCGAATGGTTAACGGAATATCGTCGTTCTTGTGGCGAAATTTGTCCCATAGGAATGAATGGCAAAGCTAGAGTGGGAGCTGGCAAAAGCTGAAAAATCAGGACATGATTTCTAAACTGCCACCACTCCCTTATTTTCAGGCCCACCTACACAAATCTTATATCAAAGCGTTCAGCTATCCCTGCTGCCACTAAACATGTCAACGGCTAAGCCATAGTCCTGATAGTTTTCACAATATAATCATTTGTTTGCAACTAACGCCGTCCATTGACTTTCATTGAAACTTCACTCTGCAAAGCTCAAATTTGAAGTGCAATTTCTAAACTGCGACTGTGCCTTCATTTTAATACTTCAGAGACATACTATGCATCAAAATGTAGGTCTGGGTCTTGTGATTCTCACAATATAAAGCTCTTCACTGTAGGAGTTATAGTTTTTAAGATACGACCGTTTGAAGATGGCAACCGCCAAAATACTCTGACCTGTGTCAAGCTGCAGCAGCAAGTGATGTCATAGACAGGGCCTTTTGAACACCTACTAATGTTTTTATAAATGTATGGTTTAATGTAACTGTGCAACAACGTTGCAATTAAATGTGCTATGTAAATGATAAATTACTCCACCCACTCCTTTTGTAGACTACAGGTGGAGGCAAGAACACTTCACACAATTTCCCCAGAAATTGTAGCTTTTCTAGTTATTATTATTCTTATTATTATAGCAAAATTTGCCACCCTAACTCCTCCCACAGTTTTTACACTACATAGACAAAAATTTACCAAACGTGCAGATTGTTCCCGATCGGATTGCTATTACTTTGTGGAACGTTTCGCCGAATGGTTCACGGAATATCGTCGTTTTGTGGCGCAATTTGTCCCATAGGAATGAATGGCAAAGCTAGAGTGGGAGCTGGCAAAAGCTGAAAAATCAGGACATGATTTCTAAACTGCCACCACTCCCTTATTTTCAGGCCCACCTACACAAATCTTATATCAAAACGTTCAGCTATCCCTGCTGCCACTAAACATGTCAACGGCTAAGCCATAGTCCTGATAGTTTTCACAATCTAATCATTTGTTTGCAACTAACGCCGTCCATTGACATTCATTGAAACTTCCCTCTACAAAGCTCAAATTTGAAGTGCAATTTCTAAACTGCGACTGTGCCTTCATTTTTAATACTTCAGAGACATACTATGCATCGAAATGTAGGTCTGGGTCTTGTGATTCTCACAATATAAAGCTCTTCGCTGTAGGATGTATAGTTTTTAAAATATGACCATTTGAAGATGGCAACCGCCAAAATACTCTGACCTGTGTCAGGCTGCAGCAGCAAGTGATGTCATAGACAGGGCCTTTTGAACACCTGCTAATGTTTTTATAAATGTATGGTTTAATGTAACTGTGCAACAACGTTGCAATTAAATGTGCTATATAAATGATAACAGTTACTCCGCCCACTCCAGTTGTAGACTACTGGTGGTGGCAAGAACACTTCACACAATTTCCCCAGAAATTGTAGCTTTTCTAGTTATTCTTATTCTTAAGATAGCAAAATTTGCCACCCTAACTCCTCCCACAGTTTTTACACTACATAGACCAAAATTTACCAAAACGTGCAGATTGTTCCCGATCGGATTGCTATTACTTTGTGGAACGTTTCGCCGAATGGTTCACGGAATATCGTCGTTTTTGTGGCGCAATTTGTCCCATAGGAATGAATGGCAAAGCTAGAGTGGGAGCTGCCAAAAGCTGAAAAATCAGGACATGATTTCTAAACTGTCACCACTCCCTTATTTACAGGCCCACCTACACAAATCTTATATCAAAACGTTCAGCTATCCCTGCTGCCACTAAACATGTCAACGGCTAAGCCGTAATCCTGATAGTTTTCACAATATGACCATTTGTTTGCAACCAACGCCGTCCATTGACATTCATTGAAACTTCACTCTGCAAAGCTCAAATTTGAAGTGCAATTTCTAAACTGCGACTGTGCCTTCAATTTTAATACTTCAGAGACATACTATGCATCAAAATGTAGGTCTGGGTCTTGTGATTCTCACAATATAAAGCTCTTCACTGTAGGAGTTATAGTTTTTAAGATACGACTGTTTGAAGATGGCAACCACCAAAATACTCTGACCTGTGTCAAGCTGCAGCAGCAAGTGATGTCATAGACAGGGCCTTTTGAACACCTGCTAATGTTTTTATAAATGTATGGTTTAATGTAACTGTGCAACAACGTTGCAATTAAATGTGCTATGTAAATGATAACAGTTACTCCGCCCACTCCAGTTGTAGACTACAGGTGGAGGCAAGAACACTTCACACAATTTCCCCTGAAATTGTAACTTTTCTAGTTTTATTTGCTATTGCTGCTGTTCATCTTGGATTAACTTCTTGTTCCTGCATTACTATTTAATTCCAGCAGAGAAGTCTATGGGATACTAGTGCTCCACTACACTCTAACCCTGCATATATAAGTAGTGTTTATTGAGTGCTCACTTTTTGGTGTATTTGTTGTGTTATATTGTTGTATATACCAATTCCTAGTGTGTCTCATGAACACAGGATACTTATAGAAGGGTGACATTATGCCCCTATAATAGTTCTATCATAGTGTCAGTATACTATAAAGCAGGGGTAGGCAACCTTTTAGCAGCACTGTGCCGATATAGGATTGTGATGTCCCGTAGCGTGCCGATCCTATTTTTTTAAATTGAGGTGTGTATGCTGCCGTATTCTGCTTGTGTTATTTATACTGTAATTGCTTTGTATCGTTGTATTTGTGCGTATATGAGCTATTATATTGTATATGTTCATGAGTAGATTGTGGTATCGTGTATGATACATATAAACGTGGGCTGTGTATGGGGGCTGCTTGTGGAATTGTGTGTGGATGGATAGGTCACATTGTGTGTTTGGTAGTGTGTGGGGGCTGTTTGGGGTATTGCATGTGGGGTGGTGTGCATGTATGTCTATTGTTAGTGGTGTTGCGTTTGTGGGGATTGTGTGTGTGTGTGGGCAGTTTATATTATTTGTATGAGGGGAGGGTTATTGTGCATTTCTGTGTATATCTAGCAGTGTGGGTGGGTTCCAGTGGGGACCAGGCTGGCCAGGTACAGGTCAAGGACAGGACCTGCGATAGCTGTCGAGGGCTGCTCTACTACAGTGTGGATTCCCATTCACAAGTGCTGGGAGGAAGTGATCTGAGATCACTTCCTCTATGTGCTGCAATGCATAAATTGAGGATTGTCCTTCACCACCTCTTCATATTAGCAGCTATCTGAAGTTTTACTGGGACTCCTGATAGGCCAGAGTGCGTTTGGCTCTAGCAGCCTTGAGTGCCGTGCAAAGACACCTCGAGTGCCGTGCATGTCACTAGTGCCGTAGGTTGCCTACCCCTGCTGTAAAGCCTAACATACAGAACTAAGGGTTACCTATCTAAATAAAATAGAGAAAAAGAAAAACAAAGGATAATGGCTTATTACAAGTTCTTAGGATTGCTGGGATTAATGTAGTGCAAAAAGAAAGGTAAAACCCACCTTTAAATAGGTGGTCAAAGTGGAGGATGATGGAACATGGTGAGACAGAGGAGTGGTAGTAGGTAATGCAACATTACTCTTTTAAAAAAGGTTATTGGGCAGAAACCACTTGGTTTATTGAGATCAGGGCTATGAAATTGAAGAAGGAGTCTGGGAACATGGAAATGAGAAATGTACAACCAGGAACATTGGTCCAGACCCTTGCCTTTCCAGTGGACATGGTACTGTTCACCTAGATTCAATATGCGTTTGACCTTGTACTCTCCTTAACCATCAACCACTACAGGAGAAGGCGGACAGATCACAGTGGTATAGTAATTGCAGAGAGGTAGCTTTTTTCAGAGAGGTATGAAAAACATTTAGGATCTTGAGATTTCTGGGCACTACCAGAGCATAAGACAACCGTTTAATCTTGTAAAAGACCTTGAATGGACATATAAAGCAAGGGGCCAACTTCATAGAGGGAACTCAAAGTTGAATATTGTTTTTGAAAACAAAACCATATCCCCCATTTGGTACATATGAGCTGCACAACAGTGTTCATCAGCTAGTGTGTTTGAGCAAGTAGCATGCATAGCTGCCCTAAGTTAAGAACTGTAAGAACTGACCTGACTAACACACAGACCTAGGTAGAATCAAGATAGGTATGCGTAACGATCCTTAAAGTTACTGTGCTAGCACTGAGAAATTATTTAGACTGTCTGCAACCATACACAGACTAACATTAACAAGCTGAGGTCAGGGATAACAGAGTGTCAGGGTCTTACCTGGGTTGGGAGTCTGTAGCGCAGATATGTTGCTCACCCTTGCAGATAGCCACAGGCCAAGGTGGTCAGGTAAGAATTCACCCGGCCTGTGGGTCTGTGCAGGATGAAGTACCAAGTCGCAGGACAGGCAAGGACTCAAACAGCAGGATCGTCAAAGGATAGCCGAGGTCAAAGGATGCCAGAAGACAGGAACAACGAGGAGTAGCCGAAGTCAAGGGATGCCAGAGGTCAGAGTAAACGTAGTCAGAAGCCGGGGTCAATAACAAGTAGCAGTTCAAACAACAGGAACACTGGTACAAAGCACACAACAGGATCAAAGACTTGATCCTGATCACAGGGCGAGGCTGAGTTTAAATACCCTGCTAATGTCTGATCAGGGTCAGGTGCAGCACAGCCAAATTCAAGGTACAGCCCCCAGAGTGATAGACAAGCCAGGATGAACAGGACCGGAACGACTTGCAGAATACAAAAGCTGCTGTGGCTCAGAGGTAGGAAGCAGGACCAGGACTGCGAAGTTCCCTGGTTCAAGTCCCTTGTTGGGATCTCCACGGGTGACCACGTCTAGCCGTCTGTTTGATGTGGCGAGAACCGTGACAGTACCCCCCCCCTTCAAGAACACCCTCCGGGTGTGATTAGGTTTGTAGTCATAACAGAACACCTCTTCAGGTTCACTGTCAGAATCAAGCGAGTCCCCATAGTCAAAGTCCTCAGTGTGGAATCCCTTTACAGCATGGGACTCCTTAGTACCAGCTTCTGGTACGGCTGGAGAACAATCTTTCAGGATCTGGGTGCAGGTGGTAAGTACTTCCGTTACTTCGGCAGGAGCAATGTTCCTGGCTAACAATGCTTTTTCGAACATTTCAAGATCTTCTGTACGGACTGCAGTGCCATTAGAAGCAATGGCACAATCCACAGGTACATCTTCTTTGGGCGGGCAGGAAGTAGTGATGGTATCACAGGAAGTAACTTCGGGAGTAGATACAGGCGGCACTGGAGCAGGGGGTTTTCTTGTGGAAGCCAAGCATGGGCAAGAATAACGGCTTCTATGTAGCTTTTTAGGCTGGCATGCAGTGTATACAGGGTGGAGGAAAGAAGTACCCAGTCGGAGAGCTGGAGGTCTAGGAGGACGAACAGGGCAAAGTGTGATGAAATGCCCTCTTTCTCCACAGTAGTAACATAGGCCATGGCTTCTCCTTCGGTCTCTTTCCTCAGGTGTCACTTTGCAGTGAACAAGTCCTAATTGCATAGGTTCCTCAGGGTCGAGTGGAACACAGGATACCTCAGGAGTTTTCCTAGGAACAGGATCAGAAGGAGACATCACTGGGGTGTAGTGGTGGTACTGGGTTTCTTGGTTACGAAGAATCTGGTATTTTTTGGTACGTGGAGCTGGCTTGGTCACAGTGGTCTTGCATTGTGAGTCCATAGCGGTACTGAAGGATTCCCAGCTGACAAGGACAGGACTCTTTGTCTGCAACATTTGGTGAGCCCATACTTTGATGCATCCAGACAACAGGTTGATAGCCGCTCGGACCTTGATGAAATCTGTGGCATATGTTCGAGGCTTTAAAGAAAACAACACCTCACAATCCAGTTCTGACAGGAGGCAGTTTTGTGTTCTTAGTGAGCACTTTCTGACACACCAGGGAGTGGTTACAGGAGCTCCTCTACCCCGGTCCACGGCTCGTGCGTGGACGGCTTGTGGGTTTAAGGGGTGACAGTGGGATAAAAATGTAAGCTGAATTCCCATATCCGAGCTTAATGGTTTTTTTATGTTAGTATGCCCTGTAGTCTGATAACTTCTCTTGAAAAAAAAAAAAAAACAAGTAAGTTCAGGATGTACTGGAAAAGGGACTGAATAAAAACCTTTTTTTAAAAGGTATCAAACGGCTGAGGGCAGCAGGAATCTATGCTTTACTTCTACCTGCTCTTGATGAGTGCAGTAATGGAAGAGAAGTCCTATAAAAAATGGCAAACCAATTAATCCTTTGGATGGTTTTTAACTCATGTGGTAGGGGCCAAATTCAAGATGGTGGTTAGTTTCTGGGGACCCATCTAAAACCCAGTAAAAAAAACAAAACAAAAAACACATAGCCCAGAATCTGCGTTTGTTCTTGATCATAGTGGGATTTTTCTAATTGATAAATGGTCTTTATCATATCTAGAGAATAGGTCAGAATATTATTCAAACAGACAATTCTGAATGAGTGTAACTAGTTCCTAGGTGCATTGTTGGTCGATTCTTGGAAGAAGATTGGGGCATTATGTAATCCTAAGGCATTATAGTATATTCGCAATGCCCACTTCTGGTGTTCAAAGTCACCTTCCTTTCATTGCATTCTTTGTTTTCAGCACCTCTTAAATACAATTTGGTAAACTCTGCAGAGCCCTGTATCTGTTGTAAAAGGTACAGAATTAGCATTTTTCATTGTGATACAATTCAAGCCTCTATAATCAATGAATGGTCTGAGATCCTTTTCTTTCAAGGAGACAAAAAAGATCCCAGCACCTGCAAGTGATTAAAAATGGTGAACAAGAGAGGCGTGGCCTGGACGAGCATGGTGCAGGGCGCGTGATCTCGGAGCTCTGCACCCCCGGGCGTAGTAAAGCAGCTAATTAGCACACTAATCGATCAGAATGGTCCGCAACAAGAAACAGTCTGTACCCGGCACCTCATGGGCGGACTGCCCACGCTGTTACACGGGGCCGATGGATATATCGCCTCTCAGGCGGAGGTGAGAGACATGTGGCCTGAGGACAAGATGCCGCCCACGTCGCCGGGAGAGGGAAGCATGGATGTGTCCCGGACGGAGGGGGATCCCCCGAGCGAGCTCACAGATGAACTCTCCCAGATTTCGGCCAGAATGCTGACAAAAGCAGACACAAGCAAGCTGGCACAAGAGCTGCGCGCAGCCCTCCGTGAGGAACTGGTGGGCCTTCCGCGCGGACCTGACGACGCTTGAAGGCAGGGTGGATGAGATGGAAGCCGCAACCCATGACTGCACACAACAACATCATGCCGCAGGGGCGGCAATCACCCGCCAAGGTACCTTGTTAACGCTTAGGAGGCAGACGGAAGACCTAGAGAACCGGAGCAGGCGTAATAACATACGAGTAAGAGGCCTGCCAGAAGCGGACACTGCCCCACTCACTAACACCCTAGAAGCACTGTTCCAGCAAATTTTGGGAGACGCAGCACCAGAGAGGATCCGCCTTGTGAGAGCGCATAGAGCATTGGGCCCCCTGCGACAAGATGGAAGCCCACGAGATGTCATCTGTTGCCTCAGTGAAGGGGACCTGAAAGAGTGGATCATGACGGCCACCAAGGGAAAACAAACCATCAGATTCCAGGAAGCAGATATTTCCTTATACCAAGACCTCTCCACGCTGACACGCGACGCTAGAAGAGCACTCCGCCCGGTCACGGGCGCACTCCGAGACAAGCGGTTAATGTATCGCTGGGGATTCCCCTTCAGCCTCCAGGATAAACAAGGCAACACCTTGGTAACAGCACGCTGGCCGGAGAACATACCGGGCTTCCTCAGAGCCCTACACCGGCCGGTGGTAAAGGTCAGGAATTGGATCACTGAGGAGGCTCTAGCAGCGAGGAGAGACCCTCGGCCCCCCTGGACACCATGGCATGCAGGCAGGTCTGCCCCGCAGCAGCGCCGCTGGGGTGGCCCAGCAGGGGCGGAAGAATAAATGGCTGATGAAGATGGGTGGACTGCGGGCGATCGGTAAGTGACCTACCAGAGGGGTGGAAGCAGGGGTGACCAGTGGGACAGGGGGGGGGGAGACAGGACGCTTTGGGAGGGGGGCCCCCGGATATACAGCGGACACCCTACCACCACAGGAAGTTTGAACCTGGGAGACTCAAACATAAGCCCAAAGGAGAGGGGTCCGGGGATCCCTGCAGTTATAAGGTTTGGGAGGGGGAAGGGAAGTTGGGCTCATCACCCAGAGACTTGAAGATCTAACTGGGCAGAGACTGGGAGTATTGGACCTGGGCGATGGACAGCTAACCCATGGAACGTGGCACCAAAAGTACTCCGGGACTGGGGGATTGAGGGGTGGAGTGGTGAGGCCATGCAATTCACAAGAGAGCCCCTTGGAAAGGGGAGCGCAACAGCAAGCAAACACATACACCCCTCACAACAGGGTGACACTGGCCAGGGGGATGGGGGACGGGGTCTGGAACGGGGACAGGGAGGGAGAGCATCAAGTCAACCTGATGGGAGAGACAGAGGTTGAGACCCCAGACACTAGGCCCGGATAGCGCCCCAATAGGCACCCACGGAGACCCGAAACCTTTTGACAGTGTTCCCACTAGGCCAGACGTCCACTTAAAAGCCACTACAACGAATCCTGGACCCCTTGCACCCAGGTGGACGAAAGACCGAGGGGCTTGTCCCTCAGGCTGACCGGTTCTGACCCATGGACAGCAGACCCACACGCACTGAGCCACTCACCGCTCGCCACAAAGACACACCGCCCACACCCGAAAAGCCATACCATCACATGGACAGACCAGCAGAGATGCCAAATGACCAACGCACCATAGTGTTAAACATGCCAACTGGCCGGGGAGACGAGAACTCTGACAACCTAGTTGAATTCTTTACTAGTATCTGTTTTACGTTACCTCTAAGTTAGGTTCCTTGTACACAGAAGTTAGCAGACAACTTAGTTAACGCGTGCTTAGGCACGAAAATAGTGCTGTACTCGACAGCGTGCACCCCAAGTGACAGGTGCCTACATTACTGTGGTGGAGGGGTGGGGACCACCTCCTGAGGGGGTGGCAGCAGCAGGGGCGGGCTCCCCACCTCCCCCCGCCGGACCGGGGTGCCTGCGGCCCTGTGGTCCCGGATCGGGGTATGCTCCGGCTGTGCTCCACGTCTGGTCGCAGAACGTACGGGTCTGAACACCCCCGAGTGGAGGTCGCACCTCTTGGGCTCCGTGTGGGCCTCCCGGGTCTCCGTTGCGATGCTTTAGGAGACGCACTTCCAGGGGAGTGCAGGACCGGCCCTCCGGAACTCGAGATACCCCACAGGATATTTTGCGAACCACACCTCAGCCAAGAAGGCTGGGGTAGCAATCTTACTTGCGAAAACTGTCCTGTTCCGATGCACCGAGACCTGTGGTGACTCCATGGGATTCTACCTATTCATTAAGGGCACATTAGTGGACACCAAATACACGTTTGCTAGTATATACGCCCCCAACACCGTTTCCTGAAGAGAACCCTGACTAGGCTTGAGCGATTCTGAGAAGGCCTGCTCTTGGTGGCAGGAGACCTGACTGTGGCCCTGGAACCACGACTGGACACATCCAGAGGCGTTAGCTTGCTCTCACCCCACGGCCTGGGAAAAGTAAGAGAGGCATTGCGGAAAGCGGGCCTCATGGATTGCTGGCAGGTCCTGCACCCGACGGATAGAGATTACTCCTATTTTTCAGTTGTACACCAGCGGTATAGTAGATTGGACTATATCCTACTTGCCCAGGAGTTCCTCCCCATACTTGAATCGGCGGACATAAAAACGATGGGATGGTTGGACCACGCACCGATCTCGACCCACATCAAATCCCCCCTGTTCCGACCCAGAGAACGACACCGGAGGATGAACGAATCCATCCTGCTGGAGACACCGGTGGTAGCAGACCTACGCACCGCTATCACCGCGTATTTTGGAGAGAATGATAAGCCGGATATTCCACCGCTGACCATCTGGGAGGCCCACAAGTGCGTTGTCTGGGGACACCTCATCAGGGTCTGCACGCAGAGGAAAAGAGAGCAACAGAGACAAATGGCAGACCTGACCCAGAGGCTTGTGGAGCTGGAGGGCAAACACAAAACAGCCCAGACGGACGACAGCTACAGAGCCCTACTGGAAACTAGGAGAACTCTTAGAGACCTCCTAACACAAAAGCTACAACACACGATTCGCAAATCTAGCCGCTTCTTTTATGAATATTCGAATAAATGCGGTCGGCTCTTTGCTAGAACACTCCAAAACAACGGCGCATGAGCCATATCACCAAAATTAAGCCCAAAGGGGGCCCGGCAACCCAACTACCGGATAAAATCACGGAAGAATTCCATAAATACTATGCAGACTTGTATAACCTCCAGCGGAAGGAAAGCCCTAATGAAGAACGGCTTATGTACAACAGCATGTAGAGAAGACCCTGAGCGACACGGAAGCGGCTGAGTTAGAGGCACCCATCACTCTCACAGAACTACAGGCAGCCCTGAAGTCCTCCAAATTGAACAAAGCCCCGGTCCATTACCTTAGGGAGTTCAGAGATGTGCTCATGCCGCAATTTCTGAAGGGCATAAACTATACGAGAAGGGGGCGCGTTCCCCAGAGACTCCCTAATGGCAACTGTGGCAGTAATACCGAAGGAGAGGAGTGTGATGGACCGCTGGCACTCCGACTGAGTACCTCCGCCAATCGATGCTCCTAGTGCTCGCTGAGGACTCCAAGCACTCCAACCGACACCATCAGCACTGCAGACCACACTTCCAGCGAAGCAACTGCGCTGGGGTCTCTGCTGTCTCCACACACCCTGGACCCAAAGCCAGGATCCAGCTTCCAGTGGGTGAACCTCTCTTTACCCAGAGAGCAGGAACAGGAACAAGCTCTTAGCAGAACTTAGTGATCATACCCTGGGGAGTATAGTGATTATAGCAATCCCCAGAGTGTATTTCTCCAATCCCCCAAACATTAGCCAAGGCTTGATGCTGGAACAAGACTGATTTACTGGCACACAGAACTCACAATTTATGCAACACAAAACTCTTCCTCTGGGCCAGGCTAGATAATTGAGTTTCTACAATACACAAAGCTCAATTATCTGCTGGCCAGAAATAATACAGTTTTAACAGCATATTCATAACTTCTAAAATATACATTACATTCACATAAAAAATATATATTTACAATAAATCCATTCAGGGAAACAACATATCAAAAAATGGCATGAATCAGACCAGGGGTTAAGAAGTTAGTAAAATATCTTTTGGGGCCTGGCTGGCAGCATGGATATCTGGCCCAAACTGGTTTTACAGAGCCCTCTAGCCTGGAGACAATGGGGAAAGTAATCCAATTATCCAGGGATAGAAGCAGACTCCATTGAGCACATGTTCCCAGTAAAACACAAAAGTATACAAAAATACATAACTCCTATCCCTCTGAATTGAACGGGCCAAATCTCCCAGGGTCCATAGTCACAGGGCAAGAGGCGGGCAAGCAGTCCTCTCCAGGCACAAGTGGCGAAGGGCACTTCGTCACAAGGAGGGACCCCACGAACTGCGCAAGTTATAGACCGATATCCCTCCTGAATGCAGACTTAAAGCTGTTCACCAAGGTCCTGGCCACACGTCTGAGGGGGATCCTCCCGGAACTGGTGGACCCGGACCAGGTGGGCTTCATCCCTGGGAGGGAAGTGAGGGACAATTCCACCAGGGCATTGAACGTCATCCATGCGGCGGAGAGACGGAAACAGCAGACCCTTCTCCTCTCCACCGATGCGGAGAAGGCGTTTGACCGCGTGGACTGGCAGTACATGACAGCCACCTTGGAGATGATGGGGTTTGGCCCCTACCTAATGGCATGGATTACATCGCTATACACACACCCGAGTGCCAGGATGCGGATCAACGGAGCTCTATCGCCGCCGTTCCAGATTCAAAATGTGTTACGCTACTTGGGTGATTTGGATTGGAACTCAACTGCAGCTTGTAAAACTTCTAATTACAATAGTGAAGAAGCGGAGAATCTTTAAAGTATCAATACTGTAGCTTTAAGAAAGGAGAGGATTGCTGGTACTTTGAGAATCAAATGAAGTTTTAATAATTGTTAAACTTAATGAATTGCATTTAGGCAATAATCCAATAGGAATAAGAAAGTCATTAAACAATACAAAGTTAATCAATAAGTATTTCCTCAGAGATATATTAAATAAGATTCATTAGGTTGCTAGGAATAATCTTCAATAATGATATTTAGCAGGTAGCAAAGTATTTGCTAAGCAAGAAACAGTTCCTAGTGATTAAGCTTGATGGGAGTTGTCCTCCATATAATTAGTAGCTTGAAGCAGTGAAGTTTTAAGCAAGCAGTAAATAGTTCATCAATAAATGAGATAGCAGAGAATAGCTGAAAGGTATACTTAAGGTTAAGGTGAGTTATCCTCCAAGAGTTCAAAGTTATAGTCACTTGATAATTAACAAGTATTAGTTCTCCAGTAATCCTCCATGGCATGCAGTATCATCCATGTATTAGCTCAAAGGCTAGGACGGCTTGTCAGAGTCTATGGAGCCGGCGTGTCTACCACATTGTCAGAGCGTCTGAAGCCGGCGAGTATGGCGGAAGTAGTTCACACAATCACCAAGCGCCCTCTCTCTGGTGCGGACTGCTTAAGTACAGTCAGAGCCGCGTCAGAGGATGGCGGGGTCAGCTCCGCATCGCGGAAGTGCCGAACCCGGAAGTGTTACTGCATGACAAAATGGAACGAGGCAGGGGTGCCCGCTCTCCCCCCTCCTGGGAGTGGTCAGACGGGACGGGGGTGTCTCGGGGTTCGCCCTGAAGGGCACGACCCATAAGATAGCAGCCTACGCCGATGATATGCTATTTTTCATCAGCAACCCATTGGTGTCCCTCCCAAACCTGTTAAAAGCATTCAAGGAATATGGACAGATATCGAACCTGAAGTTAAACACCGATAAATCAGAAGCAATGCTCATCTTAGCCGAGCCCGGGGCGGCTTCCCACTTACGCACGCAGTTCTCTTTCTCCTGGTGCACAACCAAACTGAAATATCTAGGTATCTGGCTACCGACGGACCTATCCCAACTATATATCCTTAATTTCGCCCCACTCCTGCAGAACTTCGAGACGGACATGCTGAGATGGTCCGGCCTGTATATCTCCTGGTTCGGTAGAATAAACGCTGTCAAGATGAACCTCCTTCCCAGATTGCTGTACTTATTTCAAACGATACCGATTAGCCTACCACACACCTTCTTCGCTCAGCTGGAATCTGACATCACTAGGTTCATATGGCAGAACCAACCGCCCAGGATTCGGAGGGCATTGCTACACCGACCGAAGGAACAAGGGGGGGTGGAACTCCCCTCCATGAAGACCTACCACAGGGCTGCACACATGCTACGCATCGTGGAATGGCACATACCACACTCGCCCAAGCTTTTTGATACTAATGGAGAGAGCCAAGATGGAGGAGGCCATCCCAGCGATGGTATGGAGGTATGGACCATCGAGGAACACATCGGCTATAACCCACCCACTCATCGAAGCCACACTGAAGATCTGGGGTACGATACGGACGAAGCTTTCGCTTACCACGCTCCCAGGGCCAATGACACCCGTGACGTATAACCCGGAGGTGGCGGGAGGACTCGGGCCCAAGGACGTGGCCACCTTTGGGGGCGCGGACCGTACCCATATGCATCAATGGTGTGACGCAGCCACATTTAAACAGCTGCCTGATTTGCTAGGAGACAGAGCACCGACACCCCTGGATAGGTACTGATATTTTCAAGTCAAGACCTTCTACAATGCCCAAATTGGAAAACACCTTTTCCATAGACCCCTCACAAGCTTTGAGGAGCTTTGCAGAGCAGGCTCGCACGTCCCACACGGGATCTCGGTTGTGTACACAATACTCAGAGCCGCGGTCCCGCTGGAGCCTGTGAAACATGCGGCCCGATGGGAGGGGGAGACGGGAACTGAGATCAGTGACCCTCAGTGGACACAAATATACAACCTGATGCACCAAAGCTCCATATGCTTGAAACTGCAGGAGCTAAACTACAAACTGCTCATAGGATGGTACCGTACCCCGGCGTGGCTACACCGCATGCTTCATGAGGTCCCGGACATGTGCTGGAGATGTGGAGAAGGACGGGGAACGGACCTGCACATGTGGTGGTCCTGCGGCAAGATAGCACCATTTTGGCGAGAAATCTACAAGACAATCCGGGAGGTGCTGGACACCGACCTCCTATTCCAACCGCTCCCAATGCTACTCCACCATACCCCGATGCCTCTCTAACAGTACAAGAAATCTCTTCTAAATGCGGCGAAACACAATGAACACTGGAACACTGGTCTCTTGACAACTTCTTCTTTGCTATGCCAGTCCCCTATGACCAATGTGGGGCCTCTCTGGTCTGCTCGGGTAATCTCTCAAGATATCATTGTTTGCCTTAATAAAATCACAAATCTTCCCTTCTCCTATATTGTTTCTCATCCAATAACTTAACCCAAATGCATTGGTTCATGGCTCAGGCAAGGCAGTGAATCCAGAACTACTGAATCTGGGCGATAACTTTATCAAGGGGCATTTAGAGTTTTCTTAACTATTGTTCCTTTCCCTCAATCTGTTGTCACTATGTTTTGTATTTTTTTATGAGATCTTGTAAATCCTCAGTCAGATCTGTAGTGCATACCTGTATTGCAAGGTTGCTTAAAGAGCCTCAGTAAAGGCTGTGACTACTAAATAGGTGCTGAATTCAATAGTGTAATCAACCTTATATCTGGTAAATTACAAATAATTTATGAAGAAGTTAAAACCATGGAAAGAACCTCATTGCTAAAATATAAACCAAAAAGCATCAATACGAACATGAATTTGCCATTTATTTGTAATTTTAATCAAGAAAGCCATAAAATTAAACAAATAATAAACAAACATTGGCCTATGCTAAGGAACGATCCTATGCTACACTCTATATTACCAGAGAGACCGAAATTAGTATATAGAGGAGCTCCTAACCTAAAACAAAAATTGACACATAATCATATTAAAGAAAATACACCCACCCCCTTCTTTCAGAAAGAAGGTTTTTTTGGTTGTGGACAGTGTCTAGCTTGTAGAAGCACAAAAAGCACAAAAAGACACATTACAGAATTCTATGACCCAAATGGGGAGAAGAAATACAAGATACGCCAAATGATCACATGTTTTTCCAAGAGGGTTATATACGTTTTAAAGTGTTCTTGCAATTTATTCTATGTTGGTAGAACGAAACGCCCCCTACAAACACGAATAAATGAACACATTAGAAACATCAGAAAAGGATACGACAAACACAGTGTTTCAGAACATTTTAGCCTAGTGCATAATAAAGACCCACAATTTCTAGATTTTATGGCCATCCAGAAAATTACACTCAACTGGAGAGGGGAAGATGAAATTAAAAAATTGGGAAAAATCGAAACAAAATGGATCTTCAATCTCAATACTCTAGCACCTATGGGGTTAAATGCTGACTTTGAGTTATGTCACTTTTTATAAAATACACTGCTTTTTACTGGGTCTGCTATTCTGCATGTTTTTATAAATGAGTTATTACTACTCTAAATAACATACAAGCAAGTGTACTCATTTCATATGAATTCTATATGTTTTTGATAATAAGAAAAAATAGCAGTTGAAATCATATGTTTATATAAATAGAGTTTCATCATAATGCACTTTTAAAACACAAGTCACTTTCCCTTCTTATTCTCTGTTTATTTTCAAGACTTGCATGCTTTGCACATAACTGTATATAAAGGAATTAATAAGCTTAAATATATTTGCTTGTTCATATACAATGTGTAAAAAGAACAGCACATTACAACCTTTAATTATGTATGTCTTTTTATTCTATTCTAAACTGTGTATGAGCCTAAGGAGGCTCAAATATAGACTGATTAATCCTCCCATTGCGGACTAAGTCCCCTGTGACAGACCGGACGAAAACCGGAAGTGCCGCGCTGAGCGCAAAGCACTATGGACTCTGTAGTGCCGAAAACCCGGAAGTGACGCGATGGCTTTTTAGCCGCATCACGTGACGCAAGGACTCACACGATTGGAGGACGACTTTTTCGGCGGGATTTTGAACGCTCAAAACAGAGGACACCCAGAGGAAACCCACAAGCTGACCGAGGAAGCCGTTTTTACCGGCGAAACGCGTTTTGGCTTTTAAAGTGGACTCATCATTTTTCCTAAACCACTAAATACTTGCAATACTTTGTTCTTATTTATTTTTTATTTTCTAGAAATTTTTATATTGATTCTATATACTCTGTAATAAATTTTCTTCATTTTAAACAATCCACTGTATCCAGTACCAGTGATTCCAGGGAAGGGGCAGTGTCACCCCACAAATTGACACTAGGCCTATATACTTAGAGCCAGTTACCAAAAGGCTCTAAATAAGGTGAGCACTTTAATTTATTATTTAAGTGTATGAAAATATTACAAAGGATGCTACACTTAGTTGGATAATTCTGTGTCTTTTATATACGTTGGGGAGAGGAAAATACACACTTAACCTGGAGAGAGGGGTCGTGTGATCTACCCTTAAAGACACAGACGCACGGAAGTTTAGAGCCTAATTCACTTGAAAAGGCTCTAAAAAATGTGAGTGTAGATATATCTGTTACTCACTAAACTCTTTACCAAAGTATTAGATATACTGCACAATTATCTGTATATATTTTTGTTTTCTTTTGTATGTATATTACATTGGAGAATATCAAGGATAATTGTCTTAGAATCACAGGTAATTCACTGTGTTTTCACATATTATACAGCGCTGCACTCTTAAAGATAGAAGACCTAAGGGGTGGTAACACCCATTAAGTCTGAAATCTTTTTTGTCTCTTGGTGTTTATCTTTGTATGGTGGGTTTTTAGGAGTACCCATAGAGTGTATACAGCAGCTATACTACACTGTTCATATTTACCACTCAGCGCCACATATTCCACACCTATTGTTAATATAGTTAAAATTGTAATATTTATATTATTATGGTTAAGGGTGCATGGTGTTAAGAGGGTGTGTGATGTTAACTTTAACCCTTTCACCACCACAACTACGTCACGCAGTATATTCTTGACATGGGTAATAAAGGATGTAGCATAGTAGTTCATAAGCATATTCAGAAAGAGTGCCAAAATTGGGTTTAATAATGGCTATTTCTACTGGTGCATGGGATAACGTGACCCACTGTTGCGATGTCTGTAGTCTGTGTCTGTAGTTTACAAAACTCTTTTGTCTAATGATACCTAGCACCTAACTGAAAGGTGATTGGTAACATGATGCACATTGTTTGTTGTAAGATAGAAATTCAAATAGCTCCTTAAGGGGGAGGGGGGGAAGGGAAATGGCTGGAACTAAACACCAGATATCACAGAGAGGGTTCATGTGCTAAGTTAACTGTTAAGACCCTAATGACATTTTATGGTAGCACAGCCCCTTTTTCGAAACTGGACATGCCCTTATGTATTTTAAAGGCAGGTTATGCCCGTGTCATTTGCCAATCGGTGGAAACGCTATATTTTTATTATTATTTTATTTTTTTATAATCTCTAATAATATATAAAACACCTATGTTTGTGCAATTTTTTTGGCTACTCTGTGAGCTTGGTCCATGAGGAGCATGTCTGGCGGCATTTCAGGGAGAATAGCATGCAGGAGGCCATGTTGGCAAGTCTACAGATCAACTTGTGCTACTGACCCTGGGACTCCCTGTAATCTGAAGTTATTACTTCTGGACCTGTCCTCTAGGTCTAAACGCTTGGTTTTGTGTGATTCTAGTTACTTTTTTAGTTGCTGGACGCAGTCCGCTAGACCACAATGGGCATCCGAGTGCTCGGCCATCTTAGCTTCCATGTGGAACATTTGTGTGCCCAGGTCTTGGATATCTTTTCTTATGTCGCTTACCGACTTATGCAATTTAATCTGGGTGTGGTGTCCCTGTTTCTTTTAACCTTGCAATTTAAAACATTGCAATTTTAGAGAATCTGCAATGTAAACATTGCAGTGTTAAGACTGCCTCTAATGGCTGTCAATCAGAAAGCCAATAGAGGTACTTCCTGCAATTTCACTGAGTTTATCTCCATGAAACAGTGCTTTGCATGAGGGTGTCTAGCGTGTTGAAAAACCTCATCGGAAAGCATTGAGTCAATGCCTCTGTATGTATGTGTCTGTATGAATGTTTATGTGTGTGTGTGTGTGTATGTATGTGTGTATTTGTATATATGTGTGTATTTGTATGTATGTGTGTGTCTGTTTGTATGTGTGTATGTGTGTTCTGTTTGTATGTATGTATGTGTATGTGTGTTTGTATGTGTGTGTCTTTCTGTGTGTCTGTATGTATGTGTGTTTGTATGTGTGTGTATGTCTGTATGTATGTGTTTCTGTGTTTATGTATGTATGTTTGTTTGTATGTATGTGTGTGTGTGTGTGACTGTGTGTGTTTCTGAATGTGTGTGTGTCTGTATGTCTGTCTGTATGTATGTGTCTGTGTGTATGTATGTATGTGTATGTGTGTTTGTATGTATGTCTGTATGTATGTATGTATGAATGTATGTGTGTCTGTATGTGTATGTGTGTCTTTGTGTGTGTATATCTGTGTGTGTGTGTGTGTATGTATGTGTGTATGTATGTCTGTGTGTGTGTCTGTATGTATTTCTGTATGTATGTCTGTGTGTGTGTGTATGTCTGTGTGTGTATGTGTTTGTATGTATGTATGTATGTGTGTTTATATGTATGTGTGTGTTTGTATGTGTGTGTGTTTTGTGTGTCTGTATGTGTGTGTCTGCATGTGTATCTGTTTGTCTGCATGTGTGGGGGGAACGTATGGGAGGGGGAGGGTAGACTATGGTTGGGTAGATGTGTGGGGGGCTGGCCCAGGGAAATGTTCGCACCAGGGCCCCATGGTTTCTAGTTACGCCTCTGATAGGAAACAAGCGGCTACGTAGCTGTTGGAGGGTCCCATAGGGAATAATGGAAGATGTTAGAAGCTTACCAAATGGTGTTAACGAGCTGCCAGAACTGATGAAATTTAGCAATCAGTAAATAGCTAATACTTGCTAACAGTAGTGATAAGCACTTTAGAGAGAAGTGGCTGGTCAGGAAATAATAGCGACAACATTGGAAACAAGTGTATTTCTTATTTGTTGCTATAAAAGTGTTTTATCATAGTATTTCAAAAATGTTTTAAATTGTCTCATACACATTTTCTTAATAAGAACGTAACTTTTTTTATCTTTATAAGCATGTTTCCTTTTTTATATATTTAGACCGTAATGACCGCAATTTTGTTTTAGTGATGTCATCAAGTGAGGATGGAGAAGGGAATATGAAACGCAAGGGCTACGGCTATTAAAACACTGTAAAGCAGTAATTATCTAGCTAATTCATTGTACTTTTCCTTTAACATTCAGAGTCTCTTGAGCCCAGTTGTTTTTGAGTTGATGTCTGTTGTACTCAATATAAAGAGATGTTTATCACAGCTATTGATTATTCTGTGGAGGATTGTGGGTGTCAAAGATACACTTTCAATATTTTTTTGTAGCCATGGATTGTTTACTCTATTAAGGACCGTAAGTTTACACTTTATTGTGCTTTTGTCTCCTGTAAGAGCAATATAATTATTCTTTTTTTTCAGACACTGGGATTTCTGTACGTAATTTTATTACTTATGTTTATACAGATATATACAATCAATATTATCTGTTGTTCCTAAATATATATTACTGTATTTTACAGTGTTTGCTAAACATAAATACCCAAATTCCATTTCCAGTAAAATTGACAGTGATATAAAATATGTCTACAGATGTAATTATCTACACAATGTTCAGTTTAATTAATAAACTGCATTATAAGTGAGGACTTTATATATTTGGTAAAAAAAAAAAAAGGTGAAAGGCAAAATAACTTTGTGGAAATAATTTGTTAATTGAGACATTATATGTTTTAATAAATATGCCGTAAGTATTTTTTAGTAATTTGTTGCCTCCGTAGAGTAGTTATGTATGTTAGTGAGTATACAGTACATTCTTTCAATTATTTAGTGATTGGTTGCAGAACTAAAGGTGTTTTATAAATTATTAGTGCTTATGCAGTTTCCACTGTCTCACAGCCCTTGTAAAAACCCCCCCCCCAAAAACAGCATTATTTCTGGTGACAAGGATACAGTTTTTATAACTGTATAAAATCTACACTGGTGTTTACATAGCCAGTTTATAGGTTTGAGGGTTTGGGAATGGAGATTTCCAAAACGTCTTGAATTATATTTAGATACGATGTTGCATACACTATGTACAGTTGCTTCTGAAAAAAACAAACAAACAAGAAACTATTTAAAAAACGAATATGAGACCTACAAATAGTGCTCCAAGTTAAGCATTACTGGAGTATTAGGACAATAAAATACTAAAAATAATATTAATATATATATATATACTTTAATTTCAGTATGAGAATAAAACGAAACCCAAGTATTAATATATATATATATATATATATATATTTATTTTTAAAATGTGTCTATATATATTCGTTGTATAAATTATATATATATATATATATATATATATATATATATATATATATTGTCTCAGTATATTTCTTTACTGGGTTGGAATTTCAGTGAAATTCTAACACAATCAGATAGTTTGTATCTTTATGAAATACTAATTTTTCAAGGGAGGTGACTGTGTCTTTTTAAGGGCGTTTGGTTGTATTATAGTAATTTAGGAATAGAGAGGCTTACATGGTTATTCACTAATTTAAGAACTGCTGTGAATTCAAAGAATATAAGGCCAAAATAGCTTTTTAAATACATTTTAAGAATTCTCCCGCCACAATGTCAGGCACCTAAGCACAGTGCTCACCATGGAGTGGAGAAAGGATTTATTGATGGGGCCAAAGGAAATAGGTACATTAGGTAGCACTTCTATCAATAGTGCACATATCAGTTTAATACATAGCTTCTTGTTTTCTTATTGGTTTCTTTCAGAAGCAATTGTACATAATGTATGCAGAATTGCAGCCAAATATCATTTCAGGCATTTTGGAAATCTGTATTCCCAAACAAACACTCAAAAGCTATAGGATGGGTATGTGGCACCAGTGTAGATTTTATACAATTATAAGTACTGTATGCTTATCACCAGATATAATGCTGTTTGTTTCACAAGGGCTGTGAGACAAAGGGCAATTTATAATCACTAAGAATCTATAATACTGCTCTATTTCTGAAGCCAATTACCAAACTATTTTAAAGAATGTACTGTATACTCAATAACAACATACAAAACTATTCTACTGATGCAACTAATTAAAAAAAATACTTACCGTATAATCATTAATGCATACAATTCCTCAATTTCTGCAAGCAATTACTAAACAAATAGCAAAAAATTACAAATCCATTCAAAAGAATTGTATTATTTTTGTTTAAAGCAAATTTTACAAAGTATTTCCAAGTTTAAGTTCCTTCGGCTTTCAATAATTTTTTTCTTGCCTTTCATTCTATTTTCAGTTTGGCTATTTTTGCTTTAAATTTAAAAATCCACTTTGAATACATTTTGATTTCCCATCATTTCTCACTTTGGTGAAAAAACATGTCAGAGTTTTAGCTGCAATTTCCCATGTATATATGAAGGAACAACCAATGGTGAAGGCAGTTGCAATTCAGCCATTGGTGACTAGCCAAACCATCCATGTTATATGGGTGAAAATTTTATTGAAATAACTAAATTTGTCTTTTGTGAATAGACAAATGTGCTAAAACTATGACAACAACAAGCTGCTGCTTGGTAGCTATTCAACATTTAGTGAATAGACCATGACATTTATGCACATTTTTACATGAAATGTCCTTTTATGATCCTGCATATTAGGTTCTGTATGAATATTTAAATTATAGTTCACCATCATTTGTGAATGCTTTTTATGGTTTTTTTTTCCATGTTATTTTTTTCTGCTTCCCTTCTCTTGCCCCATACTTTATTAGATTTTTGTTTTAAAATAGTTTTAAAATATGTTTTAAAAACCTGTTTATTAAAAATATTTTGAAAAGAAAAAGCAGTTACCTTTACAATATCATAAACAAGGGGTAAAAAACATTTGCTCATCTAGCATGGATTGTCGAATAACTCTTTTTAATATAATAAAAATGTGTATTTTTGTGTTAAGATTACAATTTCAGTATGCAGATTATCAAAATGTCTTTCTGCTTTATTTTGGTTTACATTTCAGTAATTAGAAAATTAGAGCGGGTTGTCATTGTTTCTTTTCGTTTTGTTTTTTTCCCAGCAGAATCCTGTGGATTTGCTCTAATTACTATTCAAACATTCTTCTTCCGATGATAACAGTATTGCTCTTTCAGCTTTTTACTCTCTGGATTTTGCAACGGTGGTGTCCTCTTTTATACGGCATTGAAAGAACTGAGATACAGATGTGAACTTTCCATAAAGTTTCAACACTTATCTGGTATTTGCTCTTCCCATGAGCAAGCTATCATTCTTTTGCATTTTATGTATTATTGATGTTGATTTAGTGCTGGAAAAATAACCCATAACCTTAAGGAAAGATAAAGTATGACAAAGCGGTGTTACCATATCAGTCTGAGGTTTATTTCAAGTGTCCTTTTGTTAATTTAATGGCAGAGAAAAATCATTCTGACACAAGTGATTTTATCCTTTTAGGTTTTTCAGAGCAACGTGTGCTACTGTCAGTTTTGATGGCTATGACGTATACAATGATCCTCATTGGAAATTTATCCATCATTATCATTATTCACATTGATAGCCATCTCCACAAGTCCATGTATTTTTTCCTCAGTTGTCTCAGCATCTTAGACATATGTTACTCTACGGTTACTCTTCCTGCCATGCTCTTCAATGCTATAACAGACAACAGGAGAATTTCCACCAGCAGGTGTTTTACTCAGTTGTATTTCTTTACCTGCTTTGGAGGGTCAGAATGCTTTTTGCTAACAGCTATGGCATATGATCGATACGTGGCAATTTGTAACCCCCTACGATATTTAGTTCTTATGAACAAGAAATTCTGCTCTTATCTTGTCCAGGGATGCTGCTCCAGTGGATTTATGAACGCAGTTCTTCACACCTCAGTGATGTCTAAACTAAACTTTTGTGAAGACAGAAAAGTTGTCAGTTTCTTTTGTGATGTTCCTCCGGTGGTAAAAGTTTCTTGCACAGATACACAACATAGCCAGGTGTTAGTCTACGTTTTTAGTGTTTTCCTTGCAATAGCTCCGTTTATATTTGTCACAGTCTCTTACATACGTATCATTACTGCAATCTTGAAGATTGCATCTTCTGCAGGAAGGAAGAAAGCATTCTCTACTTGTTCCTCTCATCTCATTGTTGTTACGGTGTTTTTTGCAGTAGGCTTTTTATATTATGTTGGTCCTGCTCCTAGAGATTCTTCTGATATTATGATATTCTCTCCCATGCTCTTTTGTGTTCTGACACCATTGATTAATCCTATTATCTACTGCTTGAGAAACAAGGAAGTTAAAAAGGCCTTCAAAAAGCTTCTATCAAAAGAGATATTCGAATAAACATAGAATTATATAATATATAATTGCCTGACATTTTGTAGCAAACACAATGCTAATTGAAAACAAAAAGTGAAATATTTTAGTAAGCATCAATATAGAAAGGGAAACCTAAATATAAAGACTAATTATCCTAACATGTCATTTATAGGGATATAAGATGTTTTCCTGATTAATTAAATGCCATTTGAGAAAAAATGCAGGTGCCACTGGTCTCATGAGCTTGCATTTCATAACAATAAACATGGACATCTAGCTGATCCTCACATTATCTTCTCTATATTTTGTTCAAACACGGAAAGTTAAAGGATCATTATAGTACCTGTATTTCTAACAGGGCTGGCATACATGTTTAGACCTTCCCCCTCAAAATGGAGTAAAAAGGTATTTTAAAATACCTTTTCTACATCTCCGCACTGGTCTTGCTTTGGCTGGCCATGCCTCCATGGCTGAGATCATCAATCTTGATGATCTCAGCCAATCCAATCCTTTCCCAGAGGAATGCATTGGGAGGCAATTGAGCATGCACGTCAAAACGCTATGCTGCACCAATATGCTGCCTCATTGTGATGCATTGAATCAAGACAACTGTATGGGTGGCGTTCAGTACACACTGAAAGTAGGTGATGCACATAATGCAGCACTGAAATAGGAAGCACCTCTAGTAGCCTTCTGATTGACTGCACCTAAAAGTGTTACTTGCCAACAATGTAAATGCTGCCTTTTCCCTGAAAAGGCAGCATTTACATTGCTGAACCTGCATGGACATGCTTTACACACCAGAACCACTACATTAAGTTGTAGTGGTTCGGGTGACTCTAGTGTCCCCTTAATGAAACATCAGGGTTCCTATATAGAATGTAACTATACCACTTACTTTAGACCATTGGCAGATCCAGGGGGGGGCAACGGGGAAATTGCCCCCCCCCCGAGATTCTCCCCTGCCGGCTAATGTAGAGCTGTTATTGTCCAAGTGCCAGCCCTGCAATGTGCCAGGCACATTTCTGACAGCCGGCAGGGGAGTGAGAGAGGACCCGGGAGCTCAGTCTGCAGCTCCTCCGAGTTCTCCTCTCACGAGATTTGGAGCGTTGCCGTGGTTACCACGACAACGCTCCAAATCTTGCGAGAGTGAAGTCTAGCTCTGGAGTGCGGGCTAGACTTCACTCCACACTGGGACCACCAGGGACGGAGAAATGGGGACATCAATATATTTATTTTATTAAATACATTAAAAAAAAAAAGCCTCCCTACCCTCCTTCCTCCTCCATACACACATACACTGCCCTCCATACATACACTGCCCCCCATACACACATACACTACCCTACCATACATACACTGCCCCCCACACATACATACACTGCCCCCACACATACACTGCCCCCCATACATACACTGCCCCGACACATACACTGCCCCCACATACACACTGCCCCCATATACACTGCCCCCATACACACATACACTGCCCCACATACACTGCCCCCACACATACACTGCCCCTACACACCTGCCCCCACACACACACACACACATACACCCCCATACACACACTGCCCCCACACATACACTGCCCCCCATACATACACTGCCCCCACACATACACTGCCCCACACATACACTGCCCCATACACACATACACTCCCCATACACACACACTGCCCCCATACACACACACATACACTGCCCCCCATACACACATACACTGCCCCCATACACACACACACTGCCCCACAAACACTGCCCCCATACACACACTGCACACCTATACACACTGCACACCCATACACACACTGCCCACACACACACACACTGCCCCACAAACACTGCACACCCATACACACACAGACACATACAGTGCCCTACACACACTGCTGCCCCCCATACACACATTGCCCCACACGCGCACACGACCCTAATAAATTATTAAAGGGACACTCCAGACCGCTAAAGCACTATAGCTTGATGAAAAACATTATGTGTGAAGAGAGTGTTTTATTTTTTTCACTTTGCAAAACGGGTAGATTTCAAAAGATATTGACACTTTTATAAATAAAAAACACACCCTGCCCCCATACATAAAGTGCCCTCCCCATACACACACTGCCCCACACAGACATACAGTGCCCCCATACACACACTGCCCCAAACACACATACAGTGCCCCCCATACACACACTGCCCCACACATACACTGCAACCATGACATACACTGCCGCCCTCACGCACTCACACACACACTTCACCGCTCACACACACTGCACCTTTCACACACACTTCACCCCTAACACACACCACTGCTCCTATGCCCTATATCCCAGCAGACCCCAGGTAAGTTGTCAAACTATTCTTAAACGGTATGACTACTTACTCTGGGGTGGGATCCTGGCACTACTGGCACCATAACTACTACACTGAGCTGTAGTGGTTATTGTGCCCTGATTATTTATTTAAATAATCTACAAGTGCCCCTCCTGAGATCAGGCTCTGGATTCGCCACTGCTTTAGACTGTAAGCTCACATGGACAGGACCTTCATCACCTTTTGATTATTTTGAATTCAGCTTGTCAATCATGTTTGTTTGATATGTTTTGTATGGTCATTTAAAAGTACTGAATATGTTGCCCGTCCATAGGCAACATTAAAAATAAAAATAATAGGGCTAACTGAGTGTGTTGTTTATGGATTTAATGAAACAATCAGTCCATCTCAAAAAACATCTCAATGATTTAATCAGATGTAGGTATTTTTTTTATATTTATTAGACTATTATACTTACAGACATACAGTCACATTTTCTGTTTTTTTTAATGTAACATTTCTTACAGTTGTACAGATGTATGGACACACAGAAAGTTAAAAACTGCTGGAATGTTTGTACAAATGTTATTTGTAAGTACCAGATTACTGTTTTTAAAATGATGTAAAATCATGATTTTATTAAAGACACAGAGGTGAATATTATGCTTTACTTTTTCATTTATAAGACAACACACATTTAAAAAAAAAAAAAGGCAACCTGAAGACAAAAAGAATTAAAATGTTTATTTTAATTTATATAAAAAGGAAATAGTAAAAAACTGTTGGTGGGTAAAGTGACAAGACCAATCTCGCCACATTGCATTGGAGAAGCCTATTTGCCAGCCTCCTTCCACATGACTATGGCCCCTGGGAGATGGTGAAAACGTATGCACTTTTATTGGGTGTGTATAGCACTTTAAGACAGTCAGTGGGCATATTGTGCCTTATGGACTCTTTATGGGACTGGTGCTGGCCCTTTAAACACCTTTTTGGGACATCAGGAAGATTGGGACACTGCCCCTTTAAGACGGTGTCCCCAGACTTGTTTGGGACACTGCCCCTTTAAGACGGTGACCCCTGTGTCCCCAGACCTGGTTAAAACTCTTACTGAACCAAATACCACACAGGCGGACCACCCAGAAGTGGAGGTGTGCAGGCAATTTACCTCCCAGAAGCTGCGGTTAACCGCAGCTTAATTGACAATGCTGGGTGGCCTTTGTTCGTTTGCCGAACACGTGGCGGCGGCCATCTTTGTTAATGCGAACGAGGTCAGCGGTATGTGTAGCCAAATTCATGGAACTAAAATCGGCTACACATTTCCGCGAACACCGCTGAGCCCTACCTTCTCCCATACTGATTTTACAGGCATACTAACAAGTAGGAGCACTCCAAAAATCTTCCCAAACAGGCAAGTAATTTTGTTATCCTGCTTCTTTGATATGGCCCTGGAATGATATCCAACACAATGTGCAAAGGTCCAATAGACACTTTCCTGGGCTGATGAGGAGTCCAACTGTTTCTGTCCAAACTGCATCTGTCAATGACTATCACTATCTGTAACATCTCCCTGCTTTGCCTAATGGTAGTACTGTTGGAGGTTCTGCTGTTGCTCCCCCTTTTTTAAAATGCCTGTCATGGTAATGGTTTCACCAGGCGTTTTGTTTGTTTAAAAATTAGTTGCTGCATAGTAGATTTACTATACTGTAATCTTATTGTATTTAACGACACTGCCCAGTGTACACTGCAATGAGACATTTGCAAAGCACATAGCTAAAGAAAACAAGGCTTTGAAAACTGATTACTCATCTCTTAATGATGCTTTACCCTGCCTGCAACACTACAACTGCCACACTCAGTGTAGGCAGGGTTCATGTGTGCATTAAACTGCAGTTGCACATTGTGTATATTATTGAGAGAAGAATCTTGCAATTTCCAAAGCAAAATCAGTGGCACAGAAGCACATTGCAAAACAAATTATCTGTCTTTTACTAGAAGTAAATAAAAGGTGGGTGTAAGTGACCCTAACGCTAACTAAATTGCTAACACTAACCCTAATTGTAAACCTAAATCCTAACTGCACCCTTTGCTAGACACTAATTGTAACCCAAAATATAAATACTAACTAACCCTAAATAAAAACACTAACCCTAAGTACTAGCACTAATCCTTACTCTAACCCTAAACACTAACTGTAAACATAAGCCTAAACACTAGCACTAACTTATCCTAACTCTAACAAACCTTAACTGTAACCCTAGCAATAATGCTAGAGGAATTCCCTTGCCGATGTCACCAGTTGTATTACTTTGCTGACATCAGAAGAAGGATTCCCCTGCAGAGCAGAATGAGAGGAATTACTTCCCTCTCTAGTAATAAATTATGTTGTGCCAAGTTGTCATGATATGATTTAAACCCCATCTGCAGCCTATTAACTCACAGTGATATTGCTGATATCCTCTTCAGATGGTGTTCATGCTGCAGGGAGCTTGAAGGAAGGCCAATCAAGGTCTTCTCAGATCCTGCAGGTCTCCCCATGTTAAAAGGAATATCCAGCGATCTCAGCTCTTCTTGAGTAATATAGTGATACCACATAATTACCTTTGTATACCTTTATAATTCTATCCATACCCCAGCCCCTAATCCTACCCCTAATCCAACCACCAATTATATTATGGATATATTTGCAGTACAGTAATTGGCCCACGTTTACACCCTTTTGGTTTGTCTGAATATTGTTTTCTGGAATAATTAGGTGTATGAAATTCGTCTTAACCAATACGCGTTAATGGATAAAATCCCTATCCTACAGTTGCCTACAGCTAAACCTTTCTTCTAGAGACAATAAGGGTGATGTGTGACAGAGCCTACTCTGATCACACTAACAACTCGTTCTGGATCCCCAAAATAGCTACTTCACATCTATGCCTCCACCTGTCAGGAATCCGGGAACCACAACACACAGACAGAATCACAAACAAGAATATTTGTAATACCGGTCCTTACATTGCCTGGGTTATACAAATAAGCAAAGTCAGAATACAAGCCGAGGTCAGAAGATTGCAGAGGTAAGGAATAATGATTAAACAAGCCGAGGGCAAAGGATTAGCGAAAACAGGATAAACGAGAGACAAAAGCCAGTAAAGGTACCAAACGACTAAACAGAAGGAACGCGCAATTGGGCTACCAAGAAACCACAGCAGGGCAACAAGGAATGGGAGAAGTATAAACAGGGATCACTTACTTCTGACTTGGAATTGACCAATATTCGTGGAAGGTACTTGACCTTCCTAATCTGACCTCTGACGTAAGTTTTATGCGCCGAATTCGCTCTACTGAATTTCGAGTTTGGTTTGGCGAACGCCGAATTCGGTAGCTCGGCAGCGCATACTTAAACACACTGCATGCAAGCGTGCAGCGTCAGTCGGAATGCCGGCAGGGATCGTGGCACTCGGAGCACCATTGGAAGGGAAGGTAAGCAGGCAGGAAGCCTGACATAACCCACTCCCCGAGGACCACCAGGAGGGCGGAAAGCAGAAGGCTTCAGAGGAAAACGAGCATGAACATCTCGGACCAATTGTTGAGCATGCATCTCAGAAGCAGAGAATCTTCCTCAGGACCACAACCCTTCCAAATATTGTAAGGCACCACAAGAGATCCTCGAATCAACAAGAGAGTGCACCTCATATTTCACACTGGACAGGGCCAGGACTAACAACAGGTCTAGTGAACCTATTGCACAGCAAAGGTTTCAGAAGGGATGTATGAAACGTGTTTGGAATACGCAGGGAAGAAGGCAATTCCAAGGAATAAGATACAGGGTTGATCCTGCTCAAAACCTTATAAGGACCAATAAACTTAGGTGCCAGTTTCATCGAAGGAACACACAGACGCAAATTCCTCGTAGAAACCCAATCCCGATTACCAGGAACATAGCTAGGTGCCAGAGCTCGAAGGCGATCAAAACTCTTCTGGGGCATAGCTGCATGGGACAAGGCTGATTGGACCTGCTCCCACATCTCCCTTAAGGTGGCAAGATGGGCATCCAAAGCAGGTATTCCCTTTTCTGAGAATACACCAGGAAAGACGCTAAGTTGAACACCGTAAGCCACCATAAAAGGACTTAAGCCAGTAGAGGCATGACAAACCGAATTTCTAGCAAACTCAGCCCAAGGGAGAAGACCAGACCAATTATCTTGGAGTTCATTAGTAAAGCAGCGTAAGTACAGTTCCAGGGACTGATTCGCCCTTTCAGCAGCACCGATAGATTGAGGGTGATAAGCCGAGGAGAAGGAAAGAGTAACACCCATCTCTGCACAGAAACCCCTCCAAAACCTAGAGATGAATTGAGGGCCCCTGTCTGAGACTATATCAACCAGTATGCCATGCAATCTGAATACTTCCTTGGCAAAGATATTGGCCGGTTGAGCAGCAGAAGGGAGTTTCTTAAAGGGAATAAAGTGGGCCATCTTGAAAAACCTGTCTGTAAGCATAGGAATGACTGTATGACCATCAGAGAGAGGAAGATCCACTATAAAATCCATACAAAGATGTGTCCAAGGCATTTTGGGTATAGAAAGGGGCATGAGAAGGCCAGCAGGTTTATGAGAGAGAGACTTATTACAAATAGAAACATAGAAACATAGAATGTGACGGCAGATAAGAACCATTCGGTCCATCTAGTCTGCCCAATTTTCTAAAAACTTTCATTAGTCCCTAGCCTTATCTTATAGTTAGGATAGCCTTATGCCTATCCCATGCATGCTTAAACTCCTTTACTGTGTTAACCTCTACCACTTCAGCTGGAAGGCTATTCCATGCATCCACTACCCTCTCAGTAAAGTAATACTTCCTGATATTATTTTTAAACCTTTGTCCCTCTAATTTAAGACTATGTCCTCTTGTTGTGGTAGTTTTTCTTCTTTTAAATATAGTCTCCTCCTTTACTGTGTTGATTCCCTTTATATATTTAAATGTTTCTATCATATCCCCTGTCTCGTCTTTCCTCCAAGCTATACATGTTAAGATCCTTTAACCTTTCCTGGTAAGTTTTATCCCGCAATCCATGAACCAGTTTAGTAGCCCTTCTCTGAACCCTCTCTAAGGTATCAATATCCTTCTGAAGATACGGTCTCCAGTACTGTGTACAATACTCCAAGTGAGGTCTCACCAGTGTTCTGTATAATCTCGCATGCCTGGACATACTCCTTAATCTATTTTATAGAAGAAGGCCACCAACATCTGTTTTCTATTACTGTCTTTTACATATAATAAACCAACTGGTTTTCTCAGGGGGTGCCTGAGTCTGATACTGGTTAATTTTGTCGAGTAGCAGAGAAGAAACAGTAAGACGAGTAGCAGCAATGATATTAGCAGAAGGAACAATGGTTTCAGAAATAGTGGGTGTGACGAAGTGCCCTTCGCCACTTGGTCCTGGAGAGGCCTACTTGCCAGACTCCTCCCCTGTGACTATGACTCTTTCATGTATCTGGCTTTAAAGCCCCTAGTCTACCTTCAGACAGACGATTTATGTAGGCTGCTTTATTTATCTTATGTTTTAGTCACCCTGTACCCATTATAGGTGCAGGGTGTGTGTTATGTAATTGTTTATAGTGTGTGTGTGTACTGTGTAATGTATTGCCTGCTCTCTTGTATTGCTGAGGTTTGCTACCAACTAGGTGGGTTTGGCTATGGAACTTGTCTAGTGCCCTCTGTTGGTAGCAACAGCAATATGCACTACCTGAATTGCAAGACTGGTTCATTTGCATATTCGGGTAGATTTGCATATTGCTAATTCTGCAGGCAGGTGAGATATTTACTGTTAAATATTGTCTCCCCCCACCCCTTTAAACATGTGCCATTGTGTTGTGATAAGTCACTGTGTGTTGCTTGATATGGTTTGACTGTTTGTGATTTTATTGAGGTTTCACAACAATGTTATTGTGGTGACCCTATTGGCTGGTCCCAAGGGAAATAAAGGTTTTGACAGTTCTTCTTGATCCCTCTAAACGTAGCCTTGTCTCGTTATTGGAGGGAGCTGTTATAATCACACTGGGGATTGCTATGCTCTGCATGCTCTCCTGAGCTCGAGTCATTTAGCTCTTTTAAGAGCTTGTTCCTGACACGCTCTCCTTGGAGGAGGGGTCTTCACCACACAGTCTTGGATGTTGGAGGTTCATACAGGGTGGAAGGCACAGTCCTGGAGGACAGAAGCTGATCCAGGGTGGAAGGAAGACGGCGAGACTCCAGTCAAGAAACGGCGGTTGCGGAGTCTGCGGTGGTTGTGGTGTCTGCTGCAGTGCTTGGAGTCCTCAGGAAGCGCTAGGAGCATCCATCAACGGAGGGTACTCAGTCGGAGTACAAGGAGCTCCGTTACAGTGGGTGTTATCTCTAATGGTTCGTATTGCCTAGAGATGGCATCTGCCTTAACATTACGATAGCCAGGTCTATAAGTAATGGAGTACTGAAAATGAGATAAGAATAAGGACCATCTAGCTTGTCTCGAGGATAAACATTTAGCTTCAGCGATATACTAGAGATTTTTGTGATCAGTTATTACCAATATAAGGTATTTAGAACCTTCTAATAAGTGTCTCCATTCTTTGAATGCTAACACTATAGCCAGAAGTTCCCTTTTCCCTATATCGTAATTCTTTTCAGAATCCGACAGTTTCTTGGAAAAGAAACAACAAGGGTGAAGAGGTTCTTTAGGGGTCTTTCTCTGAGTCGCCAGATTCAGACACGTATACCTCTAAGATGAAGGGCAATGATGGATCAAGATAGAGTAATACTGGGGCATTGGAAAACGCTTTCTTCAGGGTATTGAAGGCACTAAGAGCCTCTGGGTCCCAAACACGGGGATTAGCTCCTTTCTTAGTCATCTTAGTTATGGGACTTATTATAGACAAGAAATTCTTTATAAATTTCCTATAATAATTTGAGAACCCAATAAATCTTTGGATAGCCTTAAGTCCTTGAGGACATGGCCAAAACGTAATGGCTTCTAATTTAGAAGGATCCATACTGAATCCTTTTTCAGAGATGACATAACTGAGAAACTGCACTGTAGTCTGATCAAAGAGACATTTCTCTAGTTTACAGTACAATTCGTGTTGAAGTAGCATGTGCAACAACATCCTAACATGTTGATTATGTGCTTTGAGATCTGATGAATGAATGAGGATGTCATATAAGTAGACAACAGCACATAAGGCTAAGACATCATGTAGAACATTATTTATCAGATCTTGAAAGACTGCAGGGGCATTGCATAACCCAAAAGGCATCACCAAGTATTCATAATGCCCGCTGTGTGTGTTGAAAGCCATTTTCCATTCATCCCCATGTCTTATCCTCACTAGATTATATGCACCCCTGAGATCAAGTTTTGTGAAATACTTAGACCCCTTGACATGATCAAATAACTCGGTTATGAGTGGAATGGGGTAAGCATTATGGACAGTGATCCTATTAAGACCCCTGCAATCAATACAGGGTCTCAAATCACCCTCTTTATTAGAGTCGAAGACGAATCCTGCACCTGCAGGGAATGACGATCTCCTAATGAATCCTTTCTTTAAGGATTTCTGTATGTATTTCTCTATGATTCTATTCTCTTTTTCCGACAGTGGGTTGCATAGTACCAGACAACAAGTCTATGGCACATCATATGTGCGATGAGGAGGTGCTTATCAGACTCCTTTTTTTCAATTACTTCAGCATGATCAGCATATTGCATAGGTATAGAAGTTGATAAAGGAGAAGCAGTAGGTAAATTCAATGTGCAAATAGGACGTACCTGTTCAAGACAATTAGAATAACATTCCTTCCCCCAGGATAATATATCTGAATTTACCCAATCAATAGCAGGGTTGTGTTTCACCAACCAGGTGAAACCTAGAACGATGGGACAAGCAGGGGAATGCAATATCTGAAACGTTTATTTTTCTTTGTGCACCAACCCCACAGACATACACAATTACTGGGTTTCATATGTGACAAGAGGTTTGTCTATTGGTCTACCATCTATGGCCTTAATGGCCAAGGGTGTAGTCTTTTGGATCAGAGACAAGGCAGCGGAGTTGGCAAATTCCTGGTCTATTAAATTGTCCGCTGCACCTGAATCGATCAGGGCATCAGTGGTAATGGGGTGGTACCATTAACATAAAGTATGACTGGTCTAGTTAGTCTAGTTGTTAAATTAGAAGGTGATAATGTCATAACACCCAAGGCCGACCCCTGACTAGGCCTTAGGTGCTGGAGTTTTCCTGGACGGCTAGGACATTCCTTTCTTAAATGCCCTCTTTTTATTATAATTCTTTATTTTATTGAGACATTGAGTTATGCGGTACAGAATGTGAACAAAAAATAAAGGAGTTGGCGCAAAAGTCAAGATGTTAATCAAACAGTTGAACAGTATGCTACTGGCAGATCTGTCTCATTTTTTAAAATAAACAAGCTAGTCTAATTAGTAACAACAAGCTATATCATATAGTGCAGTAAAGCAAACAATAGGTAAGTCAACATAAGTAATATACAGCTTTTTTATTTTATCCCTATTGTTATGGTATGTTGGATCTAGGCTAGTAAAAGTAGAGTAGATTAATACATGCTAGGTTTAGCTTATATGTAAGATTGGGTAACGTCTACATAGTCTAGTTTTTAGTAAGGGAAACATGCTATGCTTTGGCAGGAGGCCGGATAAATGCAGTAAGGCATATAAATGTACTGTGCACATAGGATACAGGCTAGGCATGAGTAGCAGATAAGGCTGACTTTTGATTTGTACAATACTATGTCACAGTACTTGCTTGGTAAAATCCCCATAGGATCGGGCTAAGCAAGGTAACAAGGGTTAATGTTTTGGCACTCTCAGGGTGCCGGATCAAACCTATGGAGCCTTTGTCCTGCACAGCTGCTAGTAAAACTGTTATAGGTGCTTATAAGGTATATGCACGTGGTCAATGACTAACTGGCATCGGAGTCAATGGCTTAAATATAGACTGGCAATACATGAACTGTAAACCGCTGACATAAGGCAGAGGTAGGGGAAAACAGAGGATTAGGGAAAAACAAATCATTAAATGCAGGGTGAATGTAGTGGTTAAGAACCGTGCTAAGCTGCAGTAAAAAGAGTTCTCTTAGCTCTGACTCTTCACTCGATGCCGCTTACGTGCCGGAGCAGATAGTCCATTCTTTGGCCGGTAGCAAATCCGACCGGAGCGGGAGCGCAGCCTGGAATCCCATGCCTCCGTTGCTTGTCTTGGGTCTCCCTGAGTTCTTTCTGCTGGTGAGGTTGGTCAGGTTCCTGCACACGAACACCAGTTGGAGGGGCTTGTGTGTTGGCAGGCCGAGTCTGTCGTGTAGCTGGAGCGTGCAGGCTGCTGGACCCGGTTGCTGCCAGGTGGAGTGGGTGAGTACGTCTAGGTGTGCGTTTAGTTGCAGCATGGCGCTATGGAGGTGGGGAGCCCCTCCACCTCTGAGGTTGCTGGTGAGCCGATGCTCCGTTTCTGCGTTCGTGAGTCTCAGTGTGGTCTTGGGCCTTTCCGGGGATGGAGGCGCAGTGGGCGCCGTGTGTTGCCTGCTTGGTGCTCCGTTTGCTCTCCATATTCTGTGGCTGACGCTTGCGGGTTGGCTTGTGGCCATTTGGTGCTCAGCTCGGTGTTTTAGCCGGTACTCTGTTGTCTGTTGAACGTCGTGGGGTGCTGTGCCTGGGTGGGTCTTCGGCTTCTGCATCCTAATCTGGTGCCAGTTAGCTTTATCTGGTTGGTGTAGTGTGGATGCCTGTGCCGCGGTGCAGACCATTTGTGGCTGTACAGGCTGGGTCCTTCCCTCCAAATTGGCCCAGAAGCGCTCACAGATGGCATCAAACCTTGCCTGAAAGGTAGTTACCCAGTCCCTGGGGGTTTGTCTCTTTGTGCTGGCGTCTGTGCTGTCCGCCATTTTGCTCTGGACTTGTGTCTCCCACCTGTCGGTCCCTCTCCGCTGGTTAGTACCCTCATGCTGGGGGTGGACCGGGATAACCTCCGCCGGTCTAACCCCCGCAGGTCTAGAGATTTCATTCTCTCTCATCTCATTCAATCTCTTTTTCTTAGCCTTGTTTACTTCCTAATACACATTTCAGTCTCTCTCTTCTGTTGTCTTCACTCAAACATGCAATTGCCAATCTCATAATAAAATGTTCTCAATGATTACTCTATTTCAGTTCTCCTCAACCTTTCAACAACTTTGGATGCTGTTGACCATTCACTTCTTCAAACCTTTGAAACCTTATCCTTTCCAACACTGATTGTCTTGATTCTCATACTACCTTTTCCAATACTCATTTAGAATTTTTATATGCTGACATCACTCAAATTTACCTATCCTCCTCTCCCATCTGCCCTCCCCTTGTTGTCCTTCTACCGATCTTAAACTGGATGATGTCCATGTTTCTAAAATTCAGTATTTCCAAATCTGAACTTCTTATCTTTATTTCTTGAAATATTTCAACAGCATCTTCTATTTTGTAGCAGGTCAATGAAACACCCTTCAAGCTTCAAGTGGTCGTCTGGGTCTCAGCCTAGTGTAGCTGGGGACCAGTCCTGCAGCGTGAGTCTGGCGTCATCTGATGCCGGCGCTCGGGAGCCCGTTGAGGCTGCCGGGGAGCGGTGGAGATGCAAATGGGTGCAAATGGTTTTGCTGTGGCAGGGTTCCATCTATGGGGGGTTCATTCTGCCCTGCTCTGTCCATTTGTGGCCAGAGAGTCCGGCGGTAAACCCAGTGTGGCTAGCAGTCCTGCAGCTTCCATGACGTCTTGTGTGTCTTTAAGGATCTGTAGGCTGTGTGCCATTAGCCAGCGGTATGATATCTTGTGTTGTCGAAATATGGCAGTAAAAGGTGCAATGGTTCTTCTCCACGCTAGAGTGTATCCTGATAGATCCGAATAGAAGGTGAGGTGCATTTCCAGTCAGGAAGTGGACCACCAGGTCCCTGGGGCTCCCTTTTGGGAATTCGGAAGGATTCCTCTAGGCCTACCGCTCTGCCTTCTCTCATGGGCAGGAGGTGAGGCAACTCATCGATTGGTATGTCCTCCTTGGTTCCCCTTATTTTCACGTTGTTTTTGTGCCTTGTTTCTTCCATTGTGGCCAGGTGTTGGTCATATGATTTGTGCTGCCGATGAAGTTGGTCTATCTCCCGTTGTAGGGAGGAGATTTGCTTGGTGTGTTCCCCGGAGGTTCCCTCCAAGGTCCCCAACCTGCCCGACAGGCCTCTTATGTCTTTGCGGATCTTAGCTGTGTCCGCTAGTATGGTATTCTGAAGGGTCGCTAGAAGTGTTGTGAGGACCTCGGTGGTGACCGGTGAGGAGTCGGATCCTTTGGGGACAGATTTAGTGGGTTGTGTTACAGACATTTCGTCTTCCTCACCCTCCAGGTAGAAGTCATCCGATACATCCGAGAAGTTCTCGGGGAAGGCGTGTTAGCCCGGTGCAGGAGGTCGCCGATATTCTGGCTCGAATGTGGTTTGTCAGGTTTTAATTTTTTTGTTTTCGTCCCATCCCTGTTCCCTATTATCAGGGGACTCCACTGGGGTAGGCATTGGGGGTTTTTGTGTCCCAGATGGGGTGTAATACTCTTTGATTGCCGGGAGCTCTCATGAAGTGTGTCTGCATGGTTCAATTGTTTGGCTCAGCCCCCGATGGACTCATCATTTAAAGCCATGAATATTGGAACTCACTTCTCATCGGCCTTCCCAGTACCTGCATTGCCCCACTACAGTATGCCATGAATGCTGGACTATCTTCCTTTCCCACCACTAATCTCACACCCCTCACCACCTTTTCCAGTCCTTAAATTGGCTTCCTTCAGATCCAATTCACATTACTCATGTTAACATACAAAGTCTTTATGACAATCCATCTCTCATTACATATCCTCTTTTATTCAGAAATACAAACCAACTCAATTAGTTTAATTTGCCAAATTATCTCTTTCTCTTTATCCCATAGATAACTTCTCTTATTACAATAGTCTACCTGTCCTTCCACTATAACCTGTACTTTCACAGTCCACTTCACTCTCTCACCTTACACTATATGGTTTGCCCACACTCCACTTTTACATGGTTAACTAGAGACAGACCATACCCATCAACATTTGCTTTCCCCTGACATCCTATTCTTCCCCTTGCGTTCCTTTACACCACTTCCTCCAATACTGTAAGCACATTTTAGCAGGGCTATGGGTGTAGGGCCTTCTTCACTTCTTGTGTCTGTTAACTTTATTTTGTCTGCCAATTACTTGCTACCATATATCTCCACTAAAAATATGGTAACACTCTCTATAAAATGAAAATGATAATAATTATCATTATAATGTCTGTTTTAAACTAATTACTGACTTGAGCATTTTATTGTATTCATTATATTCTATTCTACTATAATCCCCCGGCATGAAATCAATGTCTCTGAGGACTTTAAAATGGTTGGAACATGTCTATATAAACAAGGTAACTCATTTTCTCAGCAGAGAATATGAATGTAGATAGGAAATATGAACTAAAACGTGTTCTATGGTATGTTCATTTGTAGTCATGACTAATTTATCAACATTACCATTTTTTTTCCTTTTAATCAGCGCTTTTGCTTAATGGGATAAGTGTAACTTTGCTATAGTAGCAGAAAAATGGAGAACCCACTTTTGTCACCATTACATTATGTAAGGTTAGTGTAATATATAATTTGAAACACATTGTACATATTAAGCTATAAAAGACTTGGAAAAAAACAGCAGGCTGTAATGGTTATGGTACTCGGAAGAGAATCATTTGAGAAAATGTAATTCATGTTGAGATGCACCTCATATTATTGAGTGATCTCTGAACAATTTTTTGTATGTGTTGAGAAATAGCACAGAGACTTTCGATTTTCAAGGAAAATAACAAGCGGTATAAAACATTTTTTCACATACATTACACATATTCACACTTATCTTGAAAAGTGCATAACCCTCTTTAAATATTATATGAATCTGTTTTTTTTTGTTAGCTACAGCTGTCTTCTTCACTATGCATATTAAAATCCCAACTATCTTACTATGGTTTTAAAATCCAGTAATTTGAAATTCCTAATTAGAACTCCTTATTGGTTTGTTAAAGGAAACGGATCCATAATTTTGTACTTTTTGTTTTCTGACTACAGTAAAGTCCTGTTGATTTTTTTTTTCCAGTTACACTTAAAACATTGCCATTTTTAAAAGGAAAGGGATTTAATGTGTCCAGCCTTCAAATTTTCTGAAAGCCCCCACTTGTATTGCATCACAACAAAAATATTGAGACATTGAAACTTTGTCATATCCACCATTGGTCAAATATTGTTGATATCTCAAAGACAGACCCACACAGTACTGAATAAAAGAATGCCTAAATCAGAGTAAATGCCTTATGCTAAGTTACTAATTAATTCTGAAATTTACATATGCAATTTTCTTGTTGCTAATTTGATGGCAGTAAAAAATCAAAGTACCACAAGTGATTTTATCCTTTTAGGGTTTTCGGAGGGACATGTGATGCTGTCAGTTTTAATAGCTTTGACATATATAACAATTTTAATGGGGAATTTTGCCATCATTAGCATTATTCGGATTGATTGCCATCTACAGACCCCAATGTATTTCTTTCTCAGTTTTCTATCTATATTAGACATAGGTTACTCTACAGTTACTCTTCCTGCCATGTTCTTCAATTTTGCAACAGACAATAGAAAAATCTCATTCGGCATGTGTTTCGCTCAGCTGTATTTCTTTGTCTATTTTGGAGGGTCAGAATGCCTTTTGCTAGCAGTTATGGCCTATGATCGATATGTGGCAATATGTAACCCTCTGCGATATTTAGTTATTATGAACAAGAAATTCTGCTCTTATCTTGTCCTGGGATGTTGCTCCAGTGGATTCATGAACTCAATTCTTCATACCTCAATGACATCTCAACTCAACTTTTGTGAAGATAGAAATTTGAATAATTTCTTTTGTGATGTTCCTCCATTGCTGAACATTTCTTGCACAAACACACAGAAAAGCTATTTTTTATTGTACATTGTCAGTGTTTTCCTAGCGATAACTCCATTTATGTGTGTCACAACCTCTTATACACGTATCATTGCCACAATCTTGAAGATTCCATCTTCTGCAGGAAGACAGAAAGCCTTCTCTACTTGTTCTTCTCATGTCATCGTTGTTACGATTTTCTATGCAACAGGGTTTTTAAATTATATTGGCCCTGATCCTAGAGGTACATTTGAATTTATGATATTGTCACCCTTGCTGTACAGTTTTCTGACACCTTTGTTTAATCCAGTTATCTATTGCTTTAGAAATAAGGAGGTTAAAAGGGCGTTCAACAAGCTCCTTTCAAAATACATATTTAAAGAAGCACTATAATGTTAGGAATACGAACATTTCTAATATTTAGAGGTTTTTTTTCTCTCTGTTGAGATTTAGAGCTCCCATTTAATTCAGTAAAATAAAGACTTTTTACCTACCTTTAGTACCTTGGTGCTCCTATCTTCATGTGGCTGCCACTCCTTCTCTGGCTGAGATCAAAGAGTCCTGCAAAGTTTGCAGGACAACACCAGGGAGGTCCTCTGTATGAGTGACAGCCACTAGAAGGGACCTCTTTGACAAATATGAACTCTGCCTTTTCTCAGAAATAGAAGTGTTTAGAATTGTTAGCCTGCAAGCACAGGCTGTTTGCACCAGAACCACTACATTAAGCTGTAGTTCTTCAGGTCCTTAGTGTGTCCCTTTAAATAAACATACACATTTATGATATGGAATTGCATGATAATGTGTACAGAAACAGAAAGCTAATAACAATAGAAATTGAGGGTCTTCCTCAACATTTGATACTTTTCAACTAAAATTATTATTTTTGCTTGATTTTTTAAAGGCATTTAAAAGCATTGAATTTGTTGGCTGTCTATGACTAACATTCATAATAGTGCTGATTAAGTGGCTTGTTTGTGGATTTTCTGAAACAACTAAAGAACGTCAAGAAAAACCTCAATTTATCTCACTCTCTCTGATTTATATTTCTATTCCATATTATATTTTTCACAAAACAGAAAAGTGCTAGTGTGCATACATATGTATAGAACCCCTCAAGTGTTGAGAAGTATTTACAAACAGATGATACAGTGCAAGCAAGTGTGATTCCTTATAGGGTGTCTTCAAGCCCAGGTGTGTATATGTGTGTATACTTATAGCCTGTTACACTGTACAGTTGATATCTGTAGTTAAGGAGACACAAGTAGGGGGGAAGGAACAGAGAAAGCACTCCTAGTGCAATACAATTATTCAAATTTAAACTAAGATAAACTGTCTCTTTAAGAATGCAACTCACAAATGTAGAGTGGTATGAGCCCCACTCTAAGTTATCTCGCCCAAGGAAGATCAGCCCTTTGGGTACGTGCGATCTGATAAATGCTCCTGCGACTCCAGTGTCAGGCAAAAAACATTTATTAAAAATAAAAACAACTGATAGTCATATAGTAAAAAGCACAGTCCAGCTGCAGCTCACCACACCATGGGGAGTTTGATAACAGTTCAGTGTAATCTCTCTCCTTCTGCGGCCGGTCCTGCTGGGTGGTGTGTGTATTCAGTTCACTTCCTTGTATCCTGATCACCAGGTCACGTGATGCATTTCGCCCCACCTCCTGGGGCTTTCTCAAACGAGCAATATCTCCTCCCACTGGAGATCCTCTTTTATTTAGGAGTTCCAAAGCCATGAATCAAAATCGGCTTGTAGCTTTCCAAAGTTGCACACATTGTCCATAATTACTTAAAATCCAAATAACACATTTATTCACAATCTGTGTTTTTTTATAAAAAAAAAAAAAAAAAAGGATAGATTCAGGCTTTAGAATTCCCGGATTTGGACCCGTCACCAGCACCAGCTGTCTTCCAAGTAGCTTTTTGGCTCCAGATAGGGTCAAGCTCCGCTGATTTCCAGCTCTTCAAGCTGAAGCCCCCATGAGCTGCTCAGGCATGCGACCTGTTGGCATGGCAGTCCGGCCACCCCTCCCCCTTTACTGTCTTATACAAGCATCAGAAATGTCCAGCAATGGAAGCCAATATCACAGAGCTGTTTGATATCTCATATCCAATCCCTAATGGAGGAAAATGTTTCCAGTCTTGAGCACCCTTTCCCCTTCTCACCTCTTATTTTCCTTCTTGATATTTTATTTTGTATAAATCTAAAATAGATGGCTCAGAAATCGTATTATTGTACTATACTTTTTGCATGTTTGCATATGCTGCCATATGACTAAATAAAGTTTTAAAAAAGAGATTCTGGCGTATAATATTCTTTAAATGAATGACTTTACCTTGCAGTAGAAATTGGCCACCATGCCTCATAGCAACACATTTCAGATCTGGATACAGCTCATGGAACAAGGTAAGTAAGGTGAGTAAGTATGTACAATGTACAAAGCCACTTTTATTGCTGGGCCATTCGAAGGACCAACAAAAGCAAGATTTGTTGAGAGCTATATGCTCATCCCATTATATACACATGACTTGGGAACCTTGCAGCCATTGAGTTGACCATGAACTCCACTGTATACCAGTGGGGGTGATCCCGGTCCATCCCTGGGAGGCAGCCCAGCTATACAGGAGGCAAGAGACTGGCCCACACAGACAACCCGCAGTAACAGAGCTGAGAATAAGGGCGGATGCAGCGTGCACATCAAGCCACTGTGAGGAAGAACCTGATATCCTGGCAAGACTGGAAAGCACCTTTGAAGCCTTCCGGAACAAATTGGCACACAGACTGAATTAGGCTGTGACACACACAGCAGATGAGTGCTTACCTGAGGTGCTATCTCCATGCTCCCCACATGGGCAAGCAAGCAATCCCCAGACCGAAGAGTGCTGGCAAATGGCGGTGGAGGAAGCGACGTTTCCCCTCCCGAACGCAAAAATTACTCGACCATGTGGGGATAAGATGGGGACCCTTCACAAGGACTCGCTCACACAATAAGCAGCCGGACAGCTTCAACGGCGGCGGGCTCACGCTGGAACGCCTACTCTCTCTGAGGTACCCAGGGGGAACTCTGATTGTTCCTCGAGGCCTGAATTGCCAATCCTCCTTAAGCTGGGACAGCCTGCAGTACTCATCCTGGTTAAGGGACTCTGTTCGTCCTCTGGCTGGCATAGGTTAATCTGGGCCTGAAGGGCTTAATGGCCATTCACCTTACCCTCTGAGGATATCTGGGCCACGTCCAACTACTCTAGCGACTACTTATGCCATTCTTAAAGTGAATTACCAGCTCCTCAGCTAACAAGATTTCCCTCTGACTGGTTTTGGGCCTCCTAAGGCATTAATCCTGTCATTTGCTTATATTATAAGCTTTATAACTTGTTCCTTTGATACAACCCACTAGCCAAGCATGGTACCTAACACCTATGTAAAACCTAGATTACTAAATTTCTTACATACCTAGCAGGTTTCATATCATTAGCGTGTTTAAAATATAAAATTGTGCATATATCCTCGATTACCCCAAATGTAAAGCGTGTTAATATGCCTGAGGATTGCCGTTGGGGTACCTCAAGCTTGTCTGCAATATTCTTATGCACTGCAAAAATAAAAATAAAACATTGAGTGAGCTACCACTCAATAGTCTCTTTTTTCACTGATACCCTCTCTTTCAGTAGCAACTTTACACTCATTCATTGCTTGGGTAAATTATATTGAAAAATGACTGCGTTTGTGTGCTACAAACATCAGTATTTTTGTTTGAATAATATAGCTCATTAAAGCAAGACAGTTTCATATTACAAATCCTCAATTACAGACACCACCTGTCCTAGGATAATATGCATATACAGTGGGACCTCGGGTTTACAAATGCCTCTGTTAACACAATTTTTGGTTTACAAATGAAAATCCATTGAAAATAATACCTCGGTTTACAATTTTTTTTGCTATACAAAGCAAGTTTCCCCAGTATGCATTGCACCTGGGAGGTTTATAGCACCGCCCCCTGCATGCTGGAGCCTGTGGGAAGCACATGGCGTCAAGTGTGGAGGTGTTGGAGCGGATTTTGCATTGAGTTTTGAAACCATTCTGTAAATTGTCTGCAGTTGTTTTGGGACTTTTTGGTGCATTTCTCAAGCTGTGAAAAGGTAGGAAACTGAGCTTTGTCGTTTGCATGCCTTTTATTGTGTGTTCTGCATTGTGGGTTGGTTTCCATGCCAGCTCATTTTGACTTTTTTTCTGACCTCCAGAACGGATTAATTGGTTTTCAATGCATTCCTATGGGAAACCGCATTTCAGTTTACAAATTTTTCGCAATAAGAAACGTCCCGGAGAACGCATTAAATTCATAAACCGAGGTCCCACTGTATATTTATAAACATAATAAAAAATACATGACATACAACAAACTCTTTTTAGAATGTTAAAAAAAGGTTAAAGATCCTGAGGCAGGCTGAAAGCTAGCTGGATAAGAGGCATGTGTGGGTGTGGTGAGTGTTGGCGTAAAACGGGGAGTAGTAAGGGAACTGGACAAGGAGCTGGTTATATAAATAGGCAGTCATTTCGCCTCCTGACTTGCCGTGGTTGCCGCTTCTCCCGACAGTGGTCATGATCTCCTGCGCTGTGTTTCAGCCCCACGGGGGAGGAGCAGGAGCCCCATCTCAGGCTCGCAGGCTGACCGCCATGCGGCCGCGAGCCGTGGATTGGGGAAGAACAGGGCCGCCATCAGGGGGTGACAACCATAATGGCCCCACGTATAGTGGCGGAACTGTCGCCGATGCAGTTGCACCGGGGCCCGCATGCTGATGGGGCCTATCGGGTGGTCCACGCACTTAGGGCAACCCGATGGGCCCTGTATCTTCAGGGGCCCGGCCAGCGCTGCGGCCGCGCAATAAAAAAAATCCCAGCCACAAGTACTGCTGGGAGGAAGTGGCCGTCACTTGCTCCCAGCTCCCTCCGTGCCGCGCGGGAGGGAAGAAAGCCAGGCCGAGGGAGCCACGCCGACTCCCATCAGCCACAGCCTGCCATATGCAAAAAGAAGGTAAGAAAAATTAGCTGTATTTGTGTATGTTAGTATGTATCTATGTCTGTATGTATGTCAGTATGTCTGTATGTATATCAGAATGTCTGTATGTATGTCAGTATGTCTGTCAGTATGTCTGTATGTATGTCAGAATGTCTGTATGTATGTCAGTATTTCTGTATGTATGTCAGTATGTCTGTATGTCTATATGTATGTCAGAATGTCTGTATGTATGTCAGAATGTCTGTATGTATGTCAGTATGTCTGTATGTATGTCAGAATGTCTGTATGCATGTGTGTATGTATGTATGTGTGTCTTTGTGTGTGTGTCTGTGTGTATGTATGTCAGTATATATGTATGTATGTGTGTCTGTGTGTGTGTGTATGTGTGTCAGTATGTATGTGTGTATGTATGTATGTCAGTATGTGTGTCTGTGTGTGTAAGTCAGTATGTGTATGTATGCATGTCTGTCTGTGTGTATGTATCTGTATGTATTTCAGTATGTGTGTGTGTGTGTATTTATGTCCTTATGCGTGTGTGTGTAGTGTGCCTTGGAATTTGTTCATATTGTTTATTGTCCGGCCCCCAACAGTGTCTGAGGGACCGTGAACTGGCCCCTTGTTTAAAAAGTTTGAGGACCCCTGTCATTATGTATGTATGTCATTATGAATGTATGTCAGTATGAATGTATGTCTGCATGTCATTATGAACGTACGTCTGTGTGTATGGATGTCAGTATATATGTATGTATGTCAGTATGTCTGTATATATGCGTGTATGCCAGAATGAATGTATGCCATTATGAATGTATGTATGTGTGTATGGATGTCAGTGACTGTATGAATGTATGTTTGTCAGTATGTCTGTATGTATGTATGTATTTATGTATGTATGCCAGTATGAATGAATGTCTGTGTGTATGTATGTCGGTGTATGTATGTGTATGACCTCATGCATGTGTGTCTGGATGTATGTTAGTATGTGTCTATCTGTCACTATGTATGCCTGTGTGTCTGTATATGTGTGTATGTCTCAGTATGTGTGTGTCAGTACGTATGCCTATATGCGTGTATGTCTGTTTCAGTATGTGTGTCAGTATGTGTATCTTTGTGTGTGTGTGTGTGTGTGTATCTGTGTCCTTTTGTTTTAGTGTGTGTTTCTGTGTCTGTGTGGGCAGGATTTAGAGGCGGACCCTGTGGGTGGGATTGGAGGCGGGCCCCAGGGGGCCCAGACCCTGAGCTAAGTTAGGGGCCCCAAAATTTCTGGAGGAAACATGGGAGGAACATGACCCCTTTGGCGGGATCTCGGGCTGGGTGCCATGTGGCCACGAGCAGGGGTACTGTGGCCCTGCCTGCTTCTGCTGCAAAAGCCTCCACTTCCTCACGGGCCGGGCGCCTTGCTGCCACAATGTCTCTCCCCTCCAGGACATTGCGGCTGTATGACGGATCGCGGCAGCCCCCCCTGCTTCTCCCGGGTCTTTAGCTGGACAGGGGCCTTTGTGGCCTATGAAGAAGATGTCAGGGGTGCGGTCTCTAGCCCCAGCATCCTCAGCCAGGCAGTCTGCTAGGAGGGTGAGTAGGCCGCAGGTTGGCAGGGGGGTTTCCACTATATCTGGGGGGTTAGGTGGGGAGGGCATGGTATCTGGGTCAGCTAGTGAGTCTGACAGCCCCCCTCTTTCCCCTCTTGCTTTCCCCTCTGCCTCCCCTGGGCCTATACCTACCAGGCCTCCTTCCAGCTCCTCTGTGGATGGGCCTTTGTCTGCTGGGGTGGGTGGGCTGGGATCTCACTTACCTTTGCTGTCTTCACAGGTCACTTCTGCACAGATTCCTACCTGGTCTTTCAACACTGGGACTGGCACAGTCCTTCCTGTGGTTGTGGTTCCCGTGGAGCCGGCTCCACCTGGGGGCCCTGGCTCGGTTTCCCTGTTAGCTACATTTCCTACGTCTGTTGGTGAGTATTCCAGCAGGGTGGGGGCGGGCCTTTGGGGCGCATGCCATGGGAGGTCTCAAGATTGGGGTGACTTTGTTAGGAGTATGTGGGGTTTTCTGGATACCTGAGAAAGTAGCACTCACGCTGCGCCACCTTTGCCATCTTCTGTGGATGGCCAGATTCGGACTAGTTGGATGGGTGAGCCTCCTGTGGTCGCTATGTCAACCCCATTCCCTGGCTCAGCTCCCGCTCCGCTAGTTTTGTTGCCTGAGGTTCCTGTAATAGCGGCTGTGAAACCAGTGGTGGCGGCGCCAACCACCACTTGCGAGGTAGCCCCGGCCGCCCATGGGGCGGCTAACATGTGCTGGTCTGACCCACTGGGCCTGCACTTGAAGTCGGAGGTGTGGGACAGGATTTGGAAAGGGGAGTTTGTGGAAATTTATTCCCTCCTCCCTTTGGAAGACTTGCTGCAGGTGGATAAGGATGCTAAGGAGGCCGACAAGGAGAAGGAGCGTTTCCGGTATAGGAAAATACTGAAAACCTTTGGTAACTGGATTAGGGCTTTTTCCATCTTGGCCAGCATGATCGGGGAAAAGGCACCAGAGAAATGCTCTTCCTTTTTCTGCTACCAGGAACTTATTTGGAATGCGTGTTGGGTTTACGGGGGGCTGGGATGGTGGCGGTACAATGAGCAGTTCCGCCAACGGTTGGCAGTCCGACCTGCTATGGGCTGGGACCAAATGGACATTGGTCTGTGGCTGACAATCATAACTCGCCTGGCCTCACACCAAGGAGGAATCTCATCTTTTTTGGGGGGAGCCAGCGCGGGGACTTCGCCCACCGCGTCGGCTGGTCAGCGCAGAGCGGGATGTTGTTGGCAGTACAATGATAACCAGTGCAAGTTCGGCACTGGCTGTAAATTTAAACATGACTGTTCAGGGTATGGGGGGGTCCCCACCCCGCTTTCTGCTATTTTAAGCGGGGCAGATCTGGTGAAAAAGGGGAAGCCTTGGGAACTAAGGGTGAGGATGCCAGTGGACATCATCATGATGCGCCCCTGGCTAAGCCTTTATAAGAAGAGGAAGATGGCCGCCTTGCTGCTTGAGGGTTTAGGGTTAGGGTTTTGGATCCCCCACCGAGAATGGGTGGTGATCCCAGCTTGTCGTAACTTTGGGTCCGTGAGGGATCACCCGGCGGTGCTACGGGAGAAGTAAGCAAAAGAAGTGGCACTGGGATGAATGGCGGGCCCCTTTCATGAGCCGCCGTTCCCAAATCTCCGGGTTTCACCCCTTGGCTGTTGTGTCCAAGAAGGAGCCAGGAAAAATTAGATTGATTCATCATTTATCGCATCCTCATGGGGGTTCGGTGAATGATGACATCGCAGCGGAGCTATGCAGGGGGTCATACGCCTCGTTTGATGCGGCGGTAAGGATGGTGAGAGCCGCGGGCCTGGCGGCACTGATGGAGTCAGCGTTTTGGCTCCTCCCGGTTCACCCAGAGTGTCATCACCTCCTGGGTTGTACCTTTGAAGGGCATTTCTATGTTGATATGTCGCTACCGATGGAGTCGGGTCATGACTCCGTTCTTCATTACCTTGATGATTTCTTGTGTGTGGGTCCTGCCCAGTCACTGGTGTGTGCCCAGGTCTTGCAATCTGTTGCGGACGTGGCATGTTCCTTCGGGGTCCCGTTGGCCCCCAACAAAATGGTGGGCCCCATGATGTGTTTGAGCTTTCTTGGGATCGAGATTAACTCGGTGAACGGCGAATGCAGCCTGCCCTTGGATAAGGTGCAGGATATGCGAGGGGCAGTTGAGGAGGCGAAGGGCCTTCGTAAAATCACACTGGAAAGGTTGCAATCGCTCTTAGGCAACTTGAACTTTGCATGCCGGATTATGCCTATGGGCAGGGTGTTCATTCGCCGTTTGCCTGTGGCTACGACTGGGATTACAAAGCCACACCACTTTGTGCGCATTACTCAGGCGCTTAGGGAAGACCTGGCAGTATGGGGTGTTTTTCTCGATGGGTGCAATGTTAGGTCCTACTGGCAGCAGCCAGACATTCTGAATTCAGTGCTCCATCTGTTCACAGATGCGGCTTGGTCGGTGGGGTTTGGTGCCATACTTGATACGCATTGGTGCGCGGAGTCCTGGCTGGAGACATGGCATTCATCAAGTCTGACAAGGAACCTAGCATTCCTGGAGCTGTTCCCAATTGTTGTGGCAGTTCATCTGTGGGGGACAGTCCCTCTGGATCGACGGGTCGTATTCCATTGTGACAATCTGGGGGTGGTTTTGGCCATTAACAACCCTTCCAGTGGTCCAGGTGTTACGGTATCTGGTATTGAGCTGCTTGTCCTTGAATGTATCTAGTCGAGCTGTGCACATTCCAGGAATATCACAGCAGATGCTCTTTCTCGTTCACAGTGGCAGGTGTTTCGGGCGGCCGTGCCAGAAGCGTATTGCGGAGGGTGTCCCCTGCCTGGTGGAACTGTGGTCCCTTAGCCTGAACGAGTGAGTGCATGGATTCAGTCATCGGTATTGGATGCAACTTTGTCCCGGTATGGTAAGGCATGGGGAGACTGGTTGGCCATGGAACGGGAGTTCGGGAGCTTTGGCCCGGGTACAGGGTCTATAGGGCCTGCTCTGGTTTTGAGAGGCCAAGAGGTGCTCACCAGAGTCGGTTTCGGGCAAATTGTCGGGTCTTAGCTTTTGGTTCAAGTTGACCAGGGTGCCAGATGTCACCAAGGACAGCCTGGTCACTTTGGCTATGAGGGGTTGACGTAGAGGGCCTCGGTCTATCGGAGTTTGAGGTAATGTTGTTCAGGTTGGCCTTTACGTTTGCCTTCTTCGTGGCTCCAAGGATCGAGGAATTGGTGAGCCCCAGTAAACGAGTGCCAGGGGGGTTCTATTTGTGGATGTATCAAGCACGGAGGGGGTGATTAGGTTCCACTTGCATCGCTCAAAAAACAATGTTTGCGGCCGTGGGGTTTGGGTCACCATTCGGGTAATCGCGGGGTCGGGGCTATGCCCCGTCTCGTGCTTCCAAGGTTATTGTTCAGTTCGCCCACAGGTTACGGGCCCTCTGTTGATTCACAGGGATGGGAGTTATCTGTCTAGATTCCAATTCAATAGGGTCTTTCAGATTGTGCTGGAGCAGCTGGGCATTCTGGGTAGGGACTTTGGGAGTCACTCCTTCCGGATCAGGGCAGCGACTGAAGTTTCTCGTCTGGGTTTTTCCGAACAGGCTATTCAGAGGATTGGTGGATGGGAGTTGGGGAGGTTTAGGTCCTGTGTGCGCCCTACCAGGCTGATTGCCTTTTCCCCTGCGTTCTCTCCACAAGGTCCGGCCAAAGGGTCTGGTTAATCGGCCATTCCTACATTTATTGGGCCCATCTAAGGGTGGGGGTATGACTTGGAGGGATTCGTCTTGGCCTTTCCGTAGAGTCGGCGGAAGTCCGATGGTTTGAAATTCGGGGCATGCGATGGGGCCAGCTTCTTCTGGAAATTGTACAGCTTTTTAATCTCTTGGGGGCCCTGGACATCTTGGCCATACACCTCAGGGGCAATTATCTGGGAGCGCTGCCAGCGTGGGGCCTGGGCGATTTAATTAAGCAGGATTTAGTGCGCTTGCTGGTTCTATGCCCATGGGTCTGTGTGGTTTGGTCTGTGATGGTGGCCCGTAACTATTGGAGGTGCACGTGATCAATGTGCCATTGAGCGCTGCAGGATAAAAGTCAATAAGCGGGTTTCCAAAGTTGTTTTGGGTATCGGGGGTCTTACGGTCAGGCACCGCATATTTGAGCAGAATCCGCCAATTTATTTCCGCTCTGATGGGGTCCTCCTGAGAGAGGTGGGCCTTGATTTGTTTAATTTAGCGCTGCAGGATGCGTTGTAACCGGCTATGGCATTGGTTGGGGGTCGCGCCCTCTGATTTAGGGGTAAAGCAGCGGGGCTAGTGGCGGGTATGGTCCATGCCAAGCCGGTTTGGAGGAAGAGTTCAGGGAGAAAATGGAAGGTTGGGTCAGGTCCCTCCCCTACCCTCTAGGAAATGTCTTGACATATGGACGTGCCCACTGAGCCAAAAGGTCGGCCAGTGGTTAGCGTGGTGGTAAGCTAAGGCCAAGTTGGAGGCCAGGTGGTGTGTTTGGACGAGGAGGGAGGGCAGGTGCCCAGGAGTACTCTGATTTGGTGGTTTGGCAAGGACGAGTCGGCAGTTAAAATATATATATCATGTTGATATGGTTATAATTTTATTTATTGGTTGAAAATATATTTGTTAATTTATAAATAAAGCTGTCGCTTGTTTTATACCACAAGTATGTCTCAGGTTTTAATTGGGGGGTAACTAGTTGGTAAAGAAAGTTGGTTGCACTACACAATAACCACTACTTGCACACAAGGTAAAAAGAATATCAATGACAAATATAAAGGCAAAGTATAACTATAATGGTCTGCTCTGGAAAAAAAAGTGAAAAATTGTGCCTGCTAGGTGGTTAAGAAAAGCCACCGTCCAAAGACAATGATGGGAATACCTGTGGTCATGGCAGAGTAAGAGTCATGTTAACCTAGTTGACAATCCCTGAAAGTTCAACTTATACTATGTCTCTGAGAAGGGTATGGGCACATCATTGTCACGTACTCCAACATATAGATTGTAACAAAACCCCTGGTTTATGGATACTCAGCCTTTTGTATTTCGCCTTCTGTTTGTGTAGTTAACCCTATTTCGTGCTTTACCTAAAAAAAAACAAAAAACTATCGAACAGCCAGGCCACCCACACTGGGATTGTACAGCTCATTAACCGCCCAGAGCTGCGGTTAACCACAGCTATTTGTTGAACGGCTGGGTGGTCGCTCTTTAACTCTTTAGCTCCATGGCGATTTGACTGTGTTCGTGGGATCTGAGCGCTGTTTGACTATATTCAGACCCAAGCTATCTGGGGATATGTCAAATGAGGGGGTTCCGTTCGGGAAAAATAAAGTTATACATTTTAATGCATTTTTTTTTTCCAATTTGACAATTTTTATTTTCACAGAAGGAAAAAAAGGGGGGGGGGGATACAGAAAGTAAGATGGGGGGGGAGGGTGAGTTGTCATACATTGTTACATTTCCGTGAGCATTCCAGGCTCTCCATCCTCATTTGGAGGATTAGGTTGAAAATATCATGTATTAGTCGTGCATGACAACAATATATGTACACATTAGACAACAAGTACCATTAGAGATAACCCCTGGGATTTAGAAGCTGAGTAGTGGTAGTATTCGGGTACCCATTTATATCTCTTTGTAATTATGGGGTTTCCCATGTACCCTCTAGTTTTTTTTTTTTGTTTTTTTTTAGCTGCTGACTTGTTGTTTCCAGGGACTAACTCGGCTTGGCGCTCGAGTTGCGCGTGTCTACCAACGGAGTGGGAAACACCGAAGGTAGGGGTGGCGGGGTGGGTGGGTCGTGGTATAACATATACCAACAGGGTTATAAACTTAAACTAGTATAACATGTATAACATGTCTGAGCTTCACTTTTTTGCGTAAACCTGCACTCAGATAAGGTGTGTTCCCTATATAGGTTGCTTTGTGGAGACGTGGTTGTCCTGATGGAGATTGGTCGCACTTGGTGGTCATTCATCACTGCGCCTATGTGGCTATAGGTAGGAGTGCTCATTTGGTGGCCCTGGTTCGGCCTGAGACCTTCACCTATATGTATGTATGAGGATCCCTTCCGGTGTCCCACTTTGTATCAAGTGGTACTATGTTGTGCTCTGTATAACTTCCATTTAGTGTACGCTTCCCTAATTCTATGATTCGTGCTTAAATATTTACTAGCCATGTGCTCGTATTCCCAATTCGTGGAGATCAGTGCTTGTTTGGTCGGTGGTCGGGGTTGTTTCCAGCACCTGGCTATCAGAGTCACTGCTGCTATTAAAGTTTGGAATATTAGTTGCCTTTCTGGGTTGTGCCAGTGATTTAGGTTCATTAATAGTAAGCCTTGTTCAGGTGTCAAGTGGTATGTGTTCCCTAACGTGTGAGCGACAATTTCCTCCACTTGTTTCCAGTATGGGGTCAGAGCTGGGCAGGTCCACCATATGTGGAACATCGTACCCCGTTCCCCACAGTTTCTCCAACAATTTGGGTTGGTGCCTGGGTATATTGTGGCAAGTCTGTCTGGGACCATGTACCATCTATATAAGATTTTCCTCATTGTTTCTAGGTGAGAGGCACACATGGTGAGACTTTTGTGTGCTCTGAAGGCTAGTTTCCAATCTCTGTCTTCTAACTCGTGCCCCAGGTCCGCTTGCCATTTGTCTCTGAAGTCCGTTTGGGAGTTGGCATGTGTGTTCGTCAGGGTCGTATATAATTTGGAGATGATTTTTGTGGGAGTCTTTTCAGTTAAGCACAATTGTTCCAGGGGGTGTTTGGGCTGTGTTTCAGGGTTGTCACATTTTGGGAGGGCGGACACAAAGGATTTTAGCTGCAGGTAGGGAAAAATGTGTTTGGCCGGTATAGAAAACCTAGACTGCAATATCGGGAATGGTATTATTTTACCTCCCTCGCATATTTGTCGTAAGTACGTGCAACCCACTGCGAGCCATGGTGTGTAGTCGAAGTTGTGGATGTGTGCTTGGATACTCTCTATTGGCATGTTACCTATGTTAGGACCTCCTCCCCCTTGTGCGGCCCCTGCCTTCTCCCATATTTGTAGCATAGCCCTCGTTGGGGGTAACATGTCTGCGGATGTCAAGCTTGGTGTATGAGGTGTCCAGTATATGTGCCTTAGTCCGTGTTTGCAGGCCCATTGAGACTCTATGTATACCCATTGAGGTGGTTCCGTCCTCGAGTGCGAAGTTGCAATAGCCGCCAACTGTGTGGCCCAGTAATACGTCCGTAAATTCGGCATCCCCAAACCCCCCTCTGTCACTGGTTTCTGCAAAATTTTTGTAGCTACCCGTATTCTACGGTTCGCCCATATGAATCTTACCATCATTGTTTGTAACTTGGCTAAGTATTTTCCTGGTATTCATATGGGAATTGTGCGGAGGAGGTAGAGGAGCTTGGGAAGTAAGGTCATTTTAAAGGTGGCTAGTCTACCTAGCCATGATAAGAATTTTCCCTCCCATGTTCGCAGAGTATCTGCAAACGATTTGGGGAGTGTGGCAAAGTTGAATTTGAACAAGTTGGGCAGATAGGGGGTATGTGTATTCCTAAGAATGTGATATTGTCCATCCGCCAATCAAAAGAGAAGGCGTCTCTGAGTTGTCCCAGAAGGTCCTCTCGGATTCCTATACCCATGGCTTGGGATTTGGTGACGTTTAGTTTGTAATAGGAATTTAGATCATATTCCTTGATGGTCGCCATTAGGTTCGGGAGGGATATCATGGGCTGAGTTAACGTTAATAGGACGTCGTCTGCAAATAGATTTATCTTAAATTCTCTGTCCCCTATATGGACCCCATGAATAGCTTTGTTTGCTCTGATAAGTGTCGCCAGCGGTTCCAGAGCTAGTACATACAGCAGCGGGGAGAGCGGACATCCCTGTCTCGTTCCATTAGTTATGCAGAAGGTTTCAGAGGTGATCACCTGTGCAGATGGGCTGTGGTATAGGGCCCCGACCGCTGAGCGGAACATCTCTGGCAATCCGAATTTGCATAGGACCGCTTCCAGAAACCCCCAGCCCAAGCGGTCAAAGGCTTTTTCCGCATCCAACGAAATGACTAAGCATTCCATTCGCTGTTTGCGTGCGGTGTGTATAATGTCTATGACCTTCCTTGTGTTGTCGCCTCCCTGACGTCCCTTCACAAACCCCACTTGGTCATTATGTATCACCTGTGGGAGTATGTCACTCAATCTGGTAGCATATATTTTGGCAAAAAGTTTTGTATCGGTATTGAGAAACGAAATCGGGCGAAAGTTTTGCGGGTGCGTTGGTGGTTTACCTGGTTTGGGGAGCGTGATTATATGGGCTTTCAGAGCTTCTTGTGGCAACGCTCGTTTTACAACTGCCTCGTTAAATGCATGTGTTATGTGCGAGACTAAAATCTGTTGGAATTTTTTGTAGTACCCATTGGTAAAGCCATCCGGGCCTGGGGCTTTTTCCGCTTGCAATGTGGCTATGGCTTTGAACACTTCGGGTTCCGTGATGTGGGCCGAGAGGGAATCTTGCTGGGCAGAGGTGAGTTTGGGCAGTTTGATTTTTTCCAAGAATTCGCTTATATTCGGTTGCCTCGGTTGGGGGGTGGAACAGTCATTTCTGAGATTGTACAGTGACTCATAGTATTTGGCGAAAACGTTACTAATGTCTTTGGGTGCTACTATTTTGTGTCCCTCAGGGGATGTCATGTATGCTATCTTTTGGGCTGCCTGCTGTGTCTTAATTCTCTGTGCTAGGAGTTTGCCTGCTTTGTTGCCTTGTGTGTAGTTCCTAGCTTTAAGTCTAGTCAAATGTCGCCCCACTTGTTCTAGGGATAGTTTGTGTATTTGTTCCGTTATCTGTACAATGCGTGTTCTCAGTTCCTTAGTGGGTGTATGTTGATTTTGAGAGGTAAGGCACTGGAGGTCTTTTTGGGCATTTATTAGTTGGGAATTGGCCTGTTGTTTTAAAAAGGATGCTCTCCGTATGAGCAAACCCTTTATGACCGCTTTGTGTGCTTGCCACAAGGTGGTTCTTGAGGTGTCTGTGGAATCGTTGGCTTGGAAATAATGCGTCATGCTTGCCTTTAATTCCTCAGTAAAGTTGCTATCACGCAGTAGCGCCGTATTTAAACGCCAGGGGCTTCTATGGGTAGGGTCGTACTTGTTTTTGAGTATCAGTTCCACTGGGGCGTGGTCGGACCACGTTATGAGCCCTATTTCGCAGTTGGTTATTTGTGACATGGCTGCTCCCGAGATGAGAAACCCATCTATGCGGGAGTAGGTGTTGTGTGCTGCGGAAAAAAACGTGTATCCCCTCTCACCCACATGATGGGCTCTCCACACATCATATAGATGATGGCGGTGGAGGAGGTGTCTCAGTGCTCTACTTTGTTTTTTGAGTGGGGCAGTCCGTGCTTTAGACGTGGCCAGTGTGGTGTCGATTGTAGGGTCAAACACATGGTTAAAGTCTCCACATATTATGGTAGTGCCTTGTTGGATATGTTGTAGTTTTAGTATGATTTTGTGGAGAAAATTTCTTTGATTTGTGTTCGGGGCATAGATATTAGCTATAGTGTACTGCATGTCGTTGATTGTGCCTGTTATGATAACAAATCTGCCGTCTGGATCGATGTGTTGCGAGTGGGGAATGTACGCAACGTTTTTGCTAATTAGAATCGACGTACCTTTCGTCTTGTTTGTTGTGGTTGCATGGAATTGTATCGGGAAGTCTTTTTGTAAGATGGTGGGGTGTGATCCCGCCCTGAAGTGTGTCTCCTGTAAACAGAGCACGTCTATGTCTTTATGTTGTATTTCCTTATAGAGGAGGTGTCGTTTAACTGGGATATTTAGTCCTCTGACATTGTGTGAGTATATTTTCACGGTGGTAGGTGGTCATGGTCTTGTGTGTGGTCTTGTGTAAGTAGTCTATAAGCGGGGGTCCCCTGGTGTCCCAGTTCTCTCGAACCCAGGGGGTTCCCCCTCTGTACCTCTAGCTGTGTTAACGTATGTTTCCGCTTGGATGGTGGTGTTCTCAGAACCTCGTCATCAATCAATGGATTCTGTTGCCCTCGGGAATGCTTTTCGTGAACCTCAGACATAACAGATATAAACATATAAACAGTAATAATAACAACATAAGATAAAAGGAATGTATCCTGACATGCCGGGTGTCCGGCTTTGCACCTGTGTGCGGTGCTTTGGGGGTGGAAGCTTACGGCTTCCGTCCTGGCTGCAGCTTGACCGTGTAAGATTGCAGTGACCTAATGATATATAGTACGTATGGGAGGTCTGTGACTGCGTCTGACTGAAAGGCTTGTAGGGTGTGATAGTAGGGTGTATGTAGCATTCAGTTTGCTCTGGAAAGGTAGTCTGGCACCCGCAGAAGTGTCTCTTCCGCTATAATAGACTCCTATATTCCAGCATGTCCCGGAATTTGCGTGTACCTTGTGTTTAGGTGGTGCCGTGGCTACCGTATAATAATAATAAATTTATTTTTTTTATAACCAGCATTAAAGAGACCCTGGGGGGGGAGGGAGAGGGGGAAGCCCCTTTGTCTACTCGCCTACTCGCCTGTAGTAAATTAATCAGTGTCTCTAATTGGCCATTCACCCTCATCTAGGGCTGTAACACTCTCAACCTCGTGTGCAGTAGGTCCCTATCGGGCGTGTGGAGGTCAGATCCCAGTTTGTGCGGTCCCCCCACCCCCATCCTCAGCCCCCAGTCTTCCCGTCTCCCATCAACATGCATCTCTCTCGTTCAAAACATTTGTTGCCCCATGTTACAATACATTAGTACACCCTTGATACAGGCCTGGTCTGGATGAGCATTTACAGTCTCAGCACCTCCTCACAGGGACATATTAGGGCTTGACCTTCCTCCATGATGGAGTGAGTCTCTGAGTCTCTCGCCCTTTAGCTTGCATTTCAATGCCCCAGCTTTGGAGGACCTTCGTTCCTTCTTCTGGGGAATGCAGGATAGTAGGCTTTCCGTTCCTCTGTACCACCAATTTAACCGGATAGCCCCACCTATACGGCATGTGTAGTTGGCGAAGATGAGTCGTTATGGCGGAGAATTCTTTTCTTCTTTTCAGCGTGAACGCCGAGATATCAGCATATATGTGGATGTGCTGGTAGGCTGGGTCGGCGTCTCTTTTGTTCCTCGTGCGGTTCGCCCTCATGATTTCCTCTTTAATGTGGAAATAGTGGAGACGAATCAGAGTGTCTCTGGGTGCATCTGCAGGCAGAAAAGCAGGCTTCGGGACTCTGTGTGCCCGGTCCATCAGGAACATGTCATGTGGCACCTCTGGGGCGAGGGCCTTGAACATGTCTGTAAGGTAGGCCTGGAGATGAGTCGGGCCGACACTCTCTGCTATGCCCCTGATGCGGAGGTTATTGCGCCGTCCCCTGTCCTCCATATCCGCAATTTTTTCCTCCTGGGCCGCAATACGGGTTTTAAGGCCATCTAGCTCTGTCGCCATATCGTTGTAGGCCTCTTCGTGTTCCGCCATCTTGTTTTCCATCGTGGACGTCCTCTCCCCCAACTCCTTGATATCTGATCTGAGGTCTGTTATGGAGCTGTGGAATGAAGCCTGCAGCTTGTCAGCCATCGAGTTTAGGAGGGATTGTAGGATCCCTTTGGTGACAGGTGGGTCTGCAGTTCCGGCCTCCTGGGCCGTTGTGGCATCCTCCTCTCCGCCATCTTGGGTTTCCTCGTGGTGCGCCTGGCCCCGGGTTTGACTCGGTTTTACGCCCAAAAAATTGGTTTTATCGCCCCTCTCTGTCTGGCGACGCTGTTTGGGTTGGGACATCTTGTAGTCTGCCGTGTCCCTGTAGTATGTCACTGCTGTGCTTTCGTGATTAGGCCGTAGCAGCACGGAGCTCCTGCTACATGCGACCGCTCTCGCCGGCGTCCAGGACACGCCCCCCTTAATGCATTTTTGTTACTGTTGCAAAATAGAAATATTCTCTCTACCTGGAGATAATTAAGTTTGCTCAGGACACTTAACCCAATTAGCTCCAGGCTAGAGAGGAGGGATTTTCCTGTTCATGTGGGAGTGTGTTATATTTTGCAGTAACTTGATTGGTCTCTTTATTTTTTGTCACAGTCTTCCACAAGGTCCCTGTGGGAGTAACCCTTGTTGGAAGACCTGCATAAAAGGCCGAGCTGTAGCCATCAATAAACAGATCGTTTTACCCCTTCATGAAGTCTTGGCTCATGCTTGGGGGGATTGGAAGCTATATTTTGTATTTACTCATATTTCGGGAGACGCTGCACGGATTTACTCAGCTGGAGTGTAAGAAATACATAACATAGATCAAGACCACTAACGCTGGTCATTTTTAAAACAAAGAACTAGCTGCATATTAGACCGCCATAAGAGGGATTATGCAAGGAATTAATGATATGTATGCAGTGGCGTACGTACCGCGGTCGCAGGGGTCGCACCCCTGCGACCAGGTACCACCTTCCATGTTTTGCAGCCCGGGAGCATGCGCATGTCAAGGGGTCCATCGGATGGCCCATGCTGTCAGGGCCACCCGATGGATATGGATTGTCAGGGGGCCCGGTCAGCGCTGGGCGCTTTAACAGCGCGACCGGGCCCCCTGTGATGAAATCATCACTGATGGGATGAAGTGATTCCTCAGTCACTCCTCCCAGCTATCAGGACCAGCGCGGGAGGAAGGAGGAGGAGGGAGTCAGAGTAGGAACTCTGACTCCCATCAGGCTGAGCCACCCCCCAGGGAAAGTCACACAAGGTAGGAAACATTTTGTGTATGTGTGTGTGTGTGTGTCTCTGTATGTGTGTGTGTCTGTATCTCTGTATGTGTGTGTGTCTGTATCTCTTTATGTGTGTGTGTCTGTATCTCTGTATGTGTGTGTGTGTATCTGTATGTATGTCTGTGTCTCTGTATGTGTGTGTGTGTGTGTGTGTCTGTGTCTCTGCATGTGTGTATGTATGTGTGTGTCTGTGTCTCTGTATGTGTGTATGTATGTGTGTGTCTGTGTCTCTGTATGTGTGTGTGTGTCTCTGTATGTGTGTATGTATGTGTGTGAGTGTCTGTGTGTGTGTCTGTGTCTCTGTATGTATGTGTCTGCATGTGTATCCGTGAGTGTGTATGTATGTGTCTGTCGGGGGTGTGTGTCTGTGTGTATGTGTTTGTATGTATTTGTCGGGGGGGCCCACGGTCAGGGGGGAGAGGGTCAGGGTGGGGGGGGCCACGGATAAGTTTCACACTGGGGCCCCATGGATTGTGTGTACGCCACTGTATGTATGCATAATTATATCTGTTAATACCTGCAGTGGTTATTGTACTGCGGTCTTCCCAATAGCTGAGCATAAGTGATTATAACTGCAGTAGGAGGTAGAGGAATAGTGTAGATGAATGCAGCTTCCAAGATGATTCTCCCCAGCAAATAAAATATTCCCCAAACATGAGCCTAGACTTCATGAAGGATTTAACAGGAATGAAGTTTATTGATGACACACTGGCTTTTATGGGAAATCCTCCTGCAAGAGGACCCCGCACAGTAAACAAAGACAATAACCACAGCTTTATGGTAAAACCCGCTCTATCTGCCTGGGAGATATTGAGATAAGTTAAGGAATAACCCAATTATCTCCAGGCAGAGGGCTCACAATTTTCCCAAAAGTTAGAACACCCTTTTCCACACAAGGTATCCCCACAAATTACATATCCCCTGAAAGCCCCAATCTGCGGGACCAACATATCCAAATTTCACCCAGATTGGTTCAGGGGTTCTTAAAAAGTATGGAAGTCACAAGTTACCGACCACACGAGGCTCCTGCCCAAAACAGTTCCACGAATTCAGCGTGTGTGCGGTCGGTCAATTCAGAAAAAGGCATAAAACTAATAAAAGTCCCGAAAGTATCCTCCTGGCTCATAGGAGCAATTGCTCCCCTTGTCCGTATGAACAAAACTACCGAATGGCGCTCTCCTGGCTGTTCGGCAACTAAAGGAAGCAGGCGTTCGCTAGTTTCAGCGGTGGTTCGAGGTCGAGTGTCTGATTTTAATTCCAGAGACTCGACGACCATGTCCCGCTGCCTCCTTTCATGCAAATAAGATGGCTGCCGTTCTCTGTTCCACCTGGCATTCGGCTATACGAACAGCGGCTGCCCAGAGAGCACTTAATAGAGGGTTCTTTTGAAGTTAATGAGCCAGGAGGGTGGTCGGTGTTCGGTAGTTTTAAACTACCGAACCAATAGATTCAACATGCACAAAATACTGCAGAAAAAGCCCGAACATAGGAGAAAATACCGAACTAAGTCTATTTTCTTCACAATATCCTACTAGTATGACAGTAGGTTTTCTATATGGAAAAGCACCACAACTCTTCCATGAACTCAACAATGACTAATACCGTCTGAGGAAGACAATATTAGTCATTGTTAAGTTCATGGAAGAGTTGACCATAGAGTCTTGCTAGTTGTTCCCTCAAAGCTGGATTTAGATTACCTTGGGCTCTAGGCAGGATGCATGATTGGGGCCCCCTACTAGTGCCCTGGGCACAAATTCAAATACACAGAGGCACCAGACAGATGCATCTATTTACAGATACATTTACCTTCATACATGCTCGTGTTCTCACACTCAGCCAATTATAAAGAAATACTTTCAGATCCTTCATTACAAACACATATTACAAACAAATATACACACTTTCTGACACACTGCCATACATATATACAAACAGATGTACAATGCCACATAAAGATATACACTGCCACACATCTATATACAGATATAGATAATACAGATACGGTAATATACAGACCTATATACAGATACAGATAATACAGATAAAGACAGAGTCAAAAATAGTCAAGGTCAGCAATCTAGAAATATGGATATACAGACTAACAAGCTTGGTCAACCAGAAACCAGAAATACTCAAGATCAGTTGGGTCAGGATACCAGAAATACACAACGTCAAGGCATTAGGACCACATGACCTAAGGATCGAGCAGAGCGGCCACATGAAGTGTTCAGTTCGCATGGCCTGACGAGTAAAAGCTCAGGCGTCTGGTACTGGTAAGTTTCTGACAGCTTCCGTCTCGCATTCTGTTATTCATTTTGTGTTCTTTTACCCCACTTCCTTCTAGATTGTAAGCTGATTTTAGCAGGGCCATTTCATCTCTTGTGTTTGTCAACTTTGTTTTGTCTGCAAATTACTTGCTTTTATATATCTCCACTCAAAATATGATTTCATATTTTTGGGTTAGGTTTTTTAAATTTATCACAATCTGTTAGAGAATTTTTTTTCAAATGTGTTATCTACACAAGATCCTATAGAGTTTAATGGTTACTTCTGAAGATAAATAATTTGCAATTTCTTTCTGACAGATTGTGATCATTTGTAAAACATATCCAAACATATTAAATCAAGGCCTATTTTGGAGCTTTCAAAAAGATAATAATAAATATAACAATAATCAAAATGTCATCTTTAAAACATTAATGTCTTGAGCACTTGATTGAATTAATTGTATTCTATTATCTCAGAATCCCCCGCGTGTAGTCAATGTCTCTGAGGACCGTAAGATGGTTGGAACATATCAATATAAACAGGTAAACTCATTATCTCATATCTAGGTAGAAGATATGAATTGAAACATCTTCTATGGTATTTATTGGTAATTATGCTATTTTTTTCCCCTTACTCTGTACATTGGCTTCATGGGATAAGTGCAACATTTTTGTAGCAGCAGGAAAAATGGGGAATCACCTTTTGCCACCATTTTATTATATAAGGTAAGTGTGGTATATCATTCAAAAAATATATTGTACAGACCATGTGTATTTTATCTAGCACAGATTCTGTATGTGAGACAAATTTTTTTTTCTAAACACGGAACTGAGAATTGTACGTCAAAGTAGCTGAGGAGGAAATATTTATCAGCGCAGCTAAATTTCCAACTTAGGGCTCGATTTAATATTGTTGAATAAGGTTTTCAAATTATTCCATATTTTTGGATGAAGTTTTGAAATGATTTAATATGAAAAGTATTAAAAATGCTTACTACTTTTTTTTATATCTTGATATATATTTTTGTATATGATATATTTTTTATTTAAAAAAAATATATTTTAAAAGATTATCCAAAAATATTAAAACATTTCAAAAGTTTAATCAACAATATTAAATTGTTATATTATTCAGATTTTTCAACATCACTTCACAGACGAATTTACAAAAAAATAATGTAGTGTGAACTCACTGTACCTGAATCTTGAAATACCAGAGTTGGTAGAATCTCAAGCATTTAAAAATTATAGAAGGTTTGTAATAGACACTGTCCTGGACATAAAACAGAATCAAGAACAAAACTTACTCTATTACAATGAGAATGAGAAGAACAAATAAATTGGTGTTTCTCTGTCAGAAGAAGATAATATTTTGAGAGTATTTAATTAGCACTTAGAAGCACCTCATAAAGTTTGGTGCTTTCTATATGACACTTTTTAATATTTTGAGAAACAGACAGAGCATTTGAATATAGTAAATGTCAAAAGTCAGAAAACCTTTTTACTCATACATCGGGAAAATTGCATGACTCTCTTTATAATAGATATGAGAAAAACCTATACATAGACATGCTTAAATGGGGTGTTGCTGGGGGCCAATAAGTACAGTAAAAATGAAAATCCAGCGCACTCCCTTATCTGCTAAACAGATAAGGGAGTGCGCTGGATTTTCATTTTTACTCTCTTTATAATAGAAATATTATTTTACATTTTTTGCTGAGGCTGTCTTTTTTAATATGAATATTAAAAACCTGACATTGTGATTCTAATGTTTAGTAACTTGAAAGCTAGAGCTAGTTATTAATTATTAGTTTATGAAAGGTACATTTTGTCCTCTTTTTGTTTTCTTTTTTTCAACCACAGCAGAGTCCTGTGAAATTGATCTGATGACACTTAAAACATTAAAATAATTATGACTTTAACGTGCCCAGCCTAGCAGGCTTTAAATTTTGTCAAGCCGACCCCACTTATATTGTATCACTACGAACTTATTGCGACATTGGCACTCTTCTATATATACTATCTGTTGAGCAACTTATTGTTCTCTTACTGTGGATGCTAGGAGAAAGTACTATAATCCATAAACCAGTGTGAATAAATGCAATTTTCTTGTTTTTAATCTGATGGCAGTGAAAAATCTAAGTACAACAAGTGATTTTATACTTTTAGGGTTCTCAGAGGGACGTGTGTTGCTGTCAATTTTGATAGCTTTGACCTATATAACAATTTTAATGGGAAATTTTGCCATCATTAGCGTTATTCGGATTGATTGCCATCTACAGACCCCAATGTATTTCTTTCTCAGTTTTCTATCTATATTAGACATATGTTACTCTACAGTTACTCTTCCTTCCATGCTCTTCAATTCTGTAACAAACAATAGGAGAATTTCCATCAGCAGGTGTTTTGCTCAGCTCTATTTCTTTGTCTATTTTGGAGGGTCAGAATGCCTTTTGTTAGCAGCTATGGCCTATGATCGATATGTGGCAATTTGTAACCCTCTTCGATATTTAGTTATTATGAACAAGAAATTCTGCTCTTATCTTGTCCTGGGATGTTGCTCCAGTGGATTCATGAACGCAGTTCTTCATACCTCAGTGACATCTAAACTCATCTTTTGTGAAGACAGAAACTTGTACCATTTCTTTTGTGATGTTCCCCCATTGCTAAAAGTTTCTTGTGCAGATACACAGACCAGCCAAATGTTATTGTATATTTTCAGCGTTTTCCTGGGGATAACTCCATTTATGTTTGTCACAATCTCTTATGGACGTATCATTATGACTATCTTGAAGATTCCATCTTCTATAGGAAGGCAGAAAGCCTTTTCAACTTGTTCCTCTCATCTCATTGTTGTTACGGTTTTCTATGCAACAGGTTTTTTAAATTATATTGTTCCTTTTCCTCAAGATACTTTTGATATTATGATATTGTCACCCCTGTTATACAGTGTTTTTACGCCATTGTTTAATCCAGTTATCTACTGCTTAAGAAATAAGGAGGTGAAAGGGGCCTTCAACAAGCTCCTATCAAAATACATATTTAAATAAACATATGGCACATTTTTTATATTTGGTTATACCTTGTGATGTGATGAAACAAGAGACTCCAATACAAGATGGTAAGCAAGAAATCATTGAGAAATAAAAAGGTGATTGTATCTACACCACTTCCATTAGAATGTTGGCTCAGGCAGAGTCTTCTTCACTGTTATTTATTCTTGATTTCATGTTAATAGCCATTTAAGAGCACTGCTAAATATGTTGACTCTCTCTATATATATTAATCATACTGGTGGTCAAGTTGCTTGCTTATGGATTTAATGGGAAAAAAAGACAACTTCACAAAACATCTCAACAAATCTACCAGATTTAGATTTATTAAATATTTATTCCACAATCAGTTTACAGGCTTGCAACCACATTTACATTTTTTTTTATTTCTTTTATTTTTAGTTACACCAAGAACAGGTTATCAGAAAGAGAAATGCAAAAATGGAAAATTCAATTAGTAAACTATATTGTAGCTACTGAACAAATTTAAATAGCAGGAAAGAGGCATAAACTATATTGTAGATGTTACAGAGGCAATAGTCCACAAAAAAACAATACATAGACAGCCAGTTTGGCTAGCAACACCGAATAGAGCGAGCAAAGGTGAGTGAATGTTGAATCTAAGGACAGTTAACAGCCCACTAAAAATAGAGCTAAAGGTGTAGAGGATCCATTTTATCTGGAAGACAAATTCTGATACAGCAATAGGGCCATCAGTAGCCAAGTCTCTCCTGTAGCCATTATTGCTACATTAGTCTGATTTGTGGAATATAAGGTGGTCTTTCAGGCAACTTCCAGTGCCACCACTTCAAGGCATCACTATGCTAAGGAGCACATGTGACCAATAGCTTTTTTTCTTCACAGTCTGCCAGGTAAGAGTAGGTTAAACAGGCATCCCGGCTTCAGAACGTTGTGTTTTTGCTGTGTGAATGGCATCAGAGTTATCATTTTAGGCATAATTTGATTTGGGGAAACTTCAACTTTTCCTGCTCCACACACCAGGAACCAAGGTAGTCTCAGAACCTCTAGATGTGCAGAGGAACAGGACCTCTAGATGTGCTGCGTGTATATAGAATGTATATAATAGGAACATATAAACATAGAATGTGATGGCAGATAAGAACCATTAGGCCCATCTAGTCTACCCAATTTTCTAAGTACTTTCATTAGTCCCTGGCCTTTTCTTATCCTTAGGATAACTTAATGCCTATCCCATGCATGCTTAAACTCTTTTACTGTGTTAACCTCTACCACTTCAGCTGGAAGGCAATATCCTTCTGGAGATACCGTCTCCAATACTGCGTACAATACTCCAAGTAAGGTCTCACCAGTGTTCTGTACAATGGCATGAGCACTTCCCTCTTTCTACTGCTAATACCTCTCCCTGTACAACCAAGCATTCTGCTAGCATTCTGCTAGCATTTCCTGCTGCTCTATTACATGGTTTGTCTACCTAAGTAATCTGAAATAATCACCCCTAAATCCATTTCCTCAAATGTTGAGGTTAGGACTCTAAAATATTCTGTACTGCACCCTTGGGTTTTTATGTCCAAGATGCATTATCTTGCACTTATCCACATCAAATGTCAGTTTCCACAACTCTGACCATTTTTCTAGTTTACCTAAATCATTTGCCATTTGGCTTATCCCTCCTGGAACATCAACCCTGTTACATATCTTAGTGTCATCAGCAAAAAGACAAACCTTACCATCAAGACCTGCTTCAATATCACTAATAAAAATATTAAAGAGAATGGGGTCAAGTAGAGATCCCTGATACCAAATTAGGGAGCTGTGTGCTCACCCTTGGCCTACAGGGGTGAATATGACCTCCTTTTAGTATAAGGGAGGATAATCCCCCCTCCGGCTCCTATCCACCATGCCACAAGTAGGGGCATGTATACTAAAAAGCAAGCAGTCAGTGTCTGCTTGCTGTCATAAATAAATGTTGATGTTTTGTATGTGTGGACCTCTGGCGTTTAATGATAATATGAATAAATTGTATTAGTAATAGCAGCTGTAGCACTCTATGGGTTCTCCTATTGACCCAGAAATAAAACAGTAAACAAAAAACACAATGTGTTTAGACAGTTTAGGTGATATTACCCCTTTCTTACACAAACAGTGTAAAGTATAGGGCTAACTAGACATGTGCAATTCGTTTTGGTCCAAATGTGAATTCGGACAAATTTCGGGAAATTCAGACATTCGGGTACTTCGGAATGTCCGAATAGATGAATTGGCGAACTGCCGAAGTTCCGAAATTACCGAATTTCCGAAGTGTCAAAGTGCCGAAGTTCCGAAGTTGCCAAAGTGTCAAAGTGCCGAAGTTCAGAAGCACAGTATTGCCTAAGAACTAATATACTTACCCAGTGGAAGAATAAAGAATGTTACAATGTATACAATTTTAAACAAAAAGTATACAAACATAGCCAGGATTCAGCTGTAAGCATTTGCAACACTTACAACAATCAAGTAACATACATTCATATAAAATGTAAGTTACTTGGCCAGTCAATGTAATGACAGGAATGAATAAGTATTAGGGAGCTATCTACTAAAAGGCTGAGTGGTGGGGAGGCCCTAAATTATAATAAGGGGGGCCTAATGTCCTCCCCCCTGGCTCCCACCCATGAGCGGCGGGTGGGGGCCATAAAGTAAAATGATGGGGGGGAGGGACCTATTGTCCTCTCCCCCCGGCCCCCACCCCTGAGCGGTGGGTGAGGGCCCTAAATTAGAATAAGGTGGGAGGACCTAATATCCTCCCCCCTGCCCACACCCCTGAGTGGTGGGTGGGGGCCCTAAATACTAATAAGGGGGGGACCAAATGTCCTCCCCTGACCCCCACCCCTGAGCGGTGGGTGGGGGCCCTAAATACTAATAAGGGGGGACCTAATGTCCTCCCCCTGGCCCCTACCCCTGAGCGGTGGGTGGGGGCCCTAAATTAGAATAAGGGGGGGAACTTAATGTCCTCCCCCTTGGCCCCCACCTCTGAGCGGTGGGTGGGGGCCCTAAATACTAATAAGGGGGGACCTAATGTCCTCCCCCCTGGCCCCCACCCCTGAGTGGCCCTAAATAAAAAAATAACCCCCCCTCCCACAGGTGACTAGGGGTCCTCAAACCCCTAGTCACCCCCCTTTGGAATTTTCCCACGCTGTGTAATTTGACTCTTAACACTTTGATTGGTTACTTAATCCACCAATCAGAGTGTTATGAGTCAAATTACACAGCGTGGGAAAATTCCAAAGAACTTTCCCACGCTGTGTAAAATGACATAGAACACTCTGATTGGTGGATTTCAAACCAACCAATCAGAGTGCTGTGACAGGTAAATGTAGAGACTTACCTGTCAGTCTCTTCATTTACCTGTCAGAGCACTCTGATTGGATGGCCCCACCCTGCAGAGCTCAGTCTACGGGGAACCCTCCATGGGTGAAGATGGATTATTTTATTTGCGCTTGTTTATTTTTTTTTCCAAATTGCGTCGGTTATTATGGCTTTTTATTTAGCCTTTTAGGGGCTGAAAAAAAGAAGATTTTAGAAGAAAGAAAACATCAAATGGTAATTTTTTTTTTTATTTTTTTTTTACAGGTACTTGGTTAACCCCTTAAGGGCGAAACGGCTCGAATAAAAGGAAATCATGACATGTCACACATGTCATGTGTCCTTAAGGGGTTAAAGGTCCCCCCTCATTATTTTTAGGATGAGGGGGTAGGTAGGGGTTAGTTTTTTTCGGGGCGGGGTGACTAAGGGTTTGGGGAGCCCTAGTCACCTGGGGAGGGGGAGTTATTTTTTTATTTAGGGCCCCTACCCGCCGTTCAGGGGTGGGGGCCAGGGGGAGGACATTATGTCCCCCCCTTATTAGTATTTAGGGCCCCCGCCCACCGCTCAGGGGTGGGGGCCATGGGGGAGGACATTATGTCCCCCCCTTATTAGTATTTAGGGACCCCACCCACCGCTCAGGGGTAGGGGCCAGGTGGGAGGACATTATGTCCCCCCCTTATTAGTATTTAGGGCCCCCACCCACTGCTCAGGGGTGGGGGCCAGGGGAGAGGACATTAGGTCCCACCCTTATTCTAATTTAGGGCCCCCACCCACCGCTCAGGGGTGGGGGCCAGGGGGGAGGACATTAGGTCCCCCCCTTATTCTAATTTAGGGCCCCCACCCACCGCTCAGGTTTAATAGACATCGAGTAGGGGCAAAATTTACTAATACTAAGTCATTTTTACTTAGTATTAGTAAATTTTGCTGAAAGACCAATTTAGGTCTTTCAGCCTTTTGGTAGATAATTCCCTAATGCCGTGGGAATTAGGGAGTTATCTACTAAGCAGCTGCAAGAGAAGTCCGGAAGTGCCAAAGTCCCGAAATGCCGAAGTTGCCGAAGTGCCGAAGTGTCGAAGTGCTGAAGAACCGAAGTTGCTGAAGTTCCGAAGTGTCGAAGTGCCGAATTGCCGAAGTCCCGAATGCCGAAGTCCGGAATTTCGGAATGCCAAACCGAACCGAAAATTTTCCCCATGCACATGCCTAGCGCTAACAAAATTCAGAGCTTACCCATGCATTATAAAATGGTTTCATACACATGCCGGGAAAAAAGTCTTCAAACTAAAAGAAATTGGTCTAGATGAATATTCTTGTTCTTGGATAGAACATTGGCTTAAGTATACAGTACAACGAGTTGTCATTAATGGTAAATTTCCAGGCTGGACAAAAGCTGTAAGTGGTGTCCTCAGGGTTCTGTTTTGGGACCACTTCTATTTAACATATTTATAAATAATCTTGAAATAGGCATTGAAAGCCATGTATCAGTGTTTGCAGATGACAAAAAACTTTGTAAAGTAATAAAATATGAACAGGATATTGCTTTGCTGCAGAGGGATTTGGATAGATTGGGGGACTGGGCACTAAAATGGCAGATGAAATTTAACATAAAGAAATGCAAAGTTATGCACTTCGGGGTCAAGAATGCACAAGCAACGTACACCCTAAATGGTTTTGAATTAGAGATAACCACACACGAGAGGGATTTGTTATAGACAACAAATTAGGCAGCAATATGCATAGTCAGTCAGCAGTTGCTAAGGCAAGTAAGGTTTTGTCATGTATAAATAGGGGCATAAATTCTCAGGATGAAAATATAATTTTGCCTCTTTATAAATTGCTGGTAAGACCACACCTTGAATATGCTGTGCAATTTTGGGCACCTGTTCTAAAGAAAGATATCATGGCACTAGAAAAAGTGCAGAGACGAGCTACAAAATTGATAAAAGGAATGGAGCATTTTAGTTACGAAGAAAGGTTAAACAATGTAAATCTCCTTAGTTTGGAAAAACTGCGCCTGAGAGGGTATATGATAACATTATACAAATATATTCGGGGCCAGTACAAACAATTATCTGGAAATCTATTCATAAATAGGGCTATACATAGGACACGGGGTCACAATTTAGGCTGGAAGAAAGGAGATTTCATCTAAGGCAAAGAAAAGTTTTTTTTTTACAGTAAGAGCAATAAGGATATGGAATTCTCTGCCTGAAGAGGTGGTTTTATCAGAGTCCATACAAATGTTTAAACTGCAATTGCATAAATACTTGCAAAAACATAGCATACAGAGATATCATTTCTAATTAGTGGGATAATAGCTGCTTGATCCAAGGAGACACCTGACTGCTATTTTGTGGTCAAAAATGATTTTTTTCCTAGTTTGTTGCAATTCTTTTTGCCATCTTTTGGATCAACAGCAAAAACATATGCGAGGAAGGCTTAATGTGATGGACGCAAGTCTCTTTTCAGCTATGTAACTATGTAACTATGAAATGGAGGGACATCCAGGGATAGGTCCACAGGACTATTTGTATTTTTAATGTTAATGCTTCCCCAAATTTGCAAACCTAATTCTCAATGAAGCGTGGAAAAATGCCCAATGTCTGTTGTTTGGTAATACTTTTATTAAAGACCTGGGTGGGTATGTGGGAGAGTTCACTGTCCAATCCTCTATAATTTGAGTTTTCCAGGGGTAGGTCTCTACCAGGGGCCATTTAGTTTGCTGCCGTTATACAGGCTCACAACATATGAGCCAAAGCTCCTTCAATCTATGCTACTCATATCAGGAGAAGGTCCAATGGAGACATAAACGGTTTGGGTGCAAGATATTCTATTGGTAAGTTGCCAGTTACCTCATCTTTCTTCCCATTTATGTGAAGGGCCAGACTAATTTTTTCCAAGCATAGTCAGCCATTGACATAAACTTACTTGCATCTCTCTCTGCACTGCTTCTGTCCTTAGGTCCCATGGTCCAAAAGCTCCATGTGGCTGCACGGCCTGGATAGAAAAAATACATATCTTCGTTCCTGTGAACAGCTCCCTATGCTGGTTCACAGGCCAAACTATAGGCCTTTAAATAAATTTGAAAAATATGAAGTAATAAATGTAATAAACGTATTCTCTTTAACCCTGCAAATTTCAAAGACATAAGGGACATAAGGGACATTACAGGGAACACATCATCTAGGCAACCTTATGCTGTTTGTAGTCGCAGAAATTACTTGGACCAACGAGAACACATGTGAACCCATTTAAAGTCTATTCATGCCCTTACTCATTTCCCTAATGTGGTTTCTGTTTCATAACACATTTAGTGCTCCTGCAACTCTCTTGTGATTTCCTGTCATTGACCTTAACTTGTATATTGAACAGTGTATTTCTATTGTCCTCACCTGGCTTGTTTTTGTGTATCCGTATTTGGCTCCTGAACTTGGCTATTCCTGACTTTGATTGTCTCTTGTAATACTTTAAACACGGCCACTCTAAGACCCATTAATACGGCTTTTGGACCCTCACAGTGGGTATCCTTTTTCCTGTGTGTAAGGGTAACAGCAACCAAAACAGCCACAATGTCAGACGTGTGGGTGCTTGACACAGTTCGAGGTCTTCACATAGAACTGGTTAGTGTACCTTGCCAGCAGTCTCCCCTCCTTGACAAAAAGGCAATAGAATTGGTTCTGTCCTTGACCCGTGGTGTCATCAGCAACATTGGTTGAGAAAAAAAGGAGGAGAGAAGCACCATTCATCAACTATATTTGGCTCTCTAGTGTTTGAAGATCACTCATTTGTACAACGGTGCATCGTATGCAGATCTCGTCACCCTCAAAGATTAATCGAGAGATGAACTTCATTGGTGGATCCACCACAGGCTTTAGATTACAGCCTTCAAAGTTGGGGTGCTCACTCTGAGTGTGTGTCGACAGGTTGTTGGGTGCAGGATGAGGTACACCTTCACATTAATGCACTGCAGCTTCTGGCTGGGTATTTCACGATTCAGAATTTCTCGAGGGACGGTGCCAATACATTCACCTACACATGGACAACGTCTCCACAGTCTCACAGTTCATTACACCAACTATATGGGTGGCACTCAATTGGTAGTGTTAGCTTGCCAGGCTGGGGATATTTTGAGGTGTTGTCTTGAACAGGACATCATGATGTCGGTGGTATACTTTCCGAGTTGTCCCAACGTTCACATGGATTGAAGTTCGCGTTATCTCTCTGGCAGCAGTGATTGGAGGTTGGACATCGAGGTGTTCTCCAGTATTTCCTCCCTCTGGAGCAAATTTTCTGTAGACCTCCATTAACACCTATCTTTCATGTTTTTTCAATTGGCACTCAGATGCGGAGACAGTGGACACTTTCCTTCAGGATTGGAACAGGGATCTTTATTATTAATTTCCTACATTTGCCATGATTCCTCGGTTCCTCCTTCAAGTGAGGCAGCAGTGGACTAAACTAGTTCTGCTGACACCATTTTGGGGGGTGCAGTCCTGGTTCCAGAAACTATAGGAGTTCACGGTGGACTATCCCCGGCTTCTGCCATTGTATCCAGATCTCCTCCGCGACCCAGATGGTCACTCTCATCTGCTAATCCTGGATGGCTCTCTTATGGTAACTGGTGGTGTGCTATATGAAACAAACAAACTAATGACAAATAGGGACTTACCCCAAAGGCCACGGCTCCAGGCGGCACTCTGACAGGGGCGGCATTTTGCACTGCACGGGTTGGGAAGCTGTGTGAGGGTCTATCGGGTGGCCGGTCCCCTTAGGGCCACCCGATGGACATGTGCAATGAGGGGCCCGGTCGTGCACTGCAGCACTTTAACATGGAGAGCTAGGAAGAAGTGACAGCGTATCGCTGTCACTTCTTTCTAGCTCACAAAGAGCCAGTCGTGCGGGAGGAGGAGGAGGGAGTAACGAGGATGGGGCCGGATTGGCAGAGCAGGCCCCCCAACTCCCACTACCCAAAGCCAGCAGAAGGTAAGAACCTGCTGGGTGGCTTAATTTTTTTAATGTATGTGTGTTTGCGTGTGTGTGTATTTGTATGTGTGTATGTGTAGCGTGTATATCTGTATGTTGTGTGGGTATCTGTGTGTTTGTATATGCGTAATGTTTGTAGTGTGTGTTTGTATGTTTGTCTCTGTGTATGTGTAGTGTGTGTGTGTGTGTTTCTGTATGTATGTATGTGTATAGTGTGTAGTTTGTGTATACTGTATGTGTGTAATGTGTATCTGTGTGTGTAGTGTGTGTATCTGTATGTCTGTGTATCTGCATGTGTGGCAGTGTGTGTATCTGTATGTGTCAGTGTCTGTATATCTGTGTATCTGCAGGCATATCAGTGTGTCTGTACATCTGTACGTGTGCCATTATCTGCATGTGTGTCAGTTTTTGATACATATACTGACACACATACAGTTGCACAGACACACTGATACACATGCAGATATACAAACACTGCCACACATTCAGATACATAGACAAACAGATACAATCGCTGACACACATACAGATAGAGACACACAGGTAAAAACACTGACACACATGCATATACACAGACACAGTGTATAGGTAAGTGTATTGGCTGCAGTGCACACACAGACACAAGCTACATCCTCAGAATACACACAGACACACGCTAAATCCCCAGCATACACAGACATATACTTCATCCCCAGCATGCACACAGACACATACTACATCCCCAGCACACACACAGACACATACTACATCCACAGCACACACATTGACACACTACATCTCCAGCACACACAGACACACACTTCATCCCCATCACACACACAGAAACACTACATCCCCGGCACACACACAGCCACACACTTCATCCCCAGCACATCCACATAGAGGCATTACCACTGCAGAAGCATATATGTTGTTGTTTTCTTTTTGGAGGGGGGTGGGAGGGGCAGCATTTCATACTTGGATCTAGTCAGCACAATGTCTTGGGCCGGCCCTGCTTACCTCTCACAAATATGGAGTAATTAGTATATAAATAAAAAAAAGATAAACAAAAAATACAGCAGAGAGAATATATAGTGCGTTATTGCGGTACATTTGGGTAATATTTATTGTAGGGTGAAAAATTACTCACATGGGCTAGAGCTTTTTTTGGATACAGGCTCTAAACTCAAGCACTGGTGTGCCTTTAGGTGGCATACACAACCTTTCTTCAGTAGGTAAATGAATCAATCGCTCCCAAAATCAGGGAAAATTCCAAGAGCATACATTAGCGAAATAGTGACTAGGAATTATTTTCAAGGTAGGGCTTATTTTTGGGGAAATGTCTTATTTTCGGGGAAACAGGCTATTAAAACATATTCTTTTCATATATTTATGGCTCCAAATATAGTTTAATTTTGAGATAGTTATTATAATTTAAATAGACTGTTTTTTACATTATATATTTATATAGAAGCACTATATAACAATATGGTTTTAACATACTTTTGATGTTTTTATTGAGATTATATATTTTTGTCTTAGATGAAGCCTATTGCAATATATATATTTTTATTTTTTTTGCATTCTTCACATGCACTTTGTCTGAAGACCTTTTGGACTCTAAGCATACTTGAGAAAGGACTGCAAACTACCTAATGAATAAGGTAGCATAAAGCACTATGGGAGCAGAAGTCGGGACCGGAAGTGACGTGGTGTAAGAGAACTTGGACGTCACTCCCGGAACCTAATATGAGTACACATGGACTCCTCCGATATTACTAGAAGTGATGTGACGCAAGAGGGATCGCGTGTCACTTCCGGAACGCAGAATTCGACGGGATGACACAAGGACCGCCTCTACATTACATTGCACCTGATGAACAAACCTATTATTGGATTATCCAAATTAAAGGCGAGTCCGAGTTGTATATATAAACAGGAACTTAAGGACACATTATTACCGATTGAAATAGCCTTTTTGTAAGGCGAAAAGCGTCTCGGAAGACGGAGGGAGAGGAGGATACTTTTTTACCCCTTATACTTACTTCATATTTTATTTAATATATTTTTTGATGTTATATTTAATTATTATATGTTTTTATGGTAATAAAATGAAATCATTTACACTCACTCAACCTCCTCTGTGGTTTCCTATTTGGGTTCCTGCAAGGGGAAGTATTTACCCTTCAAAAGACACCAAGTCATGTAACTTGGAGCCAGTTTCTTAAAGGCTTCACACAAGGTGAGCAATTTTGTAACCACAGCTGGTTCCCTTATTTACCACTATGATGTCTTAAAGCATAGAACTTAGTAGGGCTAACCATACAGATATCTTAGCCATAATTTGATATAGTTAGTGCAAGAGATCCTCTATTTAACATATATAAATAATTGAGAATACAATATAAAATAAGAATTGTCTTGGAAGCAATAAAGTTTTTTGTCTTTTTAGATATTTATTATATAAAAATATAAATATAGACATATAAAATCCATTATAGCAGAGTTTATAAGATTAAACTAAATGCTTGCAAATATCATTAATAGGTTAACATACCCTTCTGAACATGTCATCATGTCAGCCTCTCTGTCATTTTAAGATGGAGCAGCGTCTGTCTCCAAGTCTCTCCTTTGTTCCTTAACATTTAAAAGTACACCTATATATACCTTAGGTGTCTCCATTTTAGGGTCACCGTAATTCATATATGAAAAAGTAACACTTATTTTACTTTATTCATTTTCCCTTAATTTGGCAAACATACAAGGCCATAACTAAAGGGTGTATACGTCATGGAAATTTTCCTGACTTTGTTCAAGGTGGCATCTTAAAGTCTGGACATCCTTATCTACTTAAGGTTACCACAGTATATTGTGTACTGAAAGAGTCATAGCATAACCTTGAAGCTTGCTTATGCATTATTGTTATTGTAATTCGTTTGGGACAAAATGGTGCAAACATAATATGCACTGAGGTTATTGCTTAAAGAAACATCTATGAAAAACAATATGTTCCATTTCTAACATCTTGTCAGTTTGCAATATCTCTTAAAAACAAAGTACACAGTTTAAGAAATACAACATTTCATTCTAAAACTTGTAATATTTGCATTTGCCCATAACAGTTTCATATTTGGTGTAATAGTTTTACCATTGATACACTGGATGCTACACCTAGAAGTCTATGTCTCTTTTTGTTTTCTCCACATATGATTTTGGGAGCGACTGAAGAAAGGTTACCTACTGAAGAAAGGTTGTGTATGCCATTTAAAGGGTTTCTGATGTTCAAGCATTGTGTCCTGACACATGCTGTTTCACTCCAGATAGGGTAGTATTTAACATATCCAGGTGCTCTAAAACTGTGATTGAGTCAGTGTCACACCAAGCTTTCCTCTCTACTCCTGCTTTGTGTCTGGTTGCTTGATTGAAAGAGTATGAGAATTGTGCTGATGCTTATTAAAAGGCTTCAGTCCCTCTCTCTTTCTGTCCATTCACTTTCCATATTTTCCAGTCTCAAGTATGATCCTGGCACATTGGATCCAATGGATAACATAACAGGCAGGTGTGGACAAGTTTTCAGAGAGCAGTCCTCCAGGGGAGCGACCACAAAATGTTCTCATTAGGTGTGCATTTGGAGGAATTGATGTGGACTGCCGATTGGTCACGGAATTCTTTTTTTTTCACAAAATTTATTTAACACAGCTCTAATGTGTAATTTTCTGCAGTTATAGAGCAGCTTTGAATTTGCAACATGAGCCTCCATCTTTTGCCATAAAATTGCATGATTTTGCTATTTCATGAATAGTCATGATTTTATAAAAGACACGGCGACTATTAAAAAGACAAACAAAAGGGATATTGACCAAACAATTACAAAGGAGGGACTCCTTTGTAATTGTTTGGTCAATATCCCTTTTGTTTGTCTTTTTAATGTTTCCCTTTTATCATTTTTTTTCCTGTAGGTTCTCTACGGTAGATATGTAGTAAACTGTGTTGGTTGGTTATTTTGTGCCTTGTGCGTTGACTTGTGTTTTGTTGGTCATTGATTTTATCTGAATTTAATGTGTTTTGAGTTCTCAATTTTGAATGTTTACTTGGTGAATCTGCAATTCTCACTTCTATTTTAACCGCTGGGCTCTGGTTCCTTGTGTATCTTCGCATTGTGACTGCAAGATGATCCCTGCTAAATCCCATGTTCAGCTTTGTTGCATGCAGCTTAGGTTTTGAAATTCTTCTATGTATTGGAGGCTGTGTTTCCAGTCTCTTTGACGTTTGATTGGATTGTTTCCTGTGAGAAGCCTCTAGTGTTGAATCATATGTCCCGGACTGTTCATTTTTACTTTATTTGATTGCCGTTATTGATTATTGTTTATGGCCAAAGAAAGAGGAAAGTCTGGGGGTGGTGCTTTTGGCTCTGCTAGGACCTGAATAGGGATTGACTGGGATCACTTTTTCTATTTTTCTATTCTGTTTATTCTTTGCTGCTATTGGTGGACAGTAAAGGAAGCAATACTTTCCTCTGTATCTTTCAGAAAATCATGACTTTCCATCATGAAACAGTAAAATCATGTAAAAACCTAAGTTATATTTTTCAATTCTATGTGAGCTAGCTATTTTTCTGTTTTAAAATGACATCAGCACTTCATTGCATTTATTTTATTCTCATGTTGTTACGGAATCTCCTGACTGGAGTAAATTCTCTAAGGACCTTAAGATGGTTGGAGCATATCTTTATAAAAAGGAGAACACCTTATCTTAGCAGAGAATATGTATCTAGCTAAGAGATATGAATGAAAACATTTATGTCAAAGGTATATTTTTTGTAGTCATGCCTCATATTTCAACATCAAGAACAATGAATTTCCATTCAAGTGGTATAACTGCGAAATAGAATAAGTGTATTTTTTTATAGCAAGAATGGAAAAAAACACGTGTCATCATTTTATTATATAAGGTTAGTGTGATATAGCATTTAAAAATATATTGAGCATGCCATGTGTGCTTTCTGTACTATAGATTCTAACCCTCAGACCCCAATATGACACATGGATGCTTAATACAGGGCTCAATAATCAAAGTACGAAAAGTTACTCATCTCCCTAGCATACTCACAGATGTACATTTTCTTTTTCCAATGGATAGTAGACTAGTGCAGACCTGTATTACATATACAGAATACTTGTGAGACTAATTATTTTTTTCCAAACTAAAACATTGTTGTAAATAATTAAAATACAGAAAAGTCAACTTTAAAAAAACATGTCAGTACAACTAACTTACAACTTAGTATTTTTATCCTGACATTTTTATTCTCGGTTACGTCCAACACAACTCACAGTTTAGTGATGAAATATACAAATAATAATGTAACTTGTGCACGTTGTAAATTATGTGTGTGAAATCTCCATATATATTTCAGATGTTTTTGCAGAGTTGTAGGAGTTTTATGATCTTGGAAATCTGTTCTCTCCAGAGTTGGTGACATCGCAATCATTTGAAAAGTTATAGAAAATTTGGACGAGACTCCCAGCTGTCCTGGACAAACAATAGAAGCCAGAACATAGTTAACAGAAAAGACAGGCACATAGGGGATTTGTCTATCAGCAAAATATTTGCCATATCCATTATCTATTGAGCAACCTATTGTTCTTTTCCTGTTGATAACTAAACGACAGTCCCATTAACCGTAAGTCAGAGTAAATGCAGTTGTATTATTTCTAATTTGATGGCTGTGGAAAATCAAAGTATCACAAGTGATTTTATCCTTCTAGGATTTCCAGAGGGATGTGTGTGTCTGTCAATTTTGATAGCGTTTACCTATGTGACAATTTTAATGGGGAATTTTGCCATCATTAGCATTATTCGGATTGATTGCCATCTTCAGACACCAATGTATTTCTTTCTCAGTTTTCTCTCTTTATTAGACATATGTTACTCTACAGTTACTCTTCCTGCCATGTTCTTCAATTCTGTAACATACAATAGGAGAATTTCTTTCAGCAGGTGTTTTGTTCAGCTATACTTCTTTATCTGCTTTGGGGGGTCAGAGAGCCTTTTGCTTACAGCTATGGCCTACGACCGATATGTGGCAATATGTAACCCTCTGCGATATTTAGTTATTATGAACAAGAAATTCTGCTCTTATCTTGTCCTGGGATGTTTCTCCAGTGGATTCATGAACTCCGCTTTTCATACTTCAGTGACGTCTACTGTCAACTTTTGTGAAGTCAGAAACTTGAACCATTTCTTTTGTGATATTCCCCCACTGCTAGAGGTTTCTTGTACAGATACACAGACCAGCAAGATGTTATTGTATATTTTCAGTGTTTTCATGGGAATAGCTCCATTTATGTTTGTCACAATCTCTTACATACGTATCATTACAACGATCCTGAAGATACCATCTTCTGCAGGAAGGCAGAAAGCCTTCTCAACTTGTTTCTCTCATCTCATTGTTGTTACAGTTTTCTTTTCAACAGGTGTTTTAAGTTATGTAGCTCCTACACATATAGATACTTTTGATATTATGATATTGTCATCCATGCTATACTGTGTTCTGACACCTCTGCTCAATCCAGTTATCTATTGTTTGAGAAACAAGGAGGTTAAAAGGGCATTCAACAAAGTCTTTTCTAAGAACAGAATTTTATAAACACTGGTTTATATGCAAAATAAACTGCATTTGTTGCAAAAATTAAAATATACTTTTTAGCATGTTTGAAATAGGAATCCATTATAAATCCAAATCCAAATAGGTATATTCTACCCTGATCTTATACATATGGAGGAAGAAAGCAAGTACATCTAAGTTTACTATACTGCAAAATCGTAGGTCTAATGGAGTAGTGGGAATTCCCGACTTTAAGAAATATTACTACGCCACCATGTCCTTTGTGGTTAAGTTTAATTTAGAAATGCAATGTCCTAGTTGGTTGGAAATGGAGGCCAGGTTGCACTCTTATTCTATAAAAGATATTCTTTGGCTGCAAACATCCCCTTGTAGCAGAAATATTCCCTACAACCAGAACAAGTATGAAAGCTTGGAAAGTAGTGTTTGGCATGATCAGATCATGATCCAGTTTATCTAGAACTGTGCTTTATCAGCTCTACAACAATGTTTGCCACAAATTAATTTAAATTATTGGCATATGCGTTCAATTTGTAATTTAAATGATTCTATTTTGGGAAACTTTATAATTTCTTTTGGGAAATTACAATCCAAATGTTATTTAGACAGTTTTATTAATTCAGCATATAATATGATTGTTGAGATACTGAAAGAAGGTTTCGCCATTTCTGCCCTGCATCAAAAAATTTGATACCTTGATAATTCCTAGACCATATTTACTTCAGAATTGGTATTATTCAAGAGGTTTCCTGGTGACATGAGTAAGGTTGATGGAATCATTATAGGACATTTATTGACTGCTGCCACCTTTATTATTCCAAAACATTCGAAATCTTCAACTATCCCTTCGATAAAGGAAACAAAAATTTGATACCTTGATAATTCCTAATTTGGAAAAGATCTGTCTCTTTGTTTCCGGCAAAGGACATACCATATCCTTTGCTACTTATGTGTCATGCCTAATCTCGCAACAAAAATAGAATACATACTGGTATGGAAAAAGGATTTGGGGATTCAATATAAACTGGAGGACAGGCTTGGCTTTACCACCGCTCTCAAAGGCATAACACAATGTTATGATCACTTAGAGAATCATTTAAAGATTGTATATCGCTGGTATTTTCCCCCTACTAGGCTACATAGAATTAATCTTGTGATCGCTAATAAATGTTGGCGTGATTGCGGTATGATTGGCTCTCCGTCATATATTTTTTGGTACTGCCCTAAGCTTACAGAGTTTTAGAAAAATATTCACTCACTAATTAAAAGGTTAGACCATATTTACTTCAGAATTGGTATTATTCAAGAGGTTTCCTGATGACATGAGTAAGGTTGATGGAATCATTATAGGACATTTATTGACTGCTGCCACCTTTATTATTCCAAAACATTTGAAATCTGCAACTATCCCTTCGATAAAGGAAACATTATATACCATCTTAGAGAGTAAACAATATGAATTGGCTAATAGACAACCGTCTTCGTTTATAGATGGCCTAAAATATTATTGGGATATATGGGAGGAAGAGATTGTTAAAAGATTTTCTCTGTAAAGTATACCCTATGATAAGCAATTAATAATTTTATAGCTATTTTGGAGATATTATAGAACTACACTTTGATTTATTTAATTTGATATTTCCTGTACCAAATGCATTACTGTTTTTCTTTAATGCTTGCTAGATAATTCAAATATGACTATATTAATCTTTAGTAAAATAATAGGGGTCCAGGCACTCCTTGGTTCAAAACAGGCACTTTATTGAGAACCACAACAGCAACGTTTCGACCTCAAAAGGTCTTTGTCAAGCTGATACATACATCAATTTTACAATATATATATAACAAACTTTAAACAATCACAATTATAAAATACACATGTGAATCAGTATCCTAAGCAAGTAGTTTAACAGCTGAAAGTAGTATATTACTTATCAACAATACTTTGTTAATTATATTAATTAGAAAAGGCAAACAGCAATAAAGAATATAGTAAATACAGTGCGAAAAGTGCAAGTGTGATCTAACACCTGAGTGGGGAACCCCTTATACCACTCTTAAATAAACAAAAAGCAATACATACAGTAGGTGGATCACACTTCTGGCAATATCTAAATAAAGAATAAATAAACAGCAATATAGTGTAATATTGTCGGCAACTTAATGGCCAAGATGTAAGTAAAAGTGGTCAGGTACTCACAAACCGAGAGCCAAACAAAGACATGTGGCTCTCATGGGAACAGCATTGGGACTATTTGTAGAGGGATAAAAAAAAAAATCTCAAAGTAAAGTGTTTATTTCCAATATTGGTGGTAAAAGATAAAAATTTAAGAGGTTTCCAATAAACATATATACTTGAATAAAATAAAAGAGTCCAAGTAAAATCTCTACCAAAACGCATTTCGCCCCGTGCCAGGGGCTTCCTCAGTCGGTAATGCTTCCTTTCTGCTTTTGTTCTTTTATACTGTTTCGCCGGTCTTTGGAACTTTTCTTCGCGGTGGAACGCACTTCCGGTTTGTCGTTTTTTGTGTCGGCGGATACTCCCTCATCTTGTGATTTGCAGGGGTCTTTTAATCGGCAACGAGCCGGTTGGAACGCACACTGTATGACTGTCGTTCCAACTCGGAAACTCGGTATACAGAATAAAGAGCTAATACATTCACAATAAGAGCATAATAGCAATCTCAGGGGTATAAATTTACAATAGAAACATACTAGCTGATCAAAAGGAATTTTCTTACTCCCACCCGTTAATAAAGTGACAAGGTGTAAATTGAGGTGTAATGTATATCCCAGCTGTTAAACTCTTGCTTAGTGTGATTCACATGTTTATTTTATAATTTTGATTGTTTAAAGTACATTATATTATTTTTTAAAATTGAGTATGTATCAGGGTCAGTTATGCTGAATGTTCACACATCTGACAAATACAAGTTAACCTTTATAAATAATAAAAGAAAGGTACCTCCATCGTAGAATATTAGTTTTATTTTTTGATAAATGGATTTTTTTTTTTTTTATATATTAAAAGAAGTTTAAGTTTCAAATCGGATTTTAATAGTTTTAATATTTGTAAGTGGGACTTTTCTTATGCTGTTCACTATCTTAGAATAACTTTTGTGTTATGTTATTGTAAGACATCTCTGTGATCATTTTAGAACAAAGCCTCTACATGTAAGGTCAGTGGACATAATAAGTAATTAAACTCTTGTTTAACAGAAAAAAATAGAAAAAAAAATAGAAAAAAAATAGACCAGAAAATACAATAATTAAGAAGTTGTTTCAAAGAAAAAAATAGAAAAAAATAAAGAAAAAATACCAAAAAAATAGAAAAAAAATAAAGAAAAATTAATAATAAACTCCATTGTTTAAAGAAAAAAATAGAAAAAAATAATTGACCAGAAAAAATGTACACACACAATGGTTATGGGGGTCTCTATAAAATTCTTGAAAAAAAAAACATAAAAAATTTTGCAGAAAATTTTTATGTTTCCGTAAACTGTCAGTCAACTCACATTTCATTACAAGCTCAGCTGTTAATAATTTACCTTCCTCTATATTTCCATGTAACCACCGGTGGAATGCTTACGCGTCATAAAAAAAAACAATGCACACAGAATTACTAATAGATAATTTGGAGACCACCCTAGTGTAACCCAAGCACAAATAACGTATGTGAACACTGGCACTTTTTGACACCCAAATATAACACTCACCAGGTAAAAGCTAGATACTAGCACCTTAAAAAAAAATAAAAAAACATGACAGATTTGAGGGGGATGATACAATCACAGGCACCTTGACTAGAACAACAGAATATAGGTGGCCAAGTCAGTGTATGTGTCTATAAAAAAAATTAAAACTCAATGATTGCCATTAAATGTCAATATCATATGTATTCCCCCCCCCACGATGGCATTTCCGTGTTGGCCCACTGTAATACAGGCCACACCGAAGGCCAGCCAATAGGATTGCATATTTCAGTTGAAATTCGCCATGTGGAAACACATGAACCGGAAGGCGTTCCACCGCCACTGAGGAACCGGCACGGAGAAGGCGCCCCAATTTAATTTTTACATCTAGAATTTATTTTTAGTATTTTTACCAATAAAAAAACACTTTACTTTTAGTAAGTGTTAGGAAACAGAAGATCCAAGAAGGAGAGGGACATCCTACTTGTTCCATGAGAGCCACATGTCTTTGTTTGGCTCTCGGTTTGTGAGTACCTGACCACTTTTACTTACATCTTGGCCATTAAGTTGCCGACAATATTACACTATATTGCTGTTTATTTATTCTTTATTTAGATATTGCCAGAAGTGTGATCCACCTACTGTATGTATTGCTTTTTAATTAGAAAAGGCGTCTAATACTTAATTGGCAATAATGAACTAGCTTTGAAAAAGAAATGTATACATTATTTTTATGTGGATACTGACATAATATCCAAGTGTATATAGGACATAAAATACACATATACAACATAAATACAGTACAAAGATAAGACCAGAGTATACGAGTACAGAAATTTCCATTATCGATTAGAAATCCTTGATCAAAATCACAGAGTATTAATATTAAGTATCCTTAACACATAAAGCGCTTCAAGTTCAAAGAGTTTTCATATATAGAAGAATATTAGTCGAAAAACCATTGAGAAAACAAAATAATTCCTCGAGGGGTTCCAATGGGCCAACCTCGAGGAATTCTTTTGTTTTCTCAATAGTTTCTCAATAGTTTTTCGACTAATATTAAATTTACTGTGAATATGGATTTTGATTCAATTCCATCTTTGGATATACTTATCTCTAAAGTTAATGGTAGACTAGAGACAAGTATTTATAGAAAACCATTGGATAAAAATACTGTACTGCATTATGGCAGTTTTCAGCCCTCTTTTACACTTAAATCTTTACCGAGAAGTCAATTCATGAGGGTAAAAAGATTGGTATCCATTACAGAACAAACCAATCAACATCTTTCAGAAATGAGTACTAGGTTTAGTGAAAGAGGTTATCCTTCTGAAATGTTACAAGATCAACTAGAGTCATTGAAAACTGTCACAAGACAGGACCTACTGATAGCAAGACCTAAACGAGACATAGGTAAAATAATCAAATTTTTTTCTCAATATAATGTCTTATCTACTGATATAAATAAAATATTGAATAAACATTAGAATATATTATCTAGGTGTCATCCTAACATTGAGGAATTTAAAAATAATCCTATGCCTGTATATAAACGAGCTCCATCTCTTCGAGATACGTTAATTAAGGCTGAATTACCAAAACCGATCTCACAAACTTCTAAAAAGAATGGCAACTTTCCTTGTCTAAGTTGCGTCTCATGCAACTCAATGATCAAAGGATCAGTATTTTGTCATCCGTTTAGTGGAAAAAATACCCTGTAAGACATGTGGCATGTCTAACTACCTTTGTGATATACATTCTTAAATGCCCTTGTGGGCTCTTATATGTGGGTCAAACAACTCAAAAAACGAAGGACAGATTTTCAAAGCATAAATCCACCATTAGGACGGGCCTATTGGAGTTGCCTATACCTTCACATTTCAATATAGCTCATCATAACAACAGTTGGATACTCTTTCTCTGAATGTCGTTCTAGTCTATTTAAGGGTACTTCTTTTTATACACTTTCCCTTAAAAAAATTATTCACTCTGTGAATTTGATGTGCTTTATGTGTTAAGGATACTTTATATTAATAATCTGTAATTTTGATCAAGGATCTTTAATTGATAATGGAAATAACCTACTTAAAGGCATCTCTTTATACACATTTTCTTCTATATATGAAAACTCTTTGAACTTGAAGCGCTTTATGTGTTAAGGATACTTAATATTAATACTCTGTGATTTTGATCAAGGATTTCTAATCGATAATGGAAATTTCTGTACTCGTATACTCTGGTCTTATCTTTGTACTGTATTTATGTTGTATATGTGTATTTTATGTTCTATATACATGGATGTTATGTCAGTATCCACATAAAAATAATGTATACATTTCTTTATCAAAGCTTGTTCATTATTGGCAATTAAGTATTAGACGCTTTTTCTAATTAATATAATTAACAAAGTATTGTTGATAAGTAATATACTACTTCCAGCTGTTAAACTACTTGCTTAGGATACTGATTCACATGTGTATTTTATAATTGTGATTGTTTAAAGTTTGTTATATATATTGTAAAATTGATGTATGTATCAGCTATCAGTATATGCTGAATAATATCTACATGTCTGACAAATACATAGTTAACCTATTATAAATACATAAGAAGAAAGGTAAAAGCATGCGTAGAATAAAATGTTTTATTTTTTGATACTTGAAGATGAATATGTCTTTTATATATTTTATTATAATTTACTTTGATATTAGATACACATTTTGTAATAGACAGTTCCACTTCAATATTTGTAGCAGCATGGAGACTCTTTCTTTATGCTGTTCATTCTATCTTAGAATAACTTTCTGTGTTGTGTTATTGTAAGTATGCATCTCTGTGATCATTTTAGAACAAAGCCTCTACATGTAAGGTCAGTGGACATAATTAAGTAATTAAGACTCCAGTTGTTTCAACAGAAAAAAATAGAAAAAAATAATAGAAAAAAAATAGACCAGAAAATATTAAGTAATTAAGACTCCAGTTGTTTCAACAGAAAAAAATAGAAAAAAATAATAGAAAAAAATAGACCAAAAAAATAGAAAAAAAATAGACCAGAAAATATTAAGTAATTAAGACTCCAGTTGTTTCAACAGAAAAAAATAGAAAAAAATAATAGAAAAAAAATAGACCAGAAAATATATGATACACATACACAATGGTTATGGTGATGGTCTCTATACAATTGACCTCGAAATAAAAAAACATAAAAAATAATGGTGCAGAAAAAATAGATACAGTGGGTGTATAAATGGGTGCTTGAGTAAGTTCACACTCACATTTCCCAGAGCTCAGCTGTTAATTACTTCCTGTTTCCTGTAACCACCGGTGGAATGCACGCGTCACACCGGAAGTGAAGCAGAGATATGAGACCATGGTAATATATGCGTTCCACATGTGAAACGTAAACGGTGCCACAATGGCGCCGCTGCGCTCAGGACTAGCGGAGTAACATTAGTGGAAAGTCCATAAACAGAGAAGAAATAGACCGAGGTTAGCTAGATATAAGCTATTATGAGCCTCTAGCAAAAGTTGACGATGTTCTGTTATACTCATGGAGGGAGTAGATTTGGCCATTAATAAACAGGGCAGAAGAGCATAATATAAAAAACAAACGGAAATAAAAATTACATCAAAGGCTTATAATAGTAAACATTAAGTAATAATAGATGTGGTTTAAATTCCAATCAGATGATAATAATGGATTGTATAAAATATGCATATATAAAGGGAAATCCCCCCCCAAAAAATTATATTAATCAAAAAACAGAATGTAGAGCCCTAATGAAAAGTTAAAATAAAATTGGAATTTAAAAGGCACATATGAAATGACGACAATTATGTGCCCATAGTGATACAAAGCATGCATTGAAAAAACGATATCCGTGAAATCTAATATGTGCAAGTGGAGGTGTCACAATATATGCTTGTAGGAGGTAAAATATGTACATAAATAACACACTATAAGTGTGGAGCGGCAGGAGAAATATGTGAGCTTAATTAAAAATAAATACATCTAGAAATAAGCAAAAATATGCCTAATAATAGATGGAATATACAGAATTAACTTGGGAATTAAAAACATATTAATATAAAATAACAGCAATTATGTCATAAAAAATGAAAAAGATCAAATTCAGTATTTAACCATTTAAATACCCACTCCATCTCTTTTTGTCTTTTTTTTTAAATAAAATATCCGCCTCTCCAATGATTATTTACTGTGGCAATATCCATGAAAGTAAGGTGTTTGGGGTCATTATTATGTTTACAGAAGTGGGATTATACAGAATGGTTAATATAATTGTTTTCTATATTTCTACAATGTTCAGCTATTCGTATCCTTATGGTGCGTCCAATATACTGGAGGCCAAAGGGGCACTCCAGATGATTTTTGGTCTTTCCGGAATCATATCTTTAACAATCGGTCTTCCTTTAGAAGGCGCCAATGTTTATTCATAATTTTTTTTTAAATGTCTATTCTTATTATAATCTAGTATTATAGGCAATGTCAGGCCCTTCTGTTGTTGTATTTTTTTCTTTGTGTATAAGGTCTTTTTGGTTGATTGCGAGTGTTTGTTGTATGGTAGATTCTATTAATTTATCTTTGTAACCTTTGTTTAATAGGCTGTTTTTAATTTTATTTGCTTATAATTGTTGACATGTATGTCTTTTGAAGTGAGTTTTAGTATTAATAGTATTATCTTTAATATAAATATTGAGATCTCAGTATGTGATTTCACTGTTACTGATCTCTGAAGTTAAAACTATGCCTTTTTGATTAGAATTTAAAAACTTTATAAAATCTTGTGCGTCTGTAATAGAACCTTTCCAAACAAAAAAAAGATTGTCTATATCTCCCGAAAGTCCATAAAAATTTATCAAAACCCCCAGGACGACCAATCGTTTCCGGTATTGGTTCCGCACTTTCGAATCTATCAGAATATATAGATATTTTACTTCAGCCTTATGTCACCAAAACCAAATCCTACCTCAAAGATATTATAGACCTTTTAAAAAAATTAGAAAATATCACTTGGCAAGCAGACTTTCTGCTTATCACCTGCGACGTACAATCTTTGTACACTATCATTCAACATGATAAAGGGTGCAAAGCGGTCAAAAATATTTTAGAAAAAGATGACTTCATGATACAGAATCTAATTAACTTTTTAATTCAAGGCATAGAACTGATTCTAAACAACAACAATTTTTGGTTCAAAGATTCCTTTTATTTAAAAAACAGAGGCACAGCCATGGGCACCAGGTTCGCGCCTAGCTATGCCAATCTTTATATGGCTGAATGGGAGGAGAAATACATCTGGAGCGGATATGGATGGGCAGCGAACCTGGTGTCCTATTCAAGATATATAGACGATCTTATTTTTGTTTGGAAAGGTTCTATTACAGATGCACAAGATTTTATAAAGTTTTTAAATTCTAATCAAGAAGGCATAGTTTTAACTTCAAAGTTCATTAACAGTGAAATCACATACTTAGATCTCAATATTTATATTAAGGATAATACTATTAATACTAAAATCACTTCAAAGACGTACATGTCAACAATTATATAGACACAAAAAGCTGTCACAATAAGGTTTGGCTTAATTGTATCCCAAAGAGCCAGATCACCAGATTAAGAAGAAATTGCTCGGATAATACCAACTTTATAGAACAAGCAAATAAAATTAAAAACAGCCTATTAAACAAAGGTTACAATGATAAATTAATAGAATCTACCATACAACAAATGCTCGCAATCAACCAAAAAGACCTTATACACAAAGAAAAAATACAACAACAGAAGGGCATGACATTGCCTATAACACTAGATTATAATGATAAAAATAGACATTTAAAAAAAAATTATGAATAAACATTGGCACCTTCTAAAGGAAGACCCGATTCTTAAAGGACCACTATAGTGCCAGGAAAACATACTCGTTTTCCTGGCACTATAGTGCCCTGAGGGTGCCCCCACCCTCGGGGACCCCCTCCCGCCGGGCTTGATGGCGAGGAAAGGGTTAAATCTTACCTTTTTTCCAGCGCCGGGCAGGGAGCTCTCCTCCTCCTCTCCTCCTCCTCTCCTCCTCTTTGGCTGAATGCGCATGCGCGGCAGGAGCTGCGCGCGCATTCAGCCAGTCTCATAGGAAAGCATTCATAATGCTTTCCTATGGATGCTGGCGTCTTCTCACTGTGATTTTCACATGCAAACGCCTCTAGCGGCTGTCAATGAGACAGCCACTAGAGGCTTTAGAGGCTGGATTAACCCATTTATAAACATAGCAGTTTCTCTGAAACTGCTATGTTTATAAAAAAAAGGGTTAATCCTAGAGGGACCTGGCAACCAGACCACTTCATTAAGCTGAAGTGGTCTGGGTGCCTAGAGTGGTCCTTTAAAGATATGATTACGGAACTTAGCTACTGCCTCTATTTTTGCTGGCTCTGGTTTTTGCTGCCCACTCCCTACTCGGTGCCCAAGGTACTGCACCTCTGCAATCCCTACATGACACTTGCTGGGTTTTAGCGTCAACCCTGCCTTTCCAATACGGTCAATGACTGCTCCAATATGTCGCAGGTGGTCGGACCATGTCTGGCTGTATATGGCGATATCGTCCAGGTATGCACATGCATACTCCTGGAAGCCGTCCAGTAGCCGATCTACCATCCATTGAAAAGTGGCCGGAGCGTTTTTCATCCCGAATGGCATGACTCAAAACTGGTACAGGCCAAACGGGGTGACAAACGCCGACTTGGGGATGGCATCTTCGGCTAAGGAATCTGCCAGTACCCTTTGCATACGTCTATCATCGTGAGGTACTGGCCTCGTGCCATCTTGTCTAGCAGCTCATCTATCCGGGGCATCGTGTAGGCATCCGACACTGTTTTATCATTTAGCCTCCGATAGTCAACACTGAATCGTGTTGTGCCATCCTTCTTGGGTACCAGCACTACCGGCGATGCCCAGGGGCTATCGGAATGTTCAGTAACCCCTAGCTGCAACATCTCCTCAATTTCCTTCCGCATATGTTCCCTGACTTCAGGGATACGATATGGGGTCTGTCGCATAAGTAGCTGTCCTGTGTTCTCGACTCGGTGAGTGGCTAGCGGAGTGTACCCAGGTAAATTGGAGAAAGTGGCTCCCTTAGGCACGATTAACTCCTGTACCTGGGCACGTTCCTGGGGGCTTAGCCGCTCCCCCAGCTGAACACCTGTGGAGGGCTCTGCCTGATCTTCTCGCTCTAATAAATCAGGTGGCGGAAGATTCTCCTGATCCTCAGAGGCTGAGGCGTATATCGCTGCCACATCCTCTATCCTCTCATAGTAGGGTTTGAGCATATTCACATGGAGCATGCGTCTCTTCCCTGTCCCTGAGCAGGGGCCAATAACATAGGTGGTGTCACATCTCTGGTCCACCACCTGGTATGGGCCCTGCCAGACGGCCTGCAGCTTGTCATTGCGAACAGGTTTCAAAATCAAAACTTTTTGTCCCACTTGAAAGCTGCGGTCCCTGGCTCCCCTATCATACCAACGGCGCTGGCGTTGTTGGGCCGCCTGGAGGTTTACCCGTACGGTCTGGGTTAGTGCCTCCAAGCAGTCCCTGAACTCCAACACATAGAGTACAATGGGTATCCCATCGGTACTGCTCTCCCCTTCCCAATGCTTAAATCTAGGGGTCCTCGCACTCTTCTCCCAAACAGTAATTCAAAGGGGGAAAACCCGGTAGACTCTTGGGGTACCTCTCTGTATGCGAATAGCAGATGGGGTAGGAATCGCTCCCAGTCCTTATGGGCCTCTCCAAATGTACGGAGCATCTGCTTTAAAGCCCCATTTAACCTTTCACATAACCCATTCGACTGAGAGTGGTACGCGGAATTTACGATAGGCTTAATGCCACATATTTTCCATAGTTGGTGTGTTACTTCGGCCGTAAAGTACCCCAATCTGATATGATCTCTTGTGGGAACCCTACCCGGAAAAAGACTTTCATTAAGGCTTTTGTCACGGTCTCGGCTACTGCCTCGGGGTACCTGGTGGCGTAATCTACCACGGTCAAGATATATCTCTTGCCGGAGGGACTGGGTTGGGGTAAGGGTCCTACTATGTCCACAACCACCCTACTAAACGGTTCTTCTATGATGGGCAGGGGGCATAATTTGACCTTGTGGTGGCCACCTGTCTTGCCTACTCGCTGACAGTTGTCGCACATCTTCGGAGATACCTGGCCAGAAGAAGGCATGGGTCAGGCGGTATCGGGTTCGGGTCATACCCAGATGCCCAGACAAGGGAATGTCATGAGCGATCCTAAGGAGTTCCTGTCTATATTTCTGGGGTACTACTAGCTGTCTAGTAGTCACATTTACAGATCCCCCCACAACCCGTTCAGCAATACGGTACAATAACCCCTTTTTCCAAGCATACCGCTCTCCTTCTAATCCCGCCTGGTCTGAGGTCACCCTATCCCTGTACACTTTCAGCGTAGGGTCTACCTTAACTGCTGCCTCAAATTCTGTCGGGGTATCCCAGGGAACACTGTGCTACTACCTATGCTGCTATTTTTGCTGATTTTACAAGACCTCAATGTAAGGTTTTTATTTACTTGTAATAAATGTGTTTTTTATACTCTTCTTATTTGATGTTTGCTTGCTCAATAATTTGCATATTCTGAGGATCAAGCTTCATCTCTGAGAGTAACCTCAAGATTTGAATTGAGACATCTTAAAGTGACACCACTTGAACCAGCTTTTATATGGGATCTGGCAAATACTTATGACCCTCAAAGATCTAAAAATATTGGGGTATTTATCTCCTTTTTTTATTATCACATATTCACTGATTGTGGTTATATTCCTATAAGACTTGTGGGTCTGGTATATGCGCTGCACACTTTTTTTGTTTTTTGTCATAGGGGTTACATTGTCTCTTACCTGAGCCTCAGAGTGTGTGGAGGAAGCCGCGGTGCGAGCCTGTTGTCTTGTGGTTACCGGGTGTGCCTCTTGGAGTGGAGCTTGAGGTATAAAAGCGGACGTCATTCTGCCCAGGTCGTTTCCCAATACGACATCTGCTGGCAGTTTCTCCTGGGTTGTTGGCTCCGCTTGGTAGTGATGTGCAGCTGCTCTTGGTGCTGGGTTTGATCGTACTTGGCTCCATGCTTGACGGCTCCGGTTCTGTGTACACTCTCTTGCCATGTGGCCCCATTGCTTGCATGTATGGCACTGAATATTAGATTGTCCATTATATCGGGAGGGTAGAGTGTGCCCCCCTGGGGTTGGCCGGAATCAAGTTGCTGTGGGTGCGGTAATAGTAGCTGTAGGAGGTTGGGTGGCAGGTCGAGGATACCCTCGATTGGGGTTACCATGATGCCTCCTGGCCAGTCGTGCAGCTTCTGTTAGGGTGAGGGGTTTCCTGTCTCTCACCCATTCTTGTGCCTCTGGTGTCAGGTCATTGTAAAATTGTTCTAACAACAGCAATTGTCGTAACTCCTCCATGGTGGTAGTTTGGCTGGCTTGTATCCACCCCCGGGAGGCTTGATCCAGTTTGTGTGCCCAGTCTGCGTGGGAGTCTTTCTCCGGTTTGCGCAACCCTCGAAACTTTCGCCTGTATGCCTCCGGGGTAAAGGCGTATCACTCTAGTATAGCCTGTTTTACCCTGGCATAATCTTTGCTGTCCTCTCTGGGTACGGCCCGATAGGCTTCTGCTGGCCGACCTGACAGTTTGCCTGCCAGGAAAGGTACCCACACTGCTTGCTCCAGATCATGCAGGCCTCTCAAAATCTTGTAGATACCCATCAATCTCATCTTTTTCTTCGCAAAACATTTTAAAAGCATGATGTGGTTTTACCTGGCTGATGATCGAAGCAGCAGTAGATTCTGCTCTGGAGGGTGAATCTTGCGGTCTGTGTGCCATCACATACTCCTGCACATCCGCCATCAGTACTGTCAGTATTTCCAGTGGTACTGGCTGGGGTAAGAATTCCATCCTGGTTCTCATTTCTTTTTGGAAGGGAGTTTCTTCCATGGCTGGTAGGGGTGTAATGCTGCGAGCTCTGTCTCCCTCCATCAGTTCGGCAATAAGCACAGCTTTGGACTTAGTGCTGGCTATCTTACCCCTGGTTTCCAGTAGTTCCTTTAACGTCTGCCGTTTCAATGCAGTGTAATCTGTCTCCATTCACCTCTGTGTTCGGTTCTTTGTTGCATCCGAATTGCCATTCACTTTCCTGTTCGGTAGTTTCAATTACCCGAACACTGCTTTTTGGCTGTAAGGTTGGATCCCGTCGCTTGCCACCAATTGTAGCGGAGCTGCAATGTTAAATCCCACAATCTCCGTTGGTACAGAAAGTAATCTAAAGTAAGGTGCTGGAAATGAAGGCAATATCCCAAATCCCCCAGTAACCAGACAAAACACAGTTCTGGGAGTCAACTGATGATTTTATTCACAAGCTCCAGTATTTATGTGATTCCCCATGCAAGGCTTTTCCTTAGTCACTTTACAGTGGTTATACAGTAGAGGACTACATGGGGAACTGAATATAAAGAGCATTTCTCCCACCATGCACTGCTGTACGAGAGGGATACTCACACTAAAATATCCTATTAAGTGGATTATGCCTCCGTACAGCAGAACCGGATTTTAACACAAAAATACATAACTTTAGCCTTATTCGTGGGATTCTACTAAATGACCGTTCAGTAGATAGCTGGGGTCTAAGCGCACACTTTGTGAAAGTACCACTCAGATCCCAGCATAAATGACCGAACGCCGCACGAAACACACTTTATTTTACATTCTCCTTAAAAGTACCGAATACATATTAGGGAACAAAATACCGAAGGACCGGTGCTCCTGAACGGCCTGTACTACGAAAGGATCCAAGATGGCCGACCGCCGCGTGGTCGGTAGCCGAACGACGGCCACCCAGGAAAGCACTTAACCGCCGATTGCTACAATGTTGCAATCGGTTAATGGGAGCCACACGACCCTCTGTGTGTGGGCTCCCATTCGATACTTTATTCGTTTCACGAACAGTGTGTAAAATCACTGTTCGTGAAACTACCATAGGAATGCTAGTGGCTTTCGGCCGTTTGCATAGGAATGCTCTCTATTACAAGAATACACGAATACATCCATACACAGAATTAAAGCAGCTTTTACAGACAACCTTCAGATGTTACACAGTAGGACCTAAAGTGGCTAGGTTTGCCACAAATCTGTATTGAATTTTATTCCCACTGAATTTATTAAGTATCATAAGAGCAGGTTCAGAGTAATTAGTAATTACTGGCATGATTGTTTGTAAGGATTAGAGTTACATAGTATCCATAGGCTGCAAAGAGACGTGTCCATCAAGTTCAGCCTTCCTCACATTTGTTTTTCGGTATTGATCCAAAAGAAGGCAAAAAACCCAGTTTAAAGCACTTCCAATTTTGCAACAAACTAGAAATAAAAACCTACCTCTTGACCCTAGAATGGCAGTCAGATTTATCCTTAGATGAAGAAGCTATTACCGAACAGTTAAAAAAGAATATAATTGAATATGATGTTTTTGCAAGTATGCATCTAGTTGCTATTTTAATATCTGTACAGATTCTGATAAAACTACTTCTTCAGGCAGAGAATTCCAAATCCTTATTTTTCTTATGGTAAAAAAACACTTTCCTTTGCCTTAGACAAAACCTTCTTTCTTCCATTCTAAACGCTTGACCTTGTGTCCAATGTATAGGCCTGTTTGTGAATAGATTTCCACGAAATGGAGTGTATTGTCCTCGGATATATTTGTATAATGTTATCATATCCCCTCGGAGTTTACTTTTTTCTAAACTAAAGAGGTTCACATTTTTTAACCTTTACATTCCTTTTATTAATTTTGTAGCCCACCTCTGCACTTTTTCTAGTGCCATAATATCCTTCTTCAGAACAGGTGCCCATAATTGCACAGCATATTCAAGATGTGATCTTACCAGTGATTTATAAAGAGACAAAATTATGTTTTCATCTTTTGATGCCCTTTTTCATGCATGACAATACCTTACTGGCCTTTGCCACTGCTGATTTACATTGCACATTGTTGCACAGTTTGTTGTCTATAACAATTCCCAAATCTTTCTCGTGTGTTGCTATCCCTAATTCGCTTTGATTAAGTGTATAAGTTGCTTGTAAACAATAGGGGATAGATAGAGCGCTGATTCTGGTGGGCAGCAAACACTGAAACTTGGGTACCCTAACAACCCAAAAATACTATAAAAGTAAAATGAAAATGAGAAACAGGTTGCACCAAACAGAGTGGGGGAAGTACTTGATAATTAGAAAAACAGAAAAAACAAGATAGTATAATATTGTATGCATCAAAGGAGAAAATGAAAGATGATTGAAAATACACTCACAAAAATGGAGCTATCTATTAGCTCTCAGATGTTAGTATTTTGACAATACAATCCTTATCACGGGATATGGAGTGGATGATCACTCAAGGCATTGTAGTACTCAGAGGGTGTGCATCTCACATGGAATATATAAATGTGGAGACAAAAAGAACCAATAGTACAATACATTAACAGGATCTTAAAATATTTACTAAAATGAAGTAAAATACACTCACAAGTAAAGAGCTTTAAATTCAGCTCTTAGTATAGGCATGAAGTGGTATAATCGATGCTCACAGATGTTTCTTGGGGTGAGTATTATTTAGTGGAGCACAGATATGCTAGTTGGAAACAGCATGAGTGGTAGAATCCCCACCTGGGATATGTAAGGACAAATAGGAAATAGTGCAACTGTGCCAGTTGAGGACATCCAGATGATAAGTAAAAACAGGACCAAATAAAATACGTTTGAATGGTAAAATTTAATTTTAAGTTACCAAAACAATATATATATGTTTATTTATTTGTTATTATTTTTTTTTAAATAAAATAAAAAATAAGTACTTATTTCAGAACAGGTGCCCAAAATTGCACAGCATATTTAAGATGTGGTCTTACCAGTGATTTATAAAGAGGCACAATTATGTTTTCATCTTGAGAATTGATTCCCTTTTTCATGCATGACAATACTTTGCTGGCCTTAGCCACTGCTGATTGATAAGGCACATTGTTGCATAGTTTATTGTCTATAACAATTCCCAAATCCTTCTCTTGTGTTGTTATCTCTAATTTGCTTCCATTTAGGGTATAAGTTGCTTGTGCGTTCTTTGCCAAAGTGAATAACTTTGCATTTTTATACATTAAATTTCATTGGCAATTTGAGAACCCAGTCCCCCAGTCTACCTAAATCCATCTGCAGCAAAGTAATATCTTGCTTACATTGAATTACTTACAGAGTTTTGTGTCATCTGCAAACACTGAAACATGACTTTCAATATTTTTTTCAAGATCATTTATAAGCATGTTAAATAGTAGGGGTCCCAGAACAGAGTTGGGTTTGTAAACCCAATTTCCAGTCTTGATGTTATATTTTCCAGTTAACATTCCAGTAAATGTTAAAGTTTATGACATTACAATTAGTAAAAGAGTATGGTTTGTTCAAATTGAAACAAACCACAAGATTTCTGAAACAATGTCCTTTGGACAGATGACACAAAAGTGGAGAAGTTAGGTGAAAACCAATGGTGGAGGAGTGATGATTTGGACATGTTTTGTAGCCACAGAACCTGAAAACCTTGCAGTCATTGAGTCAACCATGAACGCAAACATGAGGCCATCTCACTGACAGCTGAAGCTTGGTCGAAATTGGGTCATGCAACAGAACAATGATCCCCATGCACACAAACAAATCTAATACAGAATGGCTAAAAAAAAAAAGAAGAATTAAGGTGTGGCAATGGCCCAGTAAAAGTTAGGACCTCAACTGCTGAGGCGATACTGTAAGAGAGCATAAACAAATAACAGCAAGCCTCAATGAAATGAAGCAATGTTGTAATGAAGAGTGGGCCAAAATTCCTCCACAGCTTTGTGAGAAACTGATAAAGTCATACAGAAAATGATTATTTTAAGTTATTGCTTCTAAAGGTGGTACTACAGATTACTGAATCATAAGGTGTACTTAGTTTTTCACACATAGCTTCTCCATTTTGGCTTTATTATTGTTAAATAATCAAGATACTGTGTAATATGTCATTTGGTTTTGCTCATCTGAGGTTCTATTTACATAATTTTAAGACCTGCTAAGGAATAGAATATTGTTAATATGTCCTGATATGTAAAACCATAACATTCAAAGAGGATGTACTTTCTTTTTCTCATTACTGTAAATATAACAATACAAGATAATTAAGGGAATAAAAGACACTATAGTGTGGTAAACCCAGTGCAGCTTTATACCCTTAAGTGTAATGTCAGTTTTTACACTAACATATATCAAAACAAAAACATATTAAAAAGGTTGAGAGAGCACACTGTGGTTATAGTTACCCAATACAATTGTACATTCATAAAATCTACAGGAACGAATATCTCCTATATAGTAAACATATGAGAACACATTATAGTGTAATATGCTAGGTGTTAACATTTGGACACATTCCAAATGGGAAACTCACACTTTGCAGAGCCTACTAGAAGTCAGCTCTGAACTTAAAAGACTCACAGCAACGATCAAGCAGCAATTCCCAGCCGGATCATTTCACCTCCTTGTACTAGTGGAGCTCCTTTTGAGGATAGTAATTCGGAGTCACGGGACAGATATGAAGTATTTATTAAGTAAAATACACATAAAATTAAAACAAATCAAAAAGTGCGTGTGAGATAAAAATACAACACGTTTCATCCTTCCAAGGTCTTCCTTAGGTGTATAGTATCTCCCTTCTCTATACATGGTTATATACCACTTCAAGTTAGTCACAATGAGTGCCGCATGTGTCTTCCTCTATTTTACCACCTCCGTAATGGCATCTCTACCAGTTTTCAGTCAGTACAAATTAGTGCCATATTTGTTTTCATCTGATTTGTTACTTCCAATATGCCATCTCTTCCGTTTCCGTTTTCAATCTACATCACTCCCGGCCAGATCAGCAAGTTCAACACATCACTTACGATTCTCTGTGGCTATCTGTCACCAGCACTTCCCTCTTCAAATTTTGCATTTAGTACACATATCAAGAGAAGAGTGGTGGGTGGGGACCCTAAAAAATGTTTCCCCCCAGGTGACTAGGGGTCCCCAAACCCCTAGTCACCCTCCCCCCCAAAAAAATTAACCCCTACCTACCTCCATCACCCTAAAAAATTATGAGGGGGGGGACCTTTAACTAAGTACTTGTAAAACAAAATAAAACTTACCATTTGATGTTTTCTTTCTTCTAAAATCTTCTTATTTCAGCCCCCAAAAAGGCCAAATAAAAAAATCCATAATAATTAATGCACTTAAAAAAAATAAAAAAAAAAATATGAACGCAAAAAAATATAATCCATCTTCACACATGGAGGGCTCCGTGCAGACTGAGATCTGCAGGGCGGGGGAAGGCTTATAAAGCCTTGCCCCACCCTGCAATTAGGCTCAGAGCACTCTGATTGGTGGGTTTATGCCATCCAATCAGAGTGCTCTGACAGGTAAATTAAGAGACTTACAGGTATTTACCATTTTATACAAGTGGGAAAGTTCTTTGGAATTTTCCCACCCTGTGTAATTTGACTCATAACACTCTGATTGGTGGGTTAAGTAACCTATCAGAGAGTTATGAGTCAAATTACACGGTGTGGGAAAATTCTAAAGTACTCTGATTGGTGGATTTCAAGCCAACCAATCAGAGTGCTGTGACGGGTAAATGTAGAGACTTACCTGTCAGTCTCTTCATTTACCTGTCAGAGCACTCTGATTGGATGGCTTAAACCCACCAATCAGAGTGCTCTGAGCCTAATTGCAGCTCAGTCTGCACGGAGCCCTCCATGGGTGAAGATGGATTTTTTTTTGCGCTCAGTTTTTTTTTTTTTTTTAAAGTGCGTCGGTTATTATGAATTTTTTATTTGGCCTTTTTTGGGGCTGAAAAAAGAAGATATTAGAAGAAAGAAAACATCAAATGGTAAGTTTTTTTTTTTTTTTACAAGTACTTAGTTAAAGGTCCCCCCCCTCATTATTTTTAGGATGAGGGGGGTAGGTAGGGGTTAACTTTTTTTTTTGGGGGGGGGGGACTAGGGGTTTGGGGACCCCTAGTCACCTGGGGGGGTAACATTTTTATTTAGGGTCCACACCCACCACTCAAGGGTGGGAGCAGGGGGGAGGACCGACCCCCTATTGGTATTTAGGGCCCCCACCTGCCGCTCAGGGGTGGGGGTCAGGGGAGAGGACATGAAGTCCCCCCTTTATTAGTATTTAGGGCCCCCACCACTCAGGGGTGAGGGCCAGGGGGGAGGACATTTGTATTTATAGCCCCCACCCACCGCTCAGGGGTAGGAGGCCAGGGGGGAGGACATTAGATCCCCCTTATTACAATTTAGGGCCCCCACCCACTGCTAGGGGTGGTGGCCAGGGGGGAGGACATTAGGTCCCCCCCTTATTAGTATTTAGGGCCCCCACCCACCACTCAGGGGTGGGGGCCAGGGAGGAGTACATTAGGTCCCCCCTTGTTTTACTGTAGGGCCCCCACCCACCGCTCAGGGATAGTGGCCAGAGGGGAGGACATTAGGTACCCCCTTATTAGTATTTAGGGCCCCACCCACCGCTCAGTGGTGGGGGCCATGGGGAGGACATTAGGTGTCCCCCCTTATTAGTATTTAGGGCCCCCACCCACCGCTCAGGGGTGGGGGCCAGGAAGGAGGACATTAGGTTCCCCCCTTGTTTAACTGTAGGGCCCCCACCCACCACTCAGGGGTGGGGGCCAGGGGGAGAACATTAGGCCCCCCTTATTCTAATTTAGGGCCCCCATCCACTGCTCAGGGGTGGGGTCCAAGGGGGAGGACATTAGGTCCCCCTCCCTTATTAGTATTTAGGGCCCCCACCCACCGCTCAGGGGTGGGGGCCAGGGGGGAAGACATTAGGTCCCCCCCTTATTCTAATTTAGGGCCCCCACCTGCTGTTTAGGGGTGTGGTCCAGGGGGGAGGACATTAGGTCCCCCTCCCTTATTAGTATTTAGGGCCCCCACCCACTGCTCAGGGGTGGTGGACAGGGGGAAGACATTAGGTTCCACCCTTATTTTACTGTAGGGCCCCCACCTACCGGCGGGGGAAAGGGTGGGGGCCGGGAGGGGGGCAATAGGTTCCCCCTTCAGGTTAGAAGCCCCCACTCACGCAGCACGGGTGGGGGCTCGGGAGGGCGGGACCTTCTTTTTTTTGGCTGCTCACTGTTTAATAGACATGCCCCTACTCGCGGTATAGCGATAAGGGGCTTAATTTACTAATACTAAGTAATCTTTACTGAGTATTAGTAAATTTGGCTAAAAGACCAATTTAGGTCTTTCAGCCTTTTAGTAGATAGCTCCCTAATACCGTGGGAATTAGGGAGTTATCTACTTATTCATTCTTGTCATTACACTGACTGGCTAAGTAACTTACATTTTATATGAATGTATGTTACTTGATTGTTGTAAGTGTTGCAAATGCTTACAGCTGAATCCTGGCTATGTTTGTATACTTTTTATTTAAAATTGTATACAGTGTAACATTGTTCATTCTTCCACTGGGTAAGTATATTAGTTCTTAGGCAATACTGTGCTTCGGCACTTCGGAACTTCGGCAACTTTGGAACTTTGACACTTCAAAACAAATTTGGTAATTTTTGACCTTTCGGCAATTCGGCAATTCGGCAATTCATCTATTCGGACATTCGGAAGTACCCGAATGTCCGAATTTCCTGAAATTCGTCTGAATTCACATTCGGACTGAAACGAATTGCACATGTCTAAAAATAAGTCCTACTCGCGTTTAATTAAGCTTAAAACCAGTTCTAGTATGAATAGTGTACAGTGGTATAATCCCCACTTATAGGATACATGAGGGAATATTGATAGGAAGATGTTTCCTCAATATGAAGCCCAATAATGGTTAAAAGAAACAACAATAGTGCTTACATTATAAAAATCCAGGAGTATTAAGTAATGATAGGTTATTCAAATTTGATTGAGAAGGCAGACTGCTCAACGTGAGTGGTATAATCCTCACCTAGCATTCTTTAATGGAGTAGTCCTCTCCGTACAATAAAAACAGAAGTCAGGTAGAAAATAATGAAAAAAAAATAGTGACAGATAAAAGAATAAAATGGCACACTCACAATTGAAAGTAGCCAAAATACCTTTATTAATGAGCAATGTTAAAATGACCAATTATCTACAATGCGTTTCACCGTAAAATGTTTTATCAAGTGGAGATAAAAAAGTTCAACCTGGCAGGTAGGGGTTTTTATAAGAAGTGCAAGTGTAACAAATTATAAATTTGGTGCCAGAATTATGTAATTTTTGCACCAAAATATCTTAATGGTCATATTTAAGATATTTAATACAATTTTCTAAAAAGTATATTGTAAGGTAGAATAGGGTAGTGGGAACTGGTGGTATAATTTCGGAGTAAAAAAAAAGGCTTTGTTCATAGATAAAATATAGATTATTATGGGATAGGCATTATGGGAATTGAAGTTCGCGAGCGTAATCACGGTATGTGATAAAGAAGTGAGGAGAAAGCTCCTCCTAATTAGGATCATCACGAATGTAGTCACGGTATGTGATAAAGAAGTGAGGAGAAAGGTCCTCCTAATTAGGATCGTTCTGAAAATTTAAGTCTTTTTTTAGTTTTTGATTCTGTTGTTATCTACATTCACACACTGGTTTGCAAATATTTTTCCCATTTTATTTGTATCACTCCTTTTGTCTGTAAGGCTTAGAGGGAGCCTTAACTATTCGAGGTGTGCTGCCTAATTATCTATTTATTCTCTCTATTGTGATTTGGTAAACTAAGCGCTGATCCTTCTGTTTTTTATCTCTCCTAAGATATGAGAAGCCTTTAAAGCGACATTGTCACCCCCTACCCCACATATATATAATCTGAATAATCAGGGTTTAGTGAGGACATGTCTCAAGCATGTCTGCTCTGTCTAACAGCCAGGCCCCACACCACACACTTGTTTTGTGTGTATACATACTTTTTTTGTGTGTATGAGGATAGTATAGAAAAATATAAAAATTAGTACCCTGGAGAGATGGCAAGAAGAGCAAGAGAGAAAAGCAAAATTATTCGGGAGAAGGAAAAACAAAAACTATACATATCATTGGTGTATATCATATTAAAAAATCACAAATATCAAAAAGCATAAGCAATACAAAGCAGCTAAACATTAAATAAATGACTGTGATATAGAACAAATGTGTATATATAGTGGCTATTGTTGATTATTTAAGTGAAAAAATAGTTGGAACTCCACTCATTCCTCAACCAAGATCAGACCGTTTCTTGTTGATTATGGATATCACCACTACTTCCAACCAGCTTGTAGCGGTACTTACCTGGCCTTGTGCCCGGCCTTGGCACTCCTGCCTCCAGTCGAGCCACATGCGGCTCGAACACGCCTGACTCATAGCGGACCATGCGCCGAATGGTCTGGTCAGGCACGTGGTCTGTACAGTTTTAAGAACGCTGCTCGTGTTGAAGTCGACTCCCATTGGCCCACGTCATTCTGGTGCCCCCATTCAGGCGTGACATGGACCAATCAAATTAAACAATGGATTATTTAAACTTACTTGGCCCTAGATACTGTGCCCTATTGTGGTTTCTGTTCCCATTACCCTTTAGTGCATTCCTTGAGTTATTGTATTGTATTGTATTCTGGCTTTGTTTCCTGACTCTCAGTTTCTCTTTAACCCTTGCCTGTCTTGTTTGTTCATCTAAATATTACATTGTACCTGACTCAGGCTAGTTCTCGTTTTTGCTGCCTCTTTACTCTACCTAACATTTAGTCCGGCCACTCTAAGGCCTGGTAGGACTTTTATATTTCCTTTGTCCGTTCCTTGCTATCCTAGATTCTGCGTGTTAGGGTTATACTCAGACAACTAATTTCATTCACCCTACATTTCCTAGAGTACACGACTTCATAAAACAAATCAGAGACAATTTAATCCTTCTCAAAACCATACTTACGCACACCCAAAAAACCCTAAACCCAATATGCCAAAATAGACAAGTGGCCCAAGCCTATCAAATTGGAGACAAGGTTGTACTCTCCACCAAGAATCTAAAACTCTCCACTCAACCAAAAAATACTCAGATTCCTTTACTTGCCCATTTACTATTGGAGCACAACTAACCCCATAAGATACAATTTGAGCCTATCACTAACCTGCAAAATTCACACCGTTTTCACACTCCTTCCACAAAACTTGTATTCAAGGTTCCTGCCTAAACCCCCTGGTTAGACAGGGATCTTCCTCCCTTACTTGTAGTTGACGAGGAGGAGTATGAGGTCAAGTCCATCCTAGATTTAAGAATTAAGTAAAGACGCATTAAATACCTAGTTAATCTTCCCATTGTACAGAACTTGTTGGCGCTTTGTAAATATTAGTTATAATAATATAAAAGGTACAAGTGTGAGGATAATTTGTGGACACCAAGTTGGGATGTGCATACCCCTGACTTGGTAGATCTATCCCATTCTCCTCATCCCAATTAACTTGGTCTTCAGGCTTCTTGAGGAAGTCCATGTTGTGGGTAGATGTTTAGTACTTTAAACTGTATGCTTTTCAAATCCACTGTGTGCAGTAATCTAGGTTCAGTTATTGAGTCTTGTAAATGACTCTTTGATTAACTTATCTCTTCTAGCTTCCTCTGCTCCCCACTGAACTTGATCCTTTCATTCCCTGTGGACCACTGCTCTCCTGAACCTTACCACCCTCAGCTTCCTCTCTTTCTTTTGACTGGACCCCCTGTTCCCGACTCGGACCACTAAATGACTACTCTCACTTGTGAAACCTCGAACTTACTTCAGGTAAAGACCGGGCTGTCAAGACTCTCTCAGCTCACTCAGTAACTGACTTAGACTGGCCCCAGATTTTCCTTCTCATTACTACCACTTGACTACTCCATGGAAACCGACATGGGCTGGATTAGGAGATCTCTTAATTTCCTCCTCACACCCACTTCATGGAGATCCTTCAGGAACCAGTTCCTTTGTTCAAGCATTGCCTCAAGACCAGGCTACATCCTGCTGCAGGTCAGGTATTTCCAAAAAAAGGAAGGATCTTTAGGATTGATGTTTTCACCTCTTTATTAAGGGATTATCAACACAATTATAACTAAGAAGGAGTATAAAAAGAACCTTTGCACCTGTCATTGGGAATGTTTTATTTTGAAAAAAAAAACAAAAAAAGTTACTTTTTCAAGCCAGTTTTATGAATGGGGTTTCAATGATTGGTTGACCACGTCAGCTGATCGCGCTCATTAAATCAGCGGCGCCACTGCCCGATTCTTCCATTTTAGAGAATTTTACAGAAATGGAAGGGCAAAGAGGCATGGAGATTCTTTGCTGTAACACAGACTTTGGAGTTAAACAGTTTGAGAAACCTTTAACCCCTTTAGATGGATCCAGTGCCAGGGGCCCCCTAGCTCTATAACAACTTAATTCTGTACCTTTAAGTATTTTATTTAACCTTTATTACTGTGTTAAATTTTTCTGGTTTTGGAATGCTTAAGTATTTTACAACATTCATTATACTGTAAGTTCCTGAACCTCCTGAGTAGAATGAATGTCTCTCCAAGGGCCTTATGATTTATGTAGCAAAGCTTTATAAATCAGCCCAACTTACTGTCTCAGAAGACAACCTGGGCTTTTTGAGAAGTAAGCCATTAGTTCGAAGGTTTGTGTTAGAGAATTTTTTTTCCAGTCATATCTTATTTTCAGCATAAATACATTTCCATTCAGTCAATGTATTTGCTTTAATGTATATATTTAATTGGTTTTGTAGAAACATAATACTAAAGATAACATTTATGTCATTATTTTAGTCTCTAATGGTTAGTGTGATGCATTATTTTAAAATTATAAAATATAATCTGCAGACCATGTGCATTTGTATACCATGAATTATCACCTACAGACCCCAGTTAAGTACATAGGAAGGATTTACCGATGTGGGCTACTTGTGAGACTATTTGGTTTATATACCAAGAAGAATTGTAATGAATTGACAATGGAACTACAAAATATCTGAGTTGAAAATATTTTCAATCTTGGTATTTCAGTCTAATTTTTCTACTCATTTGACATTTCATCTCAATCCACAGTTAGTAACAAACCATTTACAAGAATACAATGGTTTATATACACTGAGCCTTAAATCTAACTGTTAAAATATATGTTGCTTACCAATCTTAAGATTTTTAGTTTACTGACATTGAACTCCCATGCAAGCAGTAGGAGTACACATTCACTGTGTGCATAAATGTCCAAATTCACTATAAAATGTTCCACTCATTTTCTTCTGATGATAGTTCTATGAGTGCTAAACCGCAATAGTTAAAACAAACATGCTAAGACAGGTAGTTAAAAAACAATTAAATGACTGATACTGTGTACTGTGATAGAGGTCACTATCTGCCCAATAATCCCACAACACATATGCAACAAAAATGTGGAGAGGATGGCAAACGATGCCTTCCTACCTAAAAAAAAATCTGTTTAATGATGATATAATTAAGCAAGTTTTTTTTATTTCATGGTATTATAATGTAATTACTAGACTTGTGCACAGAAAGAAAATTCAACTTGGTCAAACCATTTTTCCTGAAAATAGAGGAATTGTTTGGGATTAGTGATGTCCCGAACGGTTCGCTGAACGGTTCGCCAAATGGTTCGCCGAACGGTTCGCCGGACGGTTTGCCGCGGATGGCGAACATAAACATAAACTTTGACCCTGTACCTCACAGTCAGCAGACACATTCCAGCCAATCAGCAGCAGACCCTCCCTCCCAGACCCTCCCACCTCCTGGTGGTTATACTGCCTACAGGGACCCATTAAGTCAAACCAATGTGACGGGGAATGTTTTTGGCATTGTAGAATGAGTTGTTTATTTCTATTTTTTATTGGAGAAAAAAAATAAAAGCCAATGTCACATTCTACCATGTGTTTACACTAACAATTGTTTTCACCATAAGCAGTATTTTATGGGGAGAAAAATAGCTCCCCAGATTGTACTTCAGTCTTGTTCCTTTAATGAAAAAAAAGAATGGAGTGCTGTAAATCTGAAAGTGGAGTAGGACTGATCCTTTAAACCTGTAAGAGAAGGCCATGTTATATTTTTAATCTGTATTTTATTCCAACAGATTTTTGATTTACTTTTGATGGAAGTGAGAAATATAACTTTTATGAGTGATTTTATTCTTTTAGGCTTTTCAGAGGGACGTGTGATATTGTCATTTTTTATGTCTGTGATCTACACAATGATTCTAATGGGAAATGTTGCCATTATAAGCATTATACGGATTGATTACAATCTCCAGATCCCAATGTATTTTTTTCTCAGTTATCTCTCCATCTTAGACATTTGTTACTCTTCAGTTACTCTTCCTTCCATGATCTTCAACTCTGTAACAGGCAACAGGAGAATTTCCTTCTGTCTATGTTTTACTCAGCTGTATTTCTTTATCGCCTTTGGAGGATCTGAATGCCTATTGCTAGCTGCTATGGCATATGATCGATACGTGGCAATATGTAACCCCCTACATTATCCAAATGTCATGAACAAAAAAATATGCTCTTATCTTGTTGCAGCATCCTGGTTTGGTGGCTTCTTGAACTCTATTCTCCACACCTACATGACATCTAAATTGAACTTTTGTAAAAGCAGAACTGTGAACCATTTCTTTTGTGATGTTCCTCCACTTCTAAAGTCTTCTTGTACAGATACTCAGAACAGCCAAATATTATTGTATATTGTTAATGTTCTACTGGGGATAATTCCATTATTGTTTGTTTCCATTTCTTATATACATATTATTTCTACAATCTTAAAGATTCCATCTTCTACTGGAAGATGGAAAGCCTTTTCAACATGTTCCTCCCATATCATTGTTGTTACAGTGTTTTATATAACAGGCAATTTTAATTATATAGGTCCTACTCCAAGAGATATGTTTGATATTCTAAGATTGTCACCCATGCTCTATAGTGTTATAACTCCCTTGTTTAATCCTGTTATATACTGCTTGAGAAATAAGGAGGTTAAAAGAGCTTTCAAAAAGCTTCTCTCTAAGAAATGGATTTTAAATGTGTGATTTATAATTAGTAAATTACTTGAATTTCCTAATGACTAAGTTGAAAATACAGAACAAACGGGCAGGTAAGAGAAATATTAATCACTACTGTCATATTGCATAGAATTGTATGATGGAGGATTGTAAAAGAAAATAAATAATAAATGCAAAACTCCTTTGTATATCTAGTATAAGTTGCAAATATTACTATACTCATTAGTTGATGGTGTACAGGAAGCTGTATGTTCAATGTTCAAAATGAGTGTTTACAAGTTTTGGTTGATAGGAGGAACTGAAAGTATACGATGTTTTAATAGAGGATAATTGATGAGTAAACATGTTGTCTCCTCCAGACTTGTCATTCATTTTCAAATGAACTGCAATTCATCTGAATTTTGGCCCATCGATTTTCATAACTCCGATGCGCCAAAATGAATGTATCATGAACAAACAAACCAGACATTGGACAAGCCAGATTGTTTGATTCGTGAGTCAGGAATCTATCATTGGTGCCAAGAAAAAAGATGATAGAGGGTAAAAATGACGATTGATGGTTAGGGGATAGCCACTAAGTGCTATTTTTATTTATAGATCAAGTGAGATGGAAAAAAGAGGAAGCAGCAAAATAATCTATATTTATATTTTACATATTGAATAAATATATAATATAGAAATGTAGACTGCTCCTGCTTTCCCCCCTTTATTTGTTACTTTTTCTCATTTGATCTGTGAACCAAATGGCAGGAAAATGGGCCAGAGTACTGCACAATACATACATGATATTATTGTCAGACATTTTGTGCGGATTGGTTATAATGTCACTGTAAGTGAATATGCTTCAGTTATATTATAATAGTATGAACCAGATATCAGCCATCTTGTTTTGAAACATTTTTTTTTCTCTTCACCAAAAAGAAAGAAAGCACTCTACAATATTCTCTAGTCAGTTCATAAAAGTCTGGCATATCTCTCTAAGATAAGACACAGTTAGGGTCTTGTTACAAATTTGCACAGTCTCTTACTGACACCTAATGTGATGTTAAGTGGGGTGAAATTTGTCCAGAAGTAAAAAAGCATGCATATGTATCAATAAATATAATTATAACTTGATTAAATAAATATGAGGTTTTTATCTAACAAATATCTGTGTGTTCATTTATATTAAAACAAATACATATTAGCAGTATATAGCTACATTGAATTTAAGGTGGGCTAGTCTGAACTGATAATATATATTATTTCAAATAATATTAGGACACAAACTAATATATATTCCCAATTCTCGAATACAGTCATTGTGTTTGAAATGGGTGATTGCAGCTCCAATTTTAAAATACAATAGTTGGGAAATTTGCCTATAATTTTGCAATATTCAAAGCTTGTTAATCCAAATATTTTTGCAAATCTCATCTTTTTATCTTTTAATTGTCTGTAGTTTATTTAAATGCACACAGGAATTATTTCAGCTAATTAAAGGTCATTAGTATTTGTGATGTAAATTTTTTTTATTTTTTTTATTAGTGTAATTAATGCATAGCCAGAGAAATAGGCTGTGATTTTATTGTGGTTATCAAGGTAATGCAAATAATATAGCTGACCAGTTTAGTTTATTTTAAATTGCTTGATCCCTTTGTTTTGGATGGCAGGAAAATGGTTAATTTAATTCTGGTTTGTGTTGAAATAGTGTATAATTCACTTAGAAATTTTCTCTGGATTGTTGATTATTGATGTCATATTATTGTCATATTCTACCTCATCTACCTCATGATTTACTGTATTTTATTATGCATGTCTATTATTATCATGTCACAATAAGTTATATTTTTATAAAGAGATTGTGGTATTTGTGTAAAATATAAAAAGTAAATTAAATACTTACTTCAAAGGGATCTAAAATAACTTAAGTAGTAGTTAGCCAATTAAATTAGGGAATTACAGTGCCAAAATATAGATTTTTGATATTAAAAAATATATATATATATATATTTAAATATTTTTTTTAAATATTATTTTTAATATTTTATTACCCCATAAATATTCCGACATTACATAATGTATATATTTTGCATTACACTAACTGGCCCATTTTCACGCACATCTGATTCTGTTCCCGAACTGCAAAGTTTAATAAGCATCACTTAATATAATATTGTAAAAATGTTAGCATCTCTGTTTCTTCCCATACAGAGTGTATCTGTTTTTTACAGTTATCTAATTAAATTCCCAATAATCAATGCATGGTCTGATGGTACCACTCTTATTTATCACAATTTATATTATATATATATATATATATATATATATGTATATATATATATATATATATAATACCATGATGTGTTTTTGCCTTCAAGCAAATCAATGGGACAATCAATGTATGGAAGGTTTAAAGTAGAAGCTTTGGATTCAGAAAATACATCAGAAAATTCATGATATTGTAAAGCTATCTCTCAAATTCTGAACATGAAGAAACAATTTTAGAAACAGGGTTGAACAGGCAATTTTTTTGAATATGATAATACAGATTGTGTTTCCCAATCAGTTGAAGGGTTATGCTAATGTAACCTTAGTGACTCTAAACCTATCTAGAAAAGGGAAAAAAAATTATATAAAAAAACAATCTCTTCGACATGTTGCACACTGGGAGCACAGTAGTTTGTACGCAAAAAGTCCCAGATTGACTAGCACTGCCATCAAACAGAATTAAAGCATCTATAATCTTTTTAGGTTGAGTTGGAATAGAGAATTTTGAAACTAACAGGGTTATTTACCAAATTTAGATGCCATGGTAAATCCAAAGTGAATTTCAAATTTAAGGTCAAAATAGCAAAAAATTTAGAAAAATTCTCACTGTGCATCTGACTTTCTCCACTATAAATTTATGCTGAGCTCATACAGCTTGGCTCTTTCCTCTGCAAAAGTTAATTACTTCAATACCCTCATAACCACACTCTCCCGCGAACCCAAATGACTATTTCACACATTTAGCTCTCTTCTTCGCCCTGCTGTTCCTCCTCCACCTACTAACTTGACCGCCTCAGACTTTGCAACTCACTTCACTGACAAGATCTTTACAATCAGAGAAGAGATATCTCATCTTTCTTCTTCCACTTACAATACTTCCCCTAACTTCACTCCCTCTGCTGTTCTATGTTCATTCGCACCCTCTACATTGGAAGAAGTTTCTGCTCTGCTCCAGTCCTCCCGTCCCACCTCCTGCTCCCTAGATCCAATTCCCTCGCATCTCATCCGTACTCTGTCTTCTTCTCTTTCTCCACCTCTCACTAAAATCCTCAATCTCTCTCTCTCCTCTGGTATATTTCCATTGCCCTTCAAACATGCAACTGTAACCCCAATTCTAAAGAAGCCCAATCTTGACCCTAACTCCCCATCCAACTATCGTCCTATCTCGCTACTGCCTTTTGCATCCAAGATCCTTGAAAAAATTGTGTATGCGAGATTGACAGACTTCCTCGAGTCCAACTCTCTGCTAGACCCACCTCAGTCTGGTTTCCATGCTAAGCACTCTGTGGAAACAGCACTGACCAAAGTATCTAATAATGTACTCGCTGCAAAATCTCATGGTCACTACTCTATCCTAATTCTTCTTGACCTGTCTGCGGCTTTTGACACTGTTGATCATCAACAGCTTCTTCTCATCCTCCGCAATATCAGTCTACAAGATACTGCTCTCTCCTGGTGCTCCTCCTACCTCTCCCAGCGCTCTTTCAGTGTTTCTTTCTCTTGCTCTGCTGCTTCTCCCAACTCATCTCTGTTGGTGTCCCCCAAGGTTCAGTCCTTGGTCCCCTACTGTTCTCCATCTATACTGCCTCCCTTGGTAAACTCATTAGCTCCTTTGCCTTCCAATATCATTTCTATGCAGATGACACGCAAATCTACCTGTCCTCTCCTGATCTCTCCCTGTCCCTCTTGACTAGTGTCTCTGACTGCCTCTCTGCTGTTTCTAACTGGATGGCTGCCCACTTCCTTAAACTAAACTTGACCAAAACTGAAATTCTGGTCTTTCCTCCCTCAAGTGTTGTTACTCCTGTGTCTGTCTCCCTCCAAGTCAACGGTGCTACCATCAGCTCCACCACGCAGGCTCGCTGCCTAGGTGTTCTCTTTGACTCCGACCTCTCCTTCAAGCCTCATATTCAATCTATCGCCAAATCCTGTCATTTCCATCTAAAAAACATTGCGCGCATCCGCCCCTACTTAACGCCAGATGCAACTAAGGTGTCCATTCTCGCCTTGACTACTGTAATCCGCTTCTCAGTGGTCTTACGTGCTCCCGAATAGTGCCATTACAGTCCATAATGAATGCGGCGTCAAGGCTCATCTTCCTGTCCGCCCGCACCTCCCATGCCTCACCCTTCTGTCAATCCCTGCACTGGCTTCCTATAAAATATAGAGCTCAATTTAAAATTCTGGTTCTTGCTTTCAAATCGCTACATAATGCTGCTCCCACCTATCTATCCTCCCTTATACACAAGTATGTCCCGTCTAGGCCCTTACGATCTGCTGAAGACTTACGTCTATCTTCTGTCCGTACTCCCACCTCTGATGCTCGCCTTCAAGATTTCTCGAGGGCTGCACCGTTCCTGTGGAACTCACTTCCCAGTCTCCATTCCTTCAAAAAATCGTTAAAAAGCGTATCAGTTAAACTGTTAATAGCTCCTGACTGATTCCTCTTCTGCAACCGTCATTAGTCTAATACTATCCTTACCTTTTTGTGTCATTTTACCCCACTCCCTCTAGCATGTAAGCTCATTGAACAGGGCCCTCAACCCCTCTGTTCCTGTGTGTCCAACTTGTCTGGTTACAACTACATGTCTGTTCGTCCACCCATTGTAAAGCGCTGCGAAATTTGACAGCGCTCTATAAATATCATAATAATAATAATAATAATAATATGAGAGTCCGCAGGGGCATGTGATCATGTATATCACGTGGTCAGTGGTACAAGTAATATAGTGTGATATTTTGATTCTCTGACCACTATGGGGATGAGCAAAAGTCGTACCACTGATCATGTGACTACACGTCACACATCCACTACATTTGTAGCAGCCTTTCTTGGTGATAATCTCAGGTTTACGGTAGCAAATTATCGGATCACTTTTCACCAGAAGGTCCTTTAAGTTTTTATTCCTTCTGTAACTGATAACTGGAGTATCCATGAATGTATTGGGTAATGACTTGTCTGATCGTAATATGTCCCAATGTTTTTGAATGGATTGTCTTACTTTCGATGTCCCTGTATGAAAGGTCATTTCTTTTGGTCCCTTCTGGGTTTTGTCATTCAGTTTTTTTCGATTCCATATTTCCAAGGCTTTGGTCTGTGCTACTTGAAGAATGTGTGGATGATAACCACGTACACGAAATCTATCCCACATCTGGTCAAGTTGAATTTTACATTTTTCTGTTTCTGTATTGTATCTCAATGTTCTTAAAAATTGAGAAATTGGTAATGATTTCTTAAGTTGTTGTGGATGAAAACTGGAGGCGGAGAGGAGAGTATTGCGGTCAGTGTTTTTACGATACAAAGTAAATTCCAAATTGTTTCCCTTCTTATAGATAGTAACATCCAAAAATTGAACTGACTTATCATCAATTTATGGCTCAAAACAACTGGTATAGGTGATTGATTTATCTCCTTAATCATTTGCTCCAAATCCATAATAGTACCTGTCCAAATCATAAAAAGATCATCCACAAAGCAGTAATAGTGTTGGATGTAATGCCCAAATTTTGCCAAAATATGGGTGCGCTCAAAGGTGTACATGAAGGCGTTGGCATACGATGGTGCCATCGCCGCCCCCATCGCAGTTCCAGACAATTGTACGTAAAACTGATTTTCAAATTTAAAGTAATTACATGTAACTGCAATTGTCAAAATTTTTAACAGGTACTCAATCGGTGGTCCTTCATATATTGTTGATTCGGCTAGGATATCTCTCAAAGCCTGCACACCCTCCCCATGGGGTATGATGGTGTACAGGCTCTGAACATCCATCGTGACAAGTAGAGATGTGGAGTCCACATATGGTGATCGTTGAATTCTGGACATAAAATCTTGTGTGTCACGCAAGCATGTAGGAAGAGCCGTCCACTTGCACACCCGGTATACATACCTGAGACCATTATACCGATCTTATAATTGTGTTTGTTTATCGGTATCCTAGCAACACCACGTCATCACACATGCATCACGTGACCGCAGGTTTTCACTTCCGGTTTCACTTCCGGGTTTGCACGAAGGGATTCAGGGGTTTCTTCACGATTGGTGAGTACATTTTCTTATTCCCTATATATAACTTTTATAGCTAGGTACATTGACCTTGAGAAAGACCCGAATGGGTCGAAACGTCGCCTAATTTTTGATGCAATACCTATTGGAATAAATTACCCCCTTTTTTCACTTATTAAGTCCGTGGAGTGCATCTCTTTTCTTTTGTTTATATATCTTTAACGCGGGATTGCACCTAGGCTAAATTTGATTATTTTACACAAAAGGGTGAGTGCCAAGAAACAGTTTTTGAATATATTTTCTGGTGTTTGTTGCACCAGCTTGAGCACCCCGTCCTTGGAATATTCACTAAACAGTGAATTACTCTCCTTCTCAAGATTTTTCTTCGTATACCATAGAAGATTTTTTGGCTAAAGCTGGGGCACTTTCAGAGTCAGCTGAAACACTTTCTATATCTGAGGAGGAGCAAGCTAACACTATTTTATGGTCACAAACTTCTAAAGATCTCTTACATACTAACACCGTCCAAGATTTATATAATGATTTGTTGAAATTAAAAAAATGGGAAACAGATCTGGACCTTCATGGTGTGTTTATCTCAGATTATCACAGAGCAAAAAGGATACCAAGAGGATTCAGGGTCAGAAATGCACTTACAATCGGAAGACAAAATTCGGAATTCTGCAAAAACTGGATGCAGATATCCAATAAATGTTCCTTAGACTGGATGGTAATTGTGGTGGAGAAGGTAGGCAAAGAGTTAATTTTTGTAAAGCAATCAATTCAAAGCTGGGAAACCACAAATAATATAACATTACAAGCATCATCTGCTACCACCCAGATGCTCAAATTCCAGGATGAAATAAATAAATATAAAAACGATTTAATTCATTTCAAGAAACAAAAATTGGAGAAAGTTAATAATGATTATAAATATCACCAGGTCTATAGATGGCTAGGAGGTGCTCAAGAAAACTATGGATCTAAGATCAGATTCAGGACTAAAATACACAAGCCTTCATTTAACACCATTGATGCCAGTTCAGGTGACTCCACTTCAGACCCAGACTCCAGAGAAGACTAAAAAAGACAGACCCAGAATCCTTTTTTAGAAAGAGGTTCAGACGAACCTCCAGACACAATATGTATCAATACCAGAGGCGCAAAAAGAGCTGACCAATACGGCGAGGGAAAAGAAATTGGAAAAAATACAAACCTCACGGGCAAACCACCCAGGATGAGGAGATAACGGTATTCAATTTATCCAATAAAGCACTTAATTCTGATCATTATTCACTATTAAACAAAGGTCTATCTTTTGTTCCAGTTGCAAAACCTGACTTGTTTAAGATGGAAGTTGAGTTATATAAGATTCAAAGAACACTGTACAGCAATACAATCAAGACACATTTAAAGGACCACTCTAGGCACCCAGACCACTTCAGCTTAATGAAGTGGTCTGGGTGCCAGGTCCAGCTAGGATTAACCCATTCTTTTATAAACATAGCAGTTTCAGAGAAACTGCTATGTTTATGAATGGGTTAAGCCTTCCCCCAAAGCCTCTAGCGGCTGTCTCATTGACAGCCGCTAGAGGCGCTTGCGTGCTTCTCACTGTGATTTTCACAGTGAGAGCATGCCAGCGTCCATAGGAAAGCATTGTGAATGCTTTCCTATGCTACCAGCTGAATGCGCGCGCAGCTCTTGCCGCGCATGCGCATTCTGCCGACAGGGGAGGAACGGAGGAGGATCGGAGGAGGAGAGCTCCTTGCCCAGCGCTGGAAAAAGGTAAGTAGTTTTTACCCCTTCCAGAGCCGGGCAGGAGGGGGACCCTGAGGGTGGGGGCACCCTTAGGGCACTAGAGTGCCAGGAAAACGAGTATGTTTTCCTGGCACTATAGTGGTCCTTTAACACAAAAATCTACTCACTTTTTTCCACCTAAAAATAAAAAGGATATTCAGACTGCTTATTCTTCTATTAAAGCGTTTATCAAACTGTCAAAACTGACACTGAAAAAAATTTGAAAAACCCACCTCCATCTCATCAGAATTTAACTCCGGGAGAAAAACTGGCCTTGAAAGACCTTAGTCAAGATCCTAACATTGTAATTCGTAGGCCGACAAAGGTGGGGCCACGGTGATACAATCATATGATCAATATTGGAAAGAAATATTAAGACAACTTAGTGATACTTTGGAAATGCAAAAAGTACTCTTGACCCGACGGCAAAATTCCAGAAAAGAATTGGGGCTACAACTGGAATATCTGGATACTCATACAGCTCAATACCTCACAGTAGAGCACCCTAGGCACCCGGTGCTCTACATGTTGTTGAAGATTCACAAAGATTCATTACAACCACCAGGGAGACCCATAGTTTCGGCTAGGTATGGCATAAACAAACCTGTTGCCAAATACATCAATACTTTTATTAAGGACAGCGTTATGGCTCTTCCTACATGCTTGCGTGACACACAAGATTTTATGTCCAGAATTCAACGATCACCATATGTGGACTCCACATCTCTACTTGTCACGATGGATGTTCAGAGCCTGTACACCATCATACCCCACGGGGAGGGTGTGCAGGCTTTGAGAGATATCCTAGCCGAATCAACAATATATGAAGGACCACCGATTGAGTACCTGTTAAAATTTTTGACAATTGCAGTTACATGTAATTACTTTAAATTTGAAAATCAGTTTTACGTACAATTGTCTGGAACTGCGATGGGGCGGCGATGGCACCATCGTATGCCAACGCCTTCATGTACACCTTTGAGCGCACCCATATTTTGGCAAAATTTGGGCATTACATCCAACACTATTACCGCTTTGTGGATGATCTTTTTATGATTTGGACAGGCACAAATGATTAAGGAGATAAATCAATCACCTATACCAGTTGTTTTGAGCCATCAAATTGATGAAAAGTCAATTAAATTTTTGGATGTTACCATTTATAAGAAGGGAAACAATTTGGAATTTACTTTGTATCGTAAAAACACTGACCTCCTCTCCGCCTCCAGTTTTCATCCACAACAACTTAAGAAATCATTACCAATTTCTCAATACAATGCAGAAAAAGAAAAAAGGAAAATTCAACTTGACGAGATGTGGGATAGATTTTGTGTACGTGGTTATCATCCAAAACCGAAAAGGCACCAAAAGAACCCAGAATTTACCTTCCCATGACCTTTTATACAAGGACATTGAAAGTAAGACAATCCATTCAAAAACATTGGGACATATTACGATCAGACAAGTCATTACCCAATACATTCATGAATAATCCAGTTATCAGTTACAGAAGGAATAAAGTCAATTTTTAAGAACATTGAGATACAATACAGAAACAGAAAAATGTAAAATTCAACTTGACCAGATGTGGGATAGATTTCGTGTACGTGGTTATCATCCACACATTCTTCAAGTAGCACAGACCAAAGCCTTGGAAATATGGAATCGAAAAAAACTGAATGACAAAACCCAGAAGGGACCAAAAGAAATGACCTTTCATACAGGGACATCGAAAGTAAGACAATCCATTCAAAAACATTGGGACATATTACGATCAGACAAGTCATTACCCAATACATTCATGGATACTCCAGTTATCAGTTACAGAAGGAATAAAAACTTAAAGGACCTTCTGGTGAAAAGTGATCCGATAATTTGCTACCGTAAACCTGAGATTATCACCAAGAAAGGCTGCTACAAATGTAGTGGATGTGTGACGTGTAGTCACACGATCAGTGGTACGACTTTTGCTCATCCCCATAGTGGTCAGAGAATCAAAATATCACACTATATTACTTGTACCACTGACCACGTGATATACATGATCACATGCCCCTGTGGACTCTCATATGTGGGTAAGACCGATTTGACATTAAGAGAACGCATAAGGGGACACCGGTCCACCATAACTACAACATTTAGAGATCAACGCAGTGACAAGCCAGTTGCTAAACACTTTTTACATATGCAACATAGACTCCCTAAGTTACGTTTTATGGCCATTGACTGTGTCCCCCCGATGCCCAGAGGAGGTGACAGATCGAAGAAGCTACTTCAGTGTGAGGCACAATGGATTCATCGATTAGACACAGTGACACCAAGAGGACATAATGAAAATATTGTGCTCTCCATGTTTCTTTAATATTATGTTTGTCCTTTTTCTTCATTATTATTTATTATTTTTTATTATTTATTTATTATCATTTGTTTGAAAAAAATTTAAATTTTATTTTTATTTTATTGGCTTATTTTAGTCTATTTTTCTATTAGTCTTTTTTTCACTTTTCATCTTTTTCTTGCTTATTTTTTAATTCTTTAATTATTTAAAAAATTATTTCTAAGTTGTATATACTTTTTCAGTTTAAATATGGTTTTTTTTTTGATTGCTTCAGTCTTAATATTGTGAGCTTCTGAGATCTATGATCCAAAAGATCTTTATAATTGCACTGACTATGATTATTTATACAGAATGTATTCTGACTTGATATATTTTGTTTGTGGCATATATATGACCTGCTGTATTTGTGTCTTGATGTAGTCCTCTCCATTTGCATGCCCACGGTTCTTTACTGTGCTCTGAGCCTTTGCCTTAGTCAGGGCCGCCACCAGAAATTTTGGGGCCCCTAACTCAGCTCAGGGTCTGGGCCCCCTGGGGCCTGCCTCCAATCCCGCCCACAGGGTCCGCCTCCAAATCACGCCCACAGGTATACACACACAGACACAAAAACACACACTGATACAAAAGAACACAGATACACACACACACACAAAGATGATAACAGACACACATACTGAAACAGACATACACGCATATAGGGATACGTACTGACACACACATACTGAGACGTACACACATATACAAACACACAGGCATACATAGTGACAGATAGACACATACTAACATACATCCAGACACACATGCATGAGGACATACACATACATACACCGACATACATACACACAGACATTCATTCATACTGGCATACATACATATATACATACAGACATACTGACAAACATACATTCATACAGACACTGACATCCATACACCCATACATACACAGACATACATTCATAATGGCATACATTCATACTGGCATACACGCATATATACTGACATACATACATACATACATTTATATATACTGACATCCATACACACATACACACATACACACATGCATACGTTCATAATGACATGCAGACATACATTCATACTGACATACATTCATAATGACATACATACATAATGACAGGGGTCCTCAAACTTTTTAAACAAGGGGCCAGTTCACGGTCCCTCAGACACTGTTGGGGGCCGGACAATAAACAACATGAACAAATTCCAATCCACACTGCACACACACACATAAGGACATAAATACACACACACACACATACTGACATACATACATATATAAACAGACAGACACAGACATATACATACATATTGAAATACATACAGATACATACACACAGACAGACATGCATACATACACATACTGACTTACACACGCAGACATACATACTGACATACATACATACACACATACATACTGACATACATACACACAGACACACATACATACTGACATACATACATACTGACATACATACACACAGACACACATACATACTGACATACACACATACTGACATACATACAGACATTCTGACATACATACAGACATACTGACAGACATACTGACATACATACAGACATTCTGACATACATATAGACATAGATACATACTAACATACACAGCTAATTTTTCTTACCTTTTTTTTGCAGGTGGCAGGCTGTGGCTGATAGGAGTCGGCGTGGCTCCCGCGGCCTGGCTTTCTTCCCTCCCGCGCGGCGCGGAGGGAGCTGAGAGGAAGTGACGGCCACTTCCTCCCAGCAGTACTTGTGGCTGAATTTTTTTTAAAGGGGCCCGGTCGCGCTATTGCACGGCCACAGCGCTGACCGGGCCCCTGAAGATACAGGGCCCATCAGGTGGCCCTAAGTGCGTGGGCCACCCGATAGGCCCCATCAGCGTGCGGGCCCCGGTACAACTGCACCGGCGGCTGTTCTGCCGCTACATGTGGGCCCCGGGTGGCCGGGCCACCCAGGGCCACTGGGCCTGTGACAACCGTTATGGTTGTCAACCTCTGATGACACACACTTTACCAAAATTTCATAAAGATCCAGTTGATCCTCCAGACAGGGCAATTGTTTTGGATATTAATGCCCTTTTATCTCCCCTTTCTGATTATATAGATACCCATTTACAACCCTTAGTTAAAAAAAAATGCCCTTAATTTCTTAAAGATTCAATTCATCTTTTGAAGATTCAAATCTGGTTCCTGTCAAATCCCATCACCACAAATGACCTTGAAGTCCGACAGCAATCTAGCTGGTTACATTCTGTGATGTGCCTTTACAGTTTAGAGCTGACTCCTAACAGACACAGTCTATTCTAAGTGTTCCATCTGGATTTTCCCACATGGATGTGCTGGGGGGGGGGGAGGAATAAGACACATAGAGTGGTGGGTGGGAATGAGACACATGGAAGGACGGAGGAGGTAATGAGACACTTGGGGGGAAATGAGGCACATGGAGGGGCGGGGAGCAAATGAGACACATGTAGTGGCTGAGGGGAGGAAATCTGATACATGGATGGGCTAGGGGGAAATGAGACAAATTGAGGGTCTGGGGGAAATGAGACACATGGGGGGCTGGGGAGAATGAGACTTAGAGGAGCGGGGAGAAATGAGACACATGCAGTGGCTGGGTGGGAGATGAGACACATGGAGGGGCTTGGGAGAGGGAATGAGACACATGGAGGGGCTGGAGGGTAAATAAGACACATGGTGGCACGCAAGACAAATTTCGCACCGGGCCTGTTGTTTTCTAGTTACACCTCTGAACATATCTGTACTGAATCCAACAGTTTTGAATAGAGTAAGTCTTTGCATTTTCAATATTTTAGCTATGTACATCTGAAAAGGCAGATTTAGTTAAGGAGTTTTGAACAAGGATCTGGATCAATATCAATATCAAATGTGGCATGCAGCAATAGTGCACAAAACAGTATAGGAAAACATTGCCACATAATATAAACATTTCCAAAAGGCTCAGCAGCACAGTAAAATATAATATTTTTATTTACACTGAGGTGTCAATGCAGAAGTGTGCATATGTACGACATGGTGGTGAAACAGCATAGGGCAGTTCAATAGTATAAGTCCTGCTTTCGCATAGGAAACAGAGGCACAACAACATAAATCAGCATCGTAAGACTGCAGAGGAGGCGATTACACCAAACAACTGGCAATTCAAGAAATGAGATGGATCTATAATCTAGACTCACTGTACCCCAAAGAAATTTGAAATTTGTCATTTTTAAAGTTAATTTTTAACCTACAAGTTTATATTTTTGTTATCTCATTCCCCTCCCCCTTTTTAGTATTGTCATTGCCAATAATCTATCATTTTTATACCTCCACATTTGTAATTCTAGTCTGAACCTTTGTTGATATTAATACCTTCCCACACTATTAAACATTATTTTTTATGAATTTCTGCTTTTATGTAGTACACCATTTTTGTTATGTCTTTTATTTTAATTTTTTTCCCAACACTAAAATATCTGTATCCGGACTATAGGGATACATGTATTCTCATCTGTGTTACACATGTACATGTGCTCTATTTACTATGAACAAATCTTTTTACATCTGTGCATATGATACTACTGTCATGCTCTGGAAAAATTCAGTTAAAATTTGTATCCTTTTCCATTTACCCATAGATCCTTATATGCAGACTATCCTGTGGTTATTTTTATATTTTTTATTATATATATTTTATGATATATTTTTATGATGTCTTATTAAATATTATTTAATATGCAGATTGTAACGGATCAACGGGCCCCCCCCCGACTGGGTACCTCCGTTGAAGGATGCTCCTAGCGCTTCCTAAGGACTCCAAGCACTGTAGCAGACACCACAACCACCGAACCGGAGAAGCATACAAATGCTCTCAAGCAAATGAATGCTGTAAACAGCTGAACAGGAAAAGCATACAATCAGCTTACACTCCTGGCAATCAGCAAACAATCCAATTCCCCCAATAACGAGATGACACTTCGTTTTGAGGTCAAGCAGAACTGACTCTACTGGCACATACAGCCTCTTTTATTCACAATCCACAAACATAGTACTGCCCACAGGGTTTTGAAATACAACCAATCAATCCGTACACACAAACACTCCCACACAAAATCCTCCCTTCTGCCTGTGATATGATTACTGAACACAATGGGTAATATAATTATCACAGGCAGAGAAATACAGGATTATAAAACGTATCACAGGGAGCCCAAAACATGCAATAACCCCATAAATCACCGGATCACCCAGATCCGTTCGGTAGTTTGGAAGATACAGTTTAATGCAGATTCCGCAGAAATATACAGGCTATATGAAAAATAATTACTATATAATGTGTCCCCTGTTGTATAGTTTAAAACTACTGCACGATGTCTTTGTGCACCAAATACCGGCGAGGTGGCACCATGTAGAAAAGTCCAAACAGTGTCTGTGAGTTAAAATGGCCGCCATCCATTGTTCTCACCAAATGCTTCATCCATTGTTCTCACCTTGTGCCTCTGATACATGAAATGGTGGCCACCCAGTAACTCCACAGTATGTCCCCAGATGGTTCTTAAAGGGCCAGCAGCAGCACAACACAAATCCATTATACCCATGGATTTATAATCTAGACTCACTGTACCCCAAAGAAATTTGAAATTTGTCATTTTTAAAGTTAATTTTTAACCTACAAGTTTATATTTTTGTTATCTCATTCCCCTCCCCCTTTTTAGTATTGTCATTGCCAATAATCTATCATTTTTATACCTCCACATTTGTAATTCTAGTCTGAACCTTTGTTGAAAAATAATACCTTCCCACACTATTAAACATTATTTTTTATGAATTTCTGCTTTTATGTAGTACACCATTTTTGTTATGTCTTTTATTTTAATTTTTTTCCCAACACTAAAATATCTGTATCCGGACTATAGGGATACATGTATTCTCATCTGTGTTACACATGTACATGTGCTCTATTTACTATGAACAAATCTTTTTACATCTGTGCATATGATACTACTGTCATGCTCTGGAAAAATTCAGTTAAAATTTGTATCCTTTTCCATTTACCCATAGATCCTTATATGCAGACTATCCTGTGGTTATTTTTATATTTTTTATTATATATATTTTATGATATATTTTTATGATGTCTTATTAAATATTATTTAATATGCAGATTGTAACGGATCAACGGGCCCCCCCCCGACTGGGTACCTCCGTTGAAGGATGCTCCTAGCGCTTCCTAAGGACTCCAAGCACTGTAGCAGACACCACAACCACCGAACCGGAGAAGCATACAAATGCTCTCAAGCAAATGAATGCTGTAAACAGCTGAACAGGAAAAGCATACAATCAGCTTACACTCCTGGCAATCAGCAAACAATCCAATTCCCCCAATAACGAGATGACACTTCGTTTTGAAGTCAAGCAGAACTGACTCTACTGGCACATACAGCCTCTTTTATTCACAATCCACAAACATAGTACTGCCCACAGGGTTTTGAAATACAACCAATCAATCCGTACACACAAACACTCCCACACAAAATCCTCCCTTCTGCCTGTGATATGATTACTGAACACAATGGGTAATATAATTATCACAGGCAGAGAAATACAGGATTATAAAACGTATCACAGGGAGCCCAAAACATGCAATAACCCCATAAATCACCGGATCACCCAGATCCGTTCGGTAGTTTGGAAGATACAGTTTAATGCAGATTCCGCAGAAATATACAGGCTATATGAAAAATAATTACTATATAATGTGTCCCCTGTTGTATAGTTTAAAACTACTGCACAATGTCTTTGTGCACCAAATACCGGCGAGGTGGCACCATGTAGAAAAGTCCAAACAGTGTCTGTGAGTTAAAATGGCCGCCATCCATTGTTCTCACCAAATGCTTCATCCATTGTTCTCACCTTGTGCCTCTGATACATGAAATGGTGGCCACCCAGTAACTCCACAGTATGTCCCCAGATGGTTCTTAAAGGGCCAGCAGCAGCACAACACAAATCCATTATGCCCATGGATTTATTTTTATTTGAATATACCTCTATATTTGTGTAATAAACAATTGTTTTAGATGTTATATTGGATTTTTATATCATGTATCACTACTATTTCAATCATTGTATGCTGTACATGCTTCTATATTTGGTATCGCTATGAAGACATGATCAGCACTTGCCTCAGATTATGTTTGCGCAATGATGTTTTTCAGCCACGATTTGCTGCACGATATGCTTTAAACAGCCCAAACTCAAGATTCTCCTTATAGTCAAGACTAAACATTAGTATTCCTGAGTTTAGTCAGAACATGAAACACATGGTTCTTATGGAACAAGCATGTCAAACTCAAAGTCTGGATCGGGCCACATAAACAAGGTTTAAGTTTATGTGGGCAGCAAAAAAAAAAAAACCTTACATTTTCATAGAAATGTAGGTCTATTTTAAAAAGTACAGTATATAAGAAAAACAGCATCCCCCTCTACTAAACCACAGCACCCCTCTGTTCTAAATCCCAGTCCCCCCCTCTACTAAACCACAGCATCCCCCTCTACCACATAGTGCCAAATCTGATCCTCCTGCTACTTCCTGAAACCCTGTGAAGGTGGAGCACGTCGATGTCACGTGGCGTTGCATGCCTCCATGCACCTCCAGGTACTCCACTGTCAAGTCGCAGCCAATGCAACATTGGCCAACACACACACACACACACACACACACACACACACACACACTCACTGACAGACACACTCATTCACTGACAGACACACTCACAGACAGACATACACACTCACTCACAGACACACACACACAGACAGACACACACAGACAGACACACATAGAGACACACGCACATACTCACTGACAGACACACACACAGACACACACACAAACAAACAAACATACTCACTGACAGACTGATTTACAGACACACTAACAGACACACACACACACACACACATACTCACTGACAGACACACACATACTCACTGACAGACACACACACTCACAGACACACAAACATACTCACTGACAGACACACACACAGACACACTGACAGACACACACACACACACACACACTGACAGACACACTCACTAAAGACACACACACTGGCAGACACACACACAAACACACTGACTGACACCTACACATACATTTACACATTCTTGCACTCGCATAATTTAATTTATTGTTCCCTACCTTTGGGAGCTGGTGTGGGGTTCTTCTGTCTGGAGATCTCCTTCCTGCTTCCCACTGCTCCGTCGCGTGGTTTAGTGTTGCTGGGTGCTGGAATATGACATCATATTCCGGCGCCCGGCTTCACTACGGACGGTGAGCGAGAGGGAGCAGTGATGAGCAGGAACACTGAGCTCCCTCGCTGGCCCTCCTCCCCAGCCGGGTATGTCTTAGCAGAGTAGGCACCTGCAATGTGGGGAACACAGGTGCCTGCTCTGCTATAACACTGAGCATGCACTCGCAGCATCCCAGGCCGCTAAGATTGTCCTTGTGGGCTGTGATAGAATTTATATAACCTCATTTTGCCTCAACCCTCTCCTCAGTACTGAAAACACCATAGGATCTTGTCTTATAGCTGTCCCTACCCCATCTCACTCTTGAGGAAGTACCTACATACCCATAGACCCCCATAAATAATACGCGAGTAAATAATCTGTAGCCTGTTCCCTTGCAAATGGTTTAAATGCCACTTCCGGGGCCCTAGAAGAGCTACTTATGGACACCCAGGCAAATAAGAAGGCAATCCTTGAGAATAGAGAATAGAGCAGCCATTGACTACTTACGAATGAAACATGACTTAGGCTGTGAAGCTATTGAAGGTATGTGCTGTTTTAACCATAAACATATAAAAGATTTACATGACTTAGTATAGGATATCAAACAGGATACTGGCTTCTTTGGGGATTGGGATTGGACATTTGGGCTAGGCACATGGTTGACTTTACAAATTAAGAAAAGTTTTAACTTTTTGCTTTTAGCTGTATTTGTTATTATGGCCATTTTTTCTAACCTTTAGATTTTTCTCATGCCTACTAACCTCTCTATGTAAAAACAAACCTACTGTTGGTCGTACCTTAACTTACATTCCTGCTCTGACTTCGGAAAGGTTTTACAATGTTACCTCGCCTAACAAATGAAGGAACTCTCCTCCACTGATTCTGGTTGTCTCTCAGTCCAAGGGAACTGTGGTGAAGAAATAAATGAAAGTCCCACAGGCTTTGGCTACCAGGCCTGGAAATACCTTGGACATTTGGGTGACTCTTGTATCACAAGAGGGGATTGTGATAGAATTTATCTTTATTCCAAGGCTCAAGCTTATAGGTGTCATATAATGATATCCTATATCAAAATTGGCTAATTTGGACTCAGGAAATGCTTGATGCTTAAAATGACACTTAAGACCATATATGTCTAGTTCCGGGAACAGATAGCCCCCACCTGAGATGTCTCTTCTCTAATCGTTGTGTTCTTTCTCTTTCTCTGAACTTATTTGTTATATGTACACGACGTTCATCCCTATGTCTTATCTGAACTCCTTTTACTCCCTTCCTACTACTGTCCTATGAGTATTTGCACGTAAGCACTTACTTTTTAATGTATAAAACCCAGCTGACAAATAAAACGTCAGAGGCTTATTTTGAATACCAACAGGTGTCTGGTGTCTAATTCTTGCTTCTCCAAGTGCACTTGTAATAACAATTTGGGCTTCCTCTGAATATAACAAAGATCATTATTTGGATCTATATCAGGGCCTCATGCGGCCCCTGGGCCGCGAGTTTGACATGCTTGTTATGGAATCTACACTCCCCACAGACCTGCAACATTCTCCTTATATTCTCTGATACACTACATTATAGACACGGATATGTGGTGCTTCATTTTTATTTCTTTTATTTTTATCTATTTTCATTTTCACGCCCATCCAGACATCGTACACTCTATACTGTAGTCAATTACATATGTAGAATATGTACACACAAGCAGCGCTGACTGCCAGTAAGATAACACTTAACCACTTGTATTCCGGTACTCTTTTATCGGCATCACTGCATAATAAGCATTGCCTGTCTTTGAATTTTCCGCGGGAGTAACCATGGCAACCTGCATAAAATTCTGTACTCTTTAAATTTATTTTGTGTTTAATGATTCATTTTTTAAATATGATTTTTTATTAATACAGTTGTGAGTATGAATACTGACTGAATAGAAGGCTACATTAGTTTTGAATTGTTAAGCAAGTTCTTGTAACAGCTGGTAATTAAAACTGTAAAGCCCTTATAAGAAGCAAGCTACGAGTCAGCTTAAAATCCATTGAGTAGGAGTGGAGAAACGCGTTTGGAAACGGACACCTTACCCTCCTTATCCAGGACCTTTACACAGCAGCACATCAATCTTCACAGCAATCCTGTAACATCAAACAGCTTGAAAACCACTCGGGACACCGACAATACTTATCAGGTCTGAGTCACACAATTTTTTGTATCATTCTTCAACAAGCAACAGACTTACCATGTACTAGATACATATTGTAACTATGTACTCCTGTGTTTCGTAACAGGAAAGACTGCAAGCACTATTTTTATTTCATTTTATTTGATCAATTTTTGTTTTCATCTTTTCTAAGTGACCCCTTCACACAGAGCGTAACCCAAAAGGAGACGTATACCGGTTCTTAGAATGGCCGGGCTTAACGTCCGAGAATAGTCAAAAGGATAGCCGAATGTCAATGGAGTACAGAAGACGGAATAAACGAGAATAACCAAGCCAAAATTCGGGGAACCAGAGAGGAGAGTTGTCAGAGAGGAAGCCAAGGGTCAAAAATACCAGAAATACAAACAGGAGTATAAATAGCACTAGGGGAACCAAATACAGAACCACACTAGGGCGCTGGGGAAAGGACAGGGGCGCCCTTATATAGTGAGTGGTATTCAGCTTTAAGACCACGCCCCCAAAAAGTCCGGGAGCGTGGCCGTGTTTGAATTTTCGCGGCAAAACCCCGATGACGTCGGCGCACATGCGCCGGGTCTTAAGAGGGGATTTGCTGCGAGCGGCCAGCGTCAGACCGGCTGCTCTGCCTCCCGGAAGCAGCCGGGGAGATCGCCACGCGGAGTGGGTCCGGAGGAGACAGGTAAGTTATTGTTACAGTACCCCCCCTCGAGAACCGCCCCCAGGGCGGAGAGGACTCAGCCTGCGAGTACGACGCCTAGTAAAGGAACGAACCAGGCGAGGGGCGTGTACATCTGAGGCATCCACCCATGACCGTTCCTCAGGGCCGTACCCTTTCCAATCCAATAGATACTGGAGACGACCTTTAGAAATACGAGAGTCCAAAATAGATTTCACTTCGTATTCATTTTGACCTTCTACGAGTGAGGAAGGAGGTCTTGAGGGCCTACGAGTATAACGGTTACAAATTAAAGGTTTAAGGAGAGAAACATGAAAGGAATTGGGTATCCTCATACTAGCTGGCAAATCCAGGCGGTAACAGACAGGATTAATACATTTACGTTTTCTTTCATAATCTTAATAGTCAACACTTGGCACTGCAGTGGGTGAAAAGGAACTCGGAAGAGTAATAGAGTCAAAGACATAATTTATATAAAAGGGACTATGTTGTGTAGATTCATGAACTCCGTTATAATGGGCAAACTCAGCCCATGGAAGTAATTCTACCCAATCATCTTGGTGATCGGAGGTGAAACAGCGAATGTACTGTTCGAGTGATTGATTCATCCTTTCTGTAACCCCATTAGATTGGGGATGATATGAAGAGGTGAGATTAAGCCTGATACCCAATTGATTACAAAATGCTCTCCAAAACCTGGAAATAAATTGTGGACCTCTGTCCAAAACTATATCCACGGGTATACCGTGTAACTGAACTACCTCCCTTATGAACACCGTGGCCAGTTCGGAGGATGAAAGCAGTTTAATTAAAGGGACAAGATGGGTCATTTTGGAAAATCTGTTGATGATAGTTAGAATTACCCGGTGGTTTTTGGAAGGAGGTAGATCCACTATGAAATCCATGGCTATACTAGACCAGAGTTTATCGGGAATAGGCAAAGGCATGAGGAGACCTAAAGGGCGACTCTTAGGAGACTTATTAGAGGAACAGATGTTACAGGCTAAAACAAATTCTCGGACATTTTGTTTGTAAGAGGGCCACCAAAACAGTTTTTCGAGTAATGATTCTGTCTTATGGATACCGGGATGACCTGCAATCTTAGAGTCATGTACTAAGGATAGGACTCGTCTTCTGTAGTTTAAAGGTACGTATAATTTTCCCTGAGGAATAGTGAGGGAGTTGTGATCCTGGTATTTGGATAGGATTTCTATTATTTCAGAAGAGACCTTAGCATGAACTGTAGCTACTATGTGTGAGGCAGGAATTATAGAGGATAAATGAGTTACGGGAGGAGAAAGGTGTTCATGCTGTCGGGATAAGGCATCCGCTTTGGTTTTCTTAAATCCGGGCCTATATGTCACAATGTAGTTAAAGCGTGTCAAAAACAAAGACCAACGAATCTGCCTGTCAGACATTCTTTTCGCATCTCCAAAATATGAAAGATTTTTGTGATCGGTAAGAATTGTGATAGGTTCAGGTGACCCCTCTAATAGATGACGCCATTCCTTGAGTGCGGAAATAATAGACAACAGTTCTCTATCTCCTATGTCATATCTTCGTTCCGTTTCAGTCAATTTTTTAGAGAAATAACCACAGGGATGTAGGGGTTGATCATTCGAAGATCTCTGGGATAATACAGCCCCTACCCCTGTCTCTGAGGCATCTACTTCCAATATAAAGGGACGCAAAGGATTAGGATGACTTAATACCGGGGCTGAAGAAAAAGCTATCTTAAGTTTCTCAAAGGCATCTTTAGCTTCGGGACTCCATACCGTATGGTTCCTATTCTTTTTTGTCATGGCGGTAATAGAGGAAAACCCTTTAATAAACTTTCTTTAATAATTGGCAAACCCTAGGAAATGTTGGATGGCTTTTAGCCCAACAGGTAGGGGCCAGTTTAAGATTGCTTCTAGTTTTTTAGGTTCCATTTGAAAGCCCGAACCTGAAATTATATACCCTAGGAAGTTAACCTTTTCTACATCGAACAAACATTTTTCTAGTTTGCAATAGAGTCCATTTTTCAATAATCTAGATAGAACCAACCTAACGTGTTTATGATGTTCATAAATACTCTTAGAGTAGATGAGTATGTCATCCAAATAAACAACAACAAACATTTGTAAATAATCCCTTAATACATCGTTTATAAAATCTTGAAAGACTGCAGGAGCTTTACATAAGCCGAAGGGCATAACCCTGTATTGATAATGGCCATAGCGAGTATTGAAAGCAGTCTTCCACTCATGTCCCTTTTTAATTCTAACCAAATTATATGCTCCCCGTAAATCTAACTTGGTGATTATGGTTGCTCCCTTCAACCTATCGAAAAGTTCAATTATAAGCGGGATGGGATAAGCGTTTCGTATGGTTATTTTGTTTAACCCCCGATAGTCAATATAGACCACAGAGAGGGGATACACGGTACCCCTAGGAGGCATGGTGCCGGGTAATATGTCAATAGCGCAGTCGTATGAACGGTGAGGCGGTAACTTTTCCGCTTCCCTTGGTTCAAAGACCGCTTTGAGATCCCAATATTGCTTGGGTATCTGGGTGGTTAAAGGCTTCATGGTAGGAACATTAAGTAGACCGATTGGTTTGACTTGAATGATACACTCTTTAAAACAAAAGTCGCCCCATTTTATTATCTCCTTTCTTTCCCAGTCTATTAAAACATTATGCCTGGCAAGCCAAGGAAACCCAAGTATCATGGGAAAGGTGGGGGAAGTTATTTGCTGTAGAGTTATGGTTTCTCTATACAATGTGCCTACAGTCAGCACCAGGGGAATCATCTGTTGAGTAATACGAGGGACTGACAATGGTCTACCATGTATGGCCTCAACGGTCAAGGGTGTTGGTCTTTTCTTAAATGGGAGATTGTGATACTGACCAAATGTTATATCAACAAAATTCATTCGTAAAAGGGTTTTTGCAGCATTCGTTCGTTTTCCAGGGGGGTCGAATGTCTTTCTAAAAGCAGCGACAAAGTCTACATAGTTATACACCAAGGGGTTGTCATTTTCCCACAAAGGGTTGGCCCAAACTAGTGCTTTGTCCACTAACAGGGTTATAATGTAACCAATTTTTGATCTATCGGTGGGATAAGCTCTAGGATGCAGTTCAAAATTTATGCTGACGACATCCCTTAGGGTCTCCCCCATAACGAAGAGGAGATGTAGCGTGGGAAGAAGCCCCCCCGCGACCATTTCCATAGGGGATTCCTGGGGTCTATGACCAGGGATATGTTCCTCCAGCTGGAGATGGGCAGTACGGGCTAACAAGGTCTGAACTGCTACAGCGAACTGGTCCATACGATGGTCCAGCTCCTCAAATCTGTTATCAGGAACTGGCCCATGAGGGTTAACACCTGCAGGGTCCATGGCCCTAGTGTAATGTCACAACAGTGACCCCTTCACGCAGAGCGTAACCCAAAAGGAGACGTATACCGGTCCTTAGAATGGCCGGGCTTAACGTCCGAGAATAGTCAAAAGGATAGCCGAATGTCAATGGAGTACAGAAGATGGAATAAACGAGAATAACCAAGCCAAAATTCGGGGAACCAGAGAGGAGAGTTGTCAGAGAGGAAGCCAAGGGTCAAAAATACCAGAAAGACAAACAGGAGTATAAATAGCACTAGGGGAACCAAATACAGAACCACACTAGGGCGCTGGGGAAAGGACAGGGGCGCCCTTATATAGTGAGTGGTATTCAGGTTTAAGACCACGTCCCCAAAAAATCCGGGAGCGTGGCCGCGTTTGAATTTTTGCTGCAAAACCCCGATGATGTCGGCGCACATGCGCCGGGTCTTAAGAGGGGATTTGCCGCGAGCGGCCAGCGTCAGACCGGCTGCTCTGCCTCCTGGAAGCAGCCGGGGAGATCGCCACGCGGAGTGGGTCCGGAGGAGACAGGTAAGTTATCGTTACACTAATAAAGTATTGTATTTTGAACTAAATTAGATCAGTATCTTTATAGTTATAAGTTTACATACTCTTAAACTCTTTTTAAGTGCTCTTACAAATTTGCATATTGGTGAAAGAATGTGCATAATAGCTGTGAATATATAAGGCTAGATGTAAGGATCATTTTATACAATATACCATATCAGAGAATTCTTTTACATATTCACATATTCACATATTTTTATAATTTATCTTTTTATTTTTTTATAAATTTAAATTTTTTGCATTTTTATTTATCAATCTTTATTGTATTATTGTGTTATTCATGAGACAGAGTCATTACATGACAAGGAGAGAGCACTTCTAATCTTAACCCCTTAAGGACCGGCCTGTTTTTGCGATGTTGTACATTTGTGACCAGGCATCTTTTTACACTTTTGTGGTGTTTGTGTTTAGCTGTATTTTCCGCTCTCTCATTTACTGTTCCCATACAAATTATATATTGTTTTTTTCAGGACAAAATGGGCTTTCTTTACATACCATTATTTATATAAATTAATGTAATTTATTTAAAAAAATGAAAAAATATGATGAAAAATTGAAAAAAATACATGTTTTATTACTTTTACGTGAAAAATCTTTTGCTCATCTACAAAAGCGAATGAAAAAACCTGCTAAATAGATTCAAAATGTTGTCCTGAGTTTAAAAATACCCAGTGTTTACATGCTTTTTTGCTATTTTTTTTGCATGTTATAGGGCTATAAGTACAAGTAGGATATTGCGATTTCAAAACATACATTTTTTAAATTTAGCAATAGTGACATTGTAACACTATTATCTGTCATAAATCTCTGAATAACCCCCACATGTACATATTTTTTTTAAAGTAGACAACCCAGGGTATTCAATATGGGGTATGTCCAGACTTTTTTAGTAGCCACTTAGTAGCAAACACTGGCCAAAGTTAGCATTCATATTTGTTTGTGTGTGAAAAAAGTAAAAAAAACTAAATTGAACACTAATTTTGGCCAGTGTTTGTGAAGTGGTTACTAAAAAAGACTGGACATACCCCATTTGCAATACCTTGGGTTGTCTTCTTTGCAAATGGTATGCCATCATGGGGGTAATTCTCATTCCTTGGCTGCCATACGCTCTCAAAGGCAACGTAACCAACCTGGCCATTTTCAATGTAAAAATATTTGACCCATATATTTGACCCTGTAACTTTCAAAAACGCTATAAAACCTGTACATGGGGGGTACTGTTATACTCGGGAGACTTTGCTGAACCCAAATATTGGTTTCACAACAGGAAAACGCATCAAAACAATTATATCATCAGTAAAAGTGCTGTTTGTGTGTGAAAAATGCAAAAAAAAGTCACTTTCACTGACAATATCATCGCTGTGATATGTTTTACTGTTTTGAATCACTAATATTTGTGTTCAGCAAAGTCTCCCAAGTAAAACAGTACCCCCCATGTACAGGTTTTAGGGTGTCGTAGAACGTTACAGGGTAAAGTACAGTGCTAACAAATTAAATTCTCTGGACTTTTGGCCTGGGTTGGCAGGCAGGTCCCTCAAATTGCAATCAATAAAATTACTTAATTATGTAAAAATATTACATAAATACACACGTAGAATTTAAATATATATGCATATTTATATATTTGAAGTCTACGTGTATATTTATATAATTATTTATGTAATTTTGTATATGGACATATATTATATATGGACAAACCTCAACAAAAAGGGGGCCATAAAAAGGCTTACTGGAATACACCTGCATTCGCACTATTGGAGGTTTATCCCAGTGCACCCCAGGGCTTAATACAAAGTACTATAAAATGCCAAAAGAAATGCCAAAAGAAAAAAAATATATCTCCCCCCAGTCCCACCTTCACAGCTCAAGACAATGGAGTTAGAATAGATGTTCTCAAGTTCCCAGGTCCTCTGCTTGCCCTCTCCCAGACCAGACCAAGCCTCTCACCATAGGTTCCACTACACAGTGGGCACTTGAAGGCCCACCAGTCCACAGGAAACCCCCACCTATAGTCCACAGACTAGCTGACTCCTGCATCCCCACCGTGCCATCAGAGCTCCAGTAAGGCAAGTGGGTGCCGCCGCATGTCTCTCCTGTCTCTGGCCACACAGGGTAGTTATCGTGCATCCTCACAGCTACTGGTCTGCCAGAGTTTTTTACGGCTGAGTCCCCCAGGGCTCACAGTGGCAGGGACAATTAAAGCTGAAGGAGCACCACACTCACAGCAAGGAGAAGTCTTGGAACCTTGACTTTAGACCAGCAGCCCCCTAGAACGTCATATTGGTAGTAACCTCAGCCCCATACCGTATGCTTGCAGATCCCACCAATTCAGGTGTCAGGTGGGCGCGTAATTAGCATGGAAGCCTGAAATTAAAATTAAACCGTATAGATAATAACCACTTTGGTTATTATCGATGCTGTTTTATACTGTTTTTATACCGTTTTAAATTCTGTATGAATAAAGGTATTTTGGCTTATTTTACACTTTTATTAGAGTGTGCCATTTTACTCTTTTTTTCCCTTCATTTTACCATCACTGCTATTTTACTTTATTTTATCTCATACTGCCTAGCACCTGACTTTTATCTCCAGTGAGTACTACTCTCAAGACATCCTTTCGCCTGCTCTGGTAAATGTGAGTACGTTTTCATTTATCCCAACTCCTGGTATTTTATTCAGTGAGCACTATTGTTTCTTTCTATATTTTATAGTCTACATACTACAAAGACATTATTCTCATGTATCCTTGCAAGTGGGGATTGTACCACTTTATGCCATTCATACTGAAGCTAGTTACAGCTCCATAAAAAGTGAGTAGGACTATATCGTATTTCTTTGAATTATCCCCTGTAAGAACATACTACTCTATTATTCCATTCTGTTGTTTCATTCAGATTCAACTGATTAACCAACCCATTGAGGAATTACGCAGACACTTGTTAGAAAAGCACTACTGGCAAGTGTATCTCCACATTATCACTTAGACTTGTTTTACTATTTGGACTTATTTGCTCTACTTGAAACTTTAGTCTATATATTTGTTTATCTACTCTGTACCATATACTGTATATATCATTGTAAATATCAAAATTGTGGCGCTAACCCTAGTTCTCTTCCATTTTTTCTGTGTTTTATTTCCATTAGTAGGACAAGAGGAATCCCTACTTTTGGGGTTAGCTGACGTTTTTTTACTTTCTCAGAATCAAAGCGCTGATCCTTCCCTCCCATTTCTGTATATGATGATTCAGAATTGTAGAATTCAGATGAATCACCAATTGTCAACATTTTGTTAAAACGGAATGCACAACACTAACACAAGAGTATCTCATTTTACAGCAAGTTTGGAGGCATTATGCCAGGAAATCAATAACGCTGGAGTTGTCACGTTATGCTAGATTTTTTTCACTAGTAAGTCAAGTAAGTTGTATGGATCTAACATTTGTGGCTTACTATGCTTTGCTCTTATGTTAGAAAATTGATACGTGAGAGTCTAAATCATTACAAAAAAAATCAGTTTTATTCTCAGAACTAGTGGAAAGGTTCTTATGTTGAGTTTCAGCAGCATTGCGGAATGGACTACCCACTATACACTATGAGCATGATTTTACGCCAGATATTACATAAAAATGTCCTAGGTCTACAGAACCAAACTCTTACTGGTCCAAGATTTGGGGACTTTCCATGTCTGTTGTAATGAAGATAGATCCAAAAACTGTAATGCTGTGGATCATTGAGCTAGAAACCATTGAGCTGGAAACAACTGTCTTCTAGCTTATTTCGTCTTTGGAATCCTGGAGGTGAGATTTTTTTCTCGTGTTTCTAATTGGTATCCAAAAAATTTTTTATTAATGAATTTGGATTTTCAGCTAGGGCCTTTTTTAAAGCTCTTTTAACCTCCTTGTTTCTCAGACAATAGATAACAGGATTTAACAAGGGAGTCAAAACACTGTAAAGCATGGTGGAGAGCCTCACAATATCGAAGTTGTCTCTAGGAGCTGGACCAATATAATTGAAATTAGCTGTTACATAAAACACTGTAACAACAATGAGATGTGATGAGCATGTAGAAAAGGCTTTCTTCCTTCCTGCAGAAGATCGGATCTTTAAGATTGTGCCAATGATACGTGTATAAGAGACAGTAACAAACACAAATGGTGTCATCCCTAGAAAGACACTGACAATATACAATAACATATGGCTGGTGTAAGTATCTGTACAAGAAGCTTTTAGCAGTGGAGGAACATCACAAAAGAAATTATTCACATTTCGGTCTCCACAAAAATTCAGCTTAGATGTCATAGCAGTATGAAGAACAGAGTTAAGAAAGCCGCTGAACCAGGTTCCTGCTACAAGGTGGGAACAAAGTTTCTTGTTCATAATATTAAGATATCGCAGGGGGTTACATATTGCCACGTATCGGTCATAGGCCATACCTGCTAGCAAGAGACACTCAGATCCTCCGAGGGAGACAAAGAAATATGCTTGAGTGAAACACCTCCTAAAGGAAATTCTCCTATTGCCTGTTATAGAGTTGAAGATCATGGCAGGAAGAGTAACAGTCGAGTAACAGATGTCTAAAATGGAGAGATAACTGAGAAAAAAATACATTGGGGTCTGGAGATTGCAATCAATTTGTATAATGCTAAAAATTGTAAGATTTCCAATTAAAATCATTGTGTACATCAGAATCAACAGAAGTGAAATCATCACACTTTCGTCCGAAAAGCCTAAAAGCATAAAATCTTTCATAAAAGTTTGATTTCTAGCAGCCATCCAATGCATAAGAAATACTTGTGGGATTAAAATATAGATTGCACTGTTTATGTGAATGAATGGGCGCTCTGCAATTTTGAAATACAAAACCCAATAAATAATACAATTTACTATTTAGTGAGGAGCCCATTCGTTTTCCAGGGCAACTGCAACATATTATGTAAATAATCCACATGAATGCTGTCAGTAATCCATAGATTAAGAGCACACTTATAATGCACAATTTATTACATGGATTAAATATATTCACTTATGACTTAAGTATAAGTTTTTCATGAGATTCATATTTTCTTTTAATTTGTATTAAAGATTAAGCGAATGGCACAATTTTTCTGTTCGGACAAGAAAAAGCCAGGGCAAGCGTTGCAAATGCAGATTAGAAATACAAATATGTTTTATTTCTTCTCTTTTTTGTATGCTTTCTCTATGCCGATTGCCGGCTGCAAAGGCCAGAGCGTTAACTTTGAATGACAGACATGTATGAAGAAACGAAGGCAGTGCAGAAAAATGCTCAAATAGTGCTACAAGAGTTTATTGAAGGACACAGCATACAGCAAAGCAAATGTTTTGGGTTCACCCTTTGTCCCTGCATAATGTCATTATAAATATTAGCACACTCATCAGTATATACAGTACAAATGGGGATATGTATGAGTGTCTAAATGTAGCAAAAAAAATCTCAAAAAAACTTTTATGTAGCGCATAAGTACATAGATTGCAATGGCTGGAGCAGCAAAAAATCAACATGAGACAAAGAAGAAGTACAGTGCGCAGTTTAGTTAATCAGGCTCACTGGTGAAACCTACATTTATTAGAAGAGAATGCCAAAATACAAATGTTTTGGGAACCCTTTTCCCTTTATAAAAGGGACATTGATAAAAGTTACATTGATAAAAGGATAGGAGTCCTGAAACACTTGTATTTTGCCATGCTCTTTTAATAAATTTAGGTTTCATGAGTGGGCCTGACTAACTAAGCTGCGCATTGTACTTTTTCTCAGTATATACAGTATACAGAGACAAACGTGAATCCATAATACTCAGTACCACCTGCAATCAAAGAAACAAGTGTCCATATGCATTGACAAAGTGGTAACCCGAAATATTTGTTTACTTTCAACTGTGTCCTTCAAAAAATGATTGTAGCATTGTTTGTGCACACAACATTTGGTTGCACTGCCCTCACTTTCTTTTCAGATTTTCTGAATTTTCAATACCCTACTTGAGTTACAGTGGGAGGTGCAAGCAACACAGAAGTAATGTTATTTTTTGGTTTTTGACAGAGCTGTATTATAGGCAGGTTCAGCAGTAAACCTTACCACTGTCTTATTTTCGTGAATGACAGACGGCTAACGTATAGGTGTCCAACTGCAGAATAAAATGATGTTGATTTCTACATTTAATTCTATTTTTCACATCTCACAAATACATGTTTCTTAAATATATAGATAAACATCATTTAAAAACTCCTGATCAATGACAGTTCCCTTTAAATAACTTGTGTCAAAATTATTTAATATGTAGACACATGCACAACACCCTCAATCTTTAAATTATTCTTGCTGGGTGCCACCTCCATCACAGACACTTTTATGCGAGTAACTGCAAGTTGGAAAATTAAAGAGATGCATTTGCATACTCAAAATAATACTGTAATACTATAAATCACATTTATGGTACTTAAATACAATACAAAAGCAAATATAGCAAAATGACAGACAAATACCATATGGAAAATCAATTGTTTGCCCTTCTCACCAGGACAGTATGAAAACACGATAGCTGATGTTTATTACTGTTAAAGCATTGGGGGTTCTGTGCACAATTCGTGGCTCTCCATAAAAAAAACAGCTATGTGTTAATTAGTGGTATTTATTTCAAGCAATGTTGCTATTGTAGTTGTTGTTGGAAATACATTAGAGATTGGGCAAGTACAATAAATGCCATGTTATACTATTGTCTTGAGTCTGTGAGTGCTTCTCTTGCTTTTACAGTATAAAACATTGTTTGAGCTTTATTTTTTGAATGCAGTTCAATTATAGTGTCAGAATAATGAAGCTTGCCATTTGAGAGTTGACATTTTAACTTTGACTTTTTAAAGTGACTCGTAATTCACAGATATTAAAAGATACTTCACACTAACCTTACATAATAAAATAAAACGTTTTGCTCCATTTCTGATAATAGTTTGCAAAAAGATTTACATTTATTCCATGAAGAAGATGATTGAAGAAAACGAAGAAGTGTTGATTGCTGAAAATGAGAATTGACTACAAAAATAAATAGTCCTTTAAACCAAATCTTCTAGCTTGTAGTCATATGTGGGTGAAGGCCTTGGAACTCCTCTGAAACAGTGAGATAGTGGTTTATAAAGATCTACTGCAATAATAAAGCAGCCCTTGGAGAAGCAATAAATTCTTCCCAGGAGAGATTTAAAGTCTACCATAAAGCATGTTTAAAAAAATATTTATAATTTTAACATCATCAATATCTAATCTACAGTATATGTTAGTGCATATTTAGATAGGAAATAGTAAAGAATTACCAGATTTTACTAATTACATGACGTAAAGTCATGATTTTATAAAGGACACGGAGGCGAATATTATGCTTATCTCTTTCTTTATTATACCTCAGCAGCAAAGAGAAGGTATAAACATTCATAGAAAAAAAGTTTTAACAGGTTCTCCAAGGGTTAATCCAACATCATACCCTTAACCAATAGGAACAGTCCCTCTATCTATAACTATTCATGTGACCTTTCCTCTTCCTCTTTCTTTGGTCATGCCGAAGCTGTATCATTATAACTTGAGGAGACACTGGAAACACTTCATCCGTTGTGTCGAACTTTCCCATATCCCGAACTTGTAAGAACTTGTCTGCGTAAACTGCGGTGACAACTGGTCATCCAGGGTGTCGCGTATTGCGAATTAAACTGTAAGGGGATAGAGAAAAAATATGGTAAAATGTGGTCTGAGGAACTGTTTGCCACAACGTTAGTGACGAAATCTTAGCGTATGCCTGATGTACTACAGACTCACTAGTACAGTTTTCTTAAATAAAAAACGAATTAAATCGAGACGAAATAAGACACCACAATGACCCTTGTTTTATTGTTTATTGGGTGGGCATGTCACTCTACTTTCGTTGATATATGCTTGATATACTTACCGGGTGGGCCAATATTCGCCTCCGTGTCCTTTATAAAATCATGACTTTACGTCATGTAATTAGTAAAATCTGGTAATTTTATTAAAGGACACGGAGGCTCATATTATGCTAGTTCAAAGCTGTGCAATGACTCTTGATGCTACGTGGTCTGTAGGGTGAAAGTAATATTCCTTAAATGTGGATTCATGAGACCAATCTGCCGTCCGTAACAAATCTTCCAGTCTGCATCCCAAGTTGAATACTTTAGATGCCATAGCTCCTCTAGTGGAGTGTGCCCCATATACCAAAGTATCAATGTTTGCAGAGGCCATTATCCACTTCACCCATCGGGCTATCGTTATGGAAGATACTGGCTGGTGTGGTGAATTGACGGCCAGAAATAGTTCATGTTGTCCCGAGTGTCGAAATGCCTGTGTCCGTGTTTAGTATTCCTTGAGGCAGGCAATCGGGCACAGGTTTTGGTTGTGCGGGAATGCTGGATACGACACTGATGTTGTCGCTGATTTTGTACGTCTGGAAATGTTGAAAGTTACTCCCGTTGGAGTGAACGTGCGTGCGTCGACGTCCAATGCCCGGACATCCGAGACTCTTTTGCAGGATATTAGGCATAAAAGCATGGCCAGTTTCGCTGAAAGTTGCTTCAATGTGAGGTCAGAGTTCTGTGGCCATAGCTCCAAAAGATTTAAGACCACATTCACGTCCCATACCGTACTATATCGGGGTCGCGGTGGTCTTGCCAATCGAATACCGCGTAAGAGCTTGCATACCAACAGATGCTTGCCTGCCTCAAATCCTTCTATACCATTGTGTCCCGCCGAGATCGCTGACCTGTATACATTGATGGTCCGATATGCAAGTCCTTGATCGTATAGGTGTGTAATGAAACACAACAGGTGGTTTACAGGGGCACACTGGAAACACTTCCGGGAGTTGTGTATTCAACCGAGATGCAAACAGGTCTATATACATCGGACCCCATAGAGTGTGCAATCGTAGGAACGTCTCTCGGTTCAGGCGCCAATCGCTGGTATCCCGCAGATGTCTGGAGATCCACGTGTCGTTCCATGCACCAACCACTCCAGAGCTTTAGAGTAGGATCGTCGTGTTCCCGGAGCCCAGGCTCCCGCCAGGAGTTCGAGAGTTGTTTGCGGAACGTTTGGCACGACCCAGGGACCCCGGAAAGGAGCCACGCTAACAACCTGAGTTGTCCCTGCGCCATCAGAGGGTGTGGGTTCCCATCTGGGTCTGAGAGGAGATGTGGATCCTCGGGCAGCATTCTGGGGAGATCTATGGACATCTCCATGAGTAAAGGGAACCAAGGCTGTGCAGTCCAGAATGGAGCTATGAGGACTAGGCACGTCCGTGTGCGGTCGAGGTGCACTAGCGTTCGTGCCAGTAGGGCGAACGGTGGGAACGCGTATAATCGTTTGTTCGGCCATGGTTGTAGGAATGCGTCCGTAGCTAACGCGTCTGGGTCCGGTCTCCAGCTGAAGAATTCCGGGAGTTGTGTATTCAACCGAGATGCAAACAGGTCTATATACATCGGACCCCATAGAGTGTGCAATCGTAGGAATGTCTCTCGGTTCAGGCGCCAATCGCTGGTATCCCGCAGATGTCTGGAGTTCCAGTCTGCCACGGTGTTCGAAAGTCCCGGGATGTATTCGGCTCGTACTGTGATGCTGCGTTCTAAGCAAAACTGCCAAAATTCTGTGGCTAAGTCTGCTAAAATTTTGTCCATTCTCAGGATGATAGAGCAATGTGTTGCGGGACCCAGGAGGCTCTTCAGTGCAAACGAACCCGCCAATAATTCCAGGCAGTTGATATGTAGTGTCCTTTCTGCTTGGGACCATTTTCCGCCTGTGGAGGTATGTCCACAGCGCGCTCCCCAGCCCCGTGTGCTGGCATCTGATTCTATTACGCAATCTGGGTTGTTGCCGAAGATTGCTCTGTCGTTCCACGCTTCCATGTGCTGCAGCCACCACCTGAGCTCCTCCTTGGCTGTGTGATCGAGTGGCACAGAGTCTGAGTAGGAGTGTCCTGAGCGCAGTTGTGCGGCTTTTAGTCGCTGTAGGGCCCTGTAGTGTAAAGGCCCTGGGAAGATCGCTTGTATGGAAGCGGAAAGGAGTCCAATTATCCTGGCTAGTTGTCTGACCGTAAGTGTTGGTCGAGCCAATGTTCTGCGGATCTCCTTCTTGATGATTTTCATCTTTGTGGGTGGCAGGCTTAGGGTCCCTAAGACCGACCCTATTTCGAACCCTAGGAATTCTAAGGACTGGGAGGGGTTTAGTACCTACGTGTGAGGTATGAGAGAGGGGAAAAGGAAAAACACTTACCATAAGGTCGTCGGCCGTATGTGGCACCCCTGTGACCTCTGGGCTGCCATGATCTGCCCCTGACCGGGAAGAAAGGTGCGGGGGTTCTGGTCTCCGCCTGTGGGACTCTTGATGTCGCGGGGCCCCAGTAGCCCCGGTGGGAGCTCCGTGATGGGCGGCTGGACAGGCGGCCCCTGTACCTGCCAGCCCCTCCAAAAACCTTCGGGGAGAACACCCGTTTTAGGTTTGTTTGTGCCTTATCCAGGGCTGTAAATGTACTCACGTAGGTGCCCAGCTCCTTCACAAAATTGTCTCCGAAAAGGAGGCCTTTTGCCTGGGGTCCAGGCTCGGTTATGGCCATGTTGACCAGCTTGGGGTCTATTTTCATGAGAATTGCCTTCCGCCTCTCAGTACTAAGTGCGGCATTTGAGTTGCCGATGAGGCAGATAGAGCGTTGTGCCCACTCTCGGATCACTGAGGGGTCTAGTGGTGCGCCACCTGAGATTGTCTCTTCGACCAAGTCGAAAATCTTTGCGCTAGGGCCCAAGGAGTCGAGCACCTTATCCTGGCAGTGGCGCAGGGAGTCGTCTAGCCCTTTTTTGGCTTTCCAGCCAGCCTTACCCAGGAACTGGGCAATCTTGGGGTCCACCTCTGGCGTGGCGCACGCCATATCAGGGACCGTCCTTATTCTGGCCGCAATATATTGGGCCACATGGTCAGCTGGGAACCAGTCTGTGGACCTGGGGTGCTGCAGGTCGTCAGGGTTGAATAGGGGATCGCCCTGGGGGTCTAGGATGATGGAATCATCCGTGGGCGCTTTTCCCTTAGCTGGTATGACTGCCAGGCTGCGCTCAGGGGAAGAATTCCCTGATTCCAACGAGCCGAGTTCCTCGGACTCACTCATTACCTCCTCTATGTCCGAACCAGAGTCGGATGTCTCTGTCTGGGCTTTTGCCCATTTCCACGTCCTCACCGCTTTTGCCCGGTGGGTGGCTCTTTTGCGTGGGGGCCCCACGTCCTCAGTAGTGACAGGGCGTATCCTGTCCGTCGTGCTATTTTTGGAGGTGTGTTTGCCCATATGGTGGGTCTTCTGCGTAGCCTTACGGCCGCTGGGGGGCACAGGTTTGTCAGGCTGGGCCATGGGGCGGGGGTCGCTGGGATGGCTGCTAGACACCAGTATGGCATTACTAATGGATTGTGTCAGGGTCTCAGACATCGCCCCCATAGCCGTGACTATAGCTTGGGTGACTGACTTGGTCATGGTTGCATCCAGGAGTGAGTGAAACTCCTCCGAGTTTAACTGATCCATGGATGCCACGTCGTCTCGCAGTGGCGAGCATGGACGTGGTATCTGTGGCACGTGATGAATGGTGTCCTTACTGGTATCAGTGGGGGTGGCAACCCCGTGGTCCCTAAGGTGTTGCATGACAGGTAGGTTGTAGTAAAAGACCCCTGGGGTGTGGGAGCAGTGACACCTAAATGGCTGGAATACCAAGTGACACCAAGAAATTCGTACCAGACTGGCACCAATGTGTGAGAGAAAAAATGCCCCAGTGACCCTGTGCAGGGGCTAACCGTAACCCAAACTGTGGGCAGTGGGCTAGAGAACAGTGCAGGTGAGAGGATGCAGGCACAAACAAAAGGCTGTCAGCTTACCAAGTGCTCCCCCCGGAATGGCCGCCAGGGAGCACTGGTAAGCTGCCAGCCAATGCAGCTGGCCAATGAGAGAACGCCCGCCCTCTGGAACAGGGCGGGCGCGGAGAAAAGCGCGGCAAAGCCCAGCCGGCTTACTGTAAATGGCCGCAGTGCCGAGCGGCCGTTAGCGCGCATGCGCAAGCTGGCTCTGGATTCAGAGCGCCCGCGCAGCGAAACGGCCGCCGCGGCCCTCAGAGGACGAAGAACGGGTAATAAACTACCCGGTAAGGTGTGGGAGGGGGTAACCGCCGCAGGGGGGGAGGAGGGAACCCCAATGAAAAACGTCTATCTGCCCTAAGGCAGACAGGCGCCGGCTCTCAGAACCGGCTAAGTAACCCACACAAAACCTAAGACATCAAATATTAAAGACACAGAAACAAAACAAGTACAATATAAATTCAAAAAGGGTGCTCTGAGGAGAGCTAAAATTAGATGGTACTTAGCTGAGGCAGCAGCAAAGAAAGAGGAAGAGGAAAGGTCACATGAATAGTTATAGATAGAGGGACTGTTCCTATTGGTTAAGGGTATGATGTTGGGTTAACCCTTGGAGAACCTGTTAAAACTTTTTTTCTATGAATGTTTATACCTTCTCTTTGCTGCTGAGGTATAATAAAGAAAGAGATAAGCATAATATTCGCCTCCGTGTCCTTTAACCCCTTAAGGACTGGACTGTTTTTGCGATGTTGTACATTTGCGACCAGGAATATTTTTACACTTTTGTGGTGTTTGTGTTTGGCTGTAATTTTCCGCTTTCTCATTTACTGTTCCCATACAAATTATATATTGTTTTTTTCAGGACAAAAGGGGCTTTCTTTACATACCATTATTTATATAATCTCATGTATTTTAATTTTAAAAAAATACAAAAATCTGATGAAAAATTGAAAAAAATACATGTTTTTTGACTTTTACTTGAAAAATCTTTTACTCATCTACAAAAGCGAATGAAAAAAACTGCTAAATAGATTCAAAATTTTGTCCTGAGTTTAAAAATACCTAGTGTTTACGTGCTTTTTTGCTTTTTTTTGCATGTTATAGGGCTATAGGTACAAGTAGGATATTGCGGTTTCAAAACATACATTTTTAAAATTTATCAATAGTGACATTGTAACACTATTATCTGTCATAAATCTCTGAATAACACCCCACATGTACATATTTTTTTTAAAGTAGACAACCCAGGGTATTCAATATGGGGTATGTCCAGTCTTTTTTAGTAGCCACTTAGTCGAAAACACTGGCCAAAGTAAGCATTCATATTTGTTTGTGTGTGAAAAAAGTAAAAAAACTAAATTGAACGCTAATTTTGGCCAGTGTTTGTGACCAAGTGGTTACTAAAAAAGACTGGACATACCCCATTTGCAATACCTTGGGTTGTCTTCTTTTGCAAATGGTATGCCATCATGGGGTAATTCTCATTCCTGGGCTACCATACGCTCTCAAAGGCAACGTAACCAACCTGGCCATTTTCAATGTAAAAATATTTGACCCATATATTTGACCTTGTAACTTTCAAAAATGCTATAAAACCTGTACATGGGGGGTACTGTTTTACTCGGGAGACATCGCTGAACACAAATATTAGTGTTTAAAAACTGGAAAACGTATCACAACAATTATATCATCAGTAAAAGTGCTGTTTGTGTGTGAAAAATGCAAAAAAAGTAACTTTCACTGACAATATCATCGCTGTGATATGTTTTACTGTTGTGAATCACTAATATTTGTGTTCAGCGAAGTCTCCCGAGTAAAACAGTACCCCCCATGTACAGGTTTTAGGGTGTCGTAGAACGTTACAGGGTAAAATACAGTGCTAGCAAATTAAATTCTCTGGAATTTCGGCCTGGGTTGGCAGGCAGGTCCCTCAAATTGCAATCAATAAAATTACTGAATTATGTAAAAATATTACATAAATACGCACGTAGAATTTAAATATATATGCATATTTATATATTTGAAGTCTACGTGTATATTTATATAATTATTTATGTAATTTTGTATATGGACGTATGTATATTTCTTATTATTTTTATTTATTTTTATATACATAGATATATATACAAATTCATTCTAAGTGTATTTTGATATAAATATATATATATTAATTTTAAAATACAGTTAGAATAAAATTTCATATAGCTATATAATTTTTTAAATTTTTTTATTATTATTTAAAAAAATTTTTATTTAATTTAAATTACTTATTATTTATATTTTATAATAATATATATATACAATATATATAGTTATTATGTATATTATATATATACGTGTGTAATTTAATTATAAGTGTATTTTTATATTAATATAAGTACATATTAATATAAAAATACACTTAGTATGGCATTATATATATGATATATAGACATATATTATATAGATATAATATATGTCTATATATCATATTTATACATATATAATTATTATTATTTTTTTTATTACCATTAACTTTAATTTTTTTTTTGATTTTACACTAGCAGGGAGACTGCCTGTCAGCACAGGCAGTCCCCCTGCAGGCAGCACTATGGACACCTATTGTGACCATGTGATCGCTGTGTTAAGCGATCACATGGCCACAGGGGTCCTAATCTGCCGTGGGGAGACTGTCTGGGCTGCAGGCAGTCTCCCCACAACCGGAGGAACACTGATCGCCGCCGGGGGAACGACGGCGATCAGGTAAGTAGCCCCAGACCGTTTGGACGGTTCAGGACCGTCATCGGTCGGCAAGGCAAAAATGCCGATGACGGTCCTGAACCGTCCTCGGTCCTTAAGGGGTTAATAAAATTGCAGTTTCTCATAAAACTTTTTTTATTGGACTAACAGAAATTTGTAGAGAAGACTTTTCAGGAGTTACTCTATTTATCATGTCTAGAGCATTTTGAACACAGCTTTCCAAATGATTTAATATTTTTGTATAAACTTTTCATATTATTTTTTAACATATTAAAATATCAAAATGTAACGAACCCTGGTATTTCGTATGCCTGTTCGTGGGTTCCTCCAGGACTGCTTGGTACTTAGGTCCCTGTAACCTCATTTATGTAGGAAGAACTACGAAATGTCTGTATATTAGAAATGCAGAACATATAAGAAATATAAAAAAAAGGCCTAGAAACACACAATGTTTCAAATCATTTTAAGATCTGCCACAATAAAAACCCAAGAAATACCTTCTTCTGCGCCATTAGATTAGTTCAGAAAGATTGGAGAGGAGGAGATTTTAATAAGAAAATAGGTGAAGAAGAGATGAAATGTATTTAGAACTTTAAAACACTTATCCCATATGGTCTTTATCAGGATTTTGAACTGTGCAATTTTCTATCGTAACCCCATGTGTTTATGAAGACATTTTATATATTTTTATATTTGTAAGTGAATAACATTATTTATATGTATTTTATATGTATTTTTTTAGGACTACAAAGTACCTCTACATTACAATTATGAACCACTTTTAAATAGGTACAGTCTTTTTCCTTTTCACTTATGGGTATTATTAGATTCTATTTGTCTATAATTATGGATCTTTGGAGGTTTACATTGAGTGTATATTCCATCTCTAACATTTTCATTCATATTGCTGTTAGATAGTAATATAAGTCAATTATGACATTTGAGATTTCTAATATATATTTTGTTTTTCTTCTTTCATGTTATTAATGGGCATTGTTACATTTATAATCGTTTTTTAATATTTCTAAGTGCAATAAACTTTTAACATACAATAGCTAGCAAGCACAAAACGAAGGTGGAACGCATGGATAAGGCTAGGGACTAATGAAAGTTTTTAGAAAATTGGGCAGACTAGATGGGCCGAATGGTTCTTATCTGCCGTCACATTCTATGTTTCTATGTTTCTATGTTTCTATGGTGCGTTCCACTAGAGACTTTCCCCCGCACTTGTAAGGTCAGCCGATTCAGAGAGAGGGGTGAAACACAGATTGCGTTCCACGGGTGCCGGATACGCTCACATGATAGGACATGACTTAGAGCAACAGGAAGAACATGCCGACGGACAGGTGGAACACAGGATGCGTTCCACCGGACAAAAAAAGACTGGGAAAATAAACTACAAGGTGTATATAAAAAAATACATGGACACAGCACTACACTATTTTCACCAACTGAGGAAGCCACACTTGGTGAAACGCGTCTTAGTGAATATTTGAATATTGGACATTATTTAAAGCTCAATTTTTTTTCACTGTTTTATCTAAATAAATTTGTTTACCCTGACTGACTCATGTAACCCATAATTTCTGGGAGGATATTGGATCATCTATACATTATCTTCATTGTGGTTTGGATCACCCAGAAAAGATCCTAGGATAGCCACACCAGAGTCAGGTCCAGTATATGGCTCTATTCTTGTGACTGTACTTTATAAGATCCACATATGTGTATGTTTTAAAATCTGCACTATTTTATACCACTCTATCTTTTCAGCACTGCTGGTTGTAGTAAGAAGAGAGGGAAGTATATTATTTGCTCCACCTAATGTGTTTGTGTATTATATGTTTAAAGGTGTAGATGTAGGGGATACCTCACAGGTGTTTTGAGCCTACCACTACTGTATGATATACTATTTACTTTTGGAGAGCAAAAAAATGGGTCGCAAGAGAATACTGAGAATGGGCAGCAGCTGAAATAGCCTGCCCTTCGGTGGATCCCCGCTCAGTTCTCAAGCTGGTTGTTGCTCATCTTGTGCCATTACAGAGAGAACATCTCTGAAACATATCAGACTGGTCCCACCCATACGGGCAGTCCAGATCCGAAATGCCAGCAAGTTCATCCTGCACGAGAGACACAGCAACCCCAGACGATCGTTTCAGCCTTGCTAGGCATCATCAGTGAGGCATAGCTGATATCTCCCTAGGCACCATGAGCAAGGGGTCCATGTCTGGATTACCCTTTAATCTTGTGGAGAGCAAAAAAATGGGTTGCAAGAGAATACTGAGAACGGGCAGCAGCTGAAATAGCCTTCCCTTAGGTGGATCCCCGCTCAGTTCTCAAGCTGGTTGTTGCTCATCTTGTGCCATTACAGAGAGAACATCTCTGAAACATATCAGACTGGTCCCACCCATACGGGTAGTCCAGATCCGAAATGCCAGCAAGTTCTCTCTGCACGAGAGATACAGCAACCCCAGACGATCGTTTCAGCCATGTTAGGCATCACCAGTGAGGCATAGCTGATATCTCCCTAGGCACCGTGAGCAAGGGGTCCACGTCTGGATTACCCTTTAATCTTGTGGAGAGCATTCTCTTGTGACCCATTTTTTTTCTATTTACTTTTGTTAACACTTAGGGATTATAGCTTGCAGTTCGGGTGCTGAGTCGTACGTTCCCCAAGAATCCAGGTGCAACATACACGTAAATTTTGCTGTTTCAGCAATCACATCCCCAAACATCAGTTACGACTAGATGAAGGGTACAACAACACTTCATTATGGTAGGGATCTTCCACCCAACCAACTATTTCTACCCAGGATCCTTTGTACCTGTGAGCCCGTGCGCGGAAAGGGGACCTTCTCTTTGTCTTCCAGGTACAGAAAGCCTGCCCCACATACCAAGGGGGTCTGCCACACCCAATGACAGGGGTCTTCATCCCAGAATCCTCCACACCTGGGAGCTCGGGCATGGGAAAAGGGACCCAGTCTCTTTGTCCCCCAGGTGAAGAAAGCCTCCCAAACTGGCCAGTGCCCCAAAAGTGTCCCCACCAGCCTGCAGAAACCCCACATTGTGCATTTACCAACTGTTCTCCCTTCGTGCGGCTCCTGTGCGTACCTCGGGCAAGGGTAGCGTGTCCTTTCGGGATACAAATGCTCCCCCCGGGTGGCGTTCGTCTATACAAAATGGCGACCACCCAGGGGAGCACTCAATAATTTCTTACCTTGCGGTTTTGCACTTATGTTGCAGGTGTGAACGTTCTGATAAATTAATGTTAATATTTTAATGGGGCACCTGGGTGGTCCCCGTTCAGGAGACGAACGGGTTCCATTTGTATGAACACTCCCGAACAGGGAACAGGGCATAATACGTGAAAAGCTAGGATAAACACAATAAAACAAAGGGGAAAACACACAAATGAATGAAGAGAGGTTCTGCCACAGGCACCAGGGATTATGGTAAAATTTCTTGTAATAGCTAACCTTTGTAAACCTAGTTCTTACAGAATACATTTATTATGACTACATTTATCATGATCACTAACCGGTGACAGCATAGTTATTATGGAATACATTTATAATGATGGCTAACCTGTAGCAGTCTAGCTATTATTGAGTACATTTCTGATGATGCTTAAAGGAATAGTGTAGTGCCAGGAATATAGCATTTTATTAAGATTGGTACAGTTGCATAGTAACATCATGAACAATCAGTGTTTGCATTGGTACATCGCACATCAAAACATTGATGTCCTTACTTACAATATTCAGAAAAGAATTTACAGGTTTAAATTCTAGTTCGTACACTGCACCTTGATGCTTCTTTGGCTCACTTGAGCCTGTGTAACTGGGGAGAGTGGGGACGACGACAAATGGCATGTGGGAGGGGAGGAGGGTGGAGGGGGTGAGGGTGTGTGTCGACCTCTAGCTTTAAAGGCTGGCACCTTCCTGGAAATTGGAGTATGGGTGTTAGGCCCTTAGGCCCATATATGATAACATTGCTAAGGCTCAGCATTATGAGGTGCGTTGAGGTTTTTACTCGACTTTGTTGACGCCACGTTTTCCATTTTTGCCATGCTGTTGGCCAGAATTTTTTAGCTGTTTTCACCCGTCTTCCTGCTATTTCGTATTTCTTGGTGGTGTCAATTGTTTTAGGCATTGTGAAATGCTAGGCGCAGTATTTTTTAGCCATTGTCGGCTAATACTCATTAGTGCAACAATGATAATATGATATGCTAGATATACATCATCTTTCTTCATTGTATGGGGCATTGCTAATAGCAAATATGTTTCAGATGTGTGGGATAGTTGGATGCCTATGGAACTCTCTATTGTGGCTGATATTCCTTTCCAGTAGGCTTTAAGCCCTGGACAAGTCTACCAGATGTGGGACATAGTTCCCGGTGCCTCCTTGCATCTCCAGCAGGATTCTGGTTTTGTGCGGTCAATTTTGTGTAACCTGGATGGCACCATATACCAGCGATATAACACCTTCCTGCTTATTTCGACATGTGCTGTGTTTAATGTAAGGTTTTTGTGTGCTGTCAGTATCTGTGACCATTCCGTGTTTTTGAAGGTTTGGTTAAGATCCTTTTCCCAAGCTTTTATAAAGCTTAGTTTCTCTGTATGGTAATATGATCTAGTCAATCTATATAGAAGGGATAGTAATTTTTGAGGTGGTTTCTCTGCCATACACATTTGCTCTATCTCTGTGGGTGGACATCCCTGGGTTTGTGGTGTGTTGATATTGCTGTGTTTTTTCACCCAGGATTTCAATTGCATGTACGAGAAAAGGACTCTAGGCAGGAGGTTGTATCTGCTGGTTAACGTGTTAAGGTCAGTCATGCGTCCATTTGTCATTATCTGGGATAGACAAGTCACCCTGTGAGCATTCCATGTTCTGTGGTCAAACCCTGGCATAAGTGCTTGTAATGCTTGGATCTGAAAGGCCGGGGAAATATGTGTCTTGGGATATTGTTCCCTAACGAATCTGTCCCACACTTGGAGTGTCGCTGCCGTGGTGGGGCACATGTCCCCGTATTTGGACCTCTTGTCTGTAGGTATCCAAGCCAGTGCGGGCAGTGGTAGCCCTTCTGTGTGTGCCTCTTCTATTTAGCTCCATGCTAGCGGTGTTGTGTGATGGTAGGTGGATATGAGTGTACCTATCATGGCTGCAACGTAGTATCTTGAGACGTCCGGTACCCCCATTCCCCCATCCTTAAAGGGTCTGTACAAGATGTCCGCTGCTATTCTGGGCTGTTTCCCTCCCCAGATGAACCGATTGAAAGACCGTTGGGCGTCCATGAGGAACTGTCTCGATATCCCAATTTGTATGCGTACACACTCGCCATAAGATATTGGGTGTTGTTTAGTTTGCAATGTAGTATAACATACCTGCCCTGCGCATCTTTTTTGAGTTGCAGAAGTTCGAAGGATATTGAGTTATGTATACGTATGGAAACTCCCCTTGACTTAGTGGAGTGTGTCAAGTGGTATTGTGTGGGGTAGTCCCTGCCTGCAAAGTTGGGCAGTCTGTTATGTACAATATGTGTTTCCTGCACACACAGTATGTCCGTCCTGTTGTGTTTTGCATCCTCTAGGAGGAGTCGGCGTTTATGCGTTGTGTTCAGTCCGCGTGTGTTAATAGTTTGTATTTTCATATCCTATATGGGGGTATGTATGTTTGTTTGCTCGTGTAGATCTCCGCGCACCAAATCTGTACCTCATTAGACATGTTGGTGTTTGGTGTCACTTAGGTGTTAGTTGGAGTGTTAGGCTTGTTGCAATGTTGTTTTGTCACCAGGCATGTTGACCCTTGTGCAGTTTGGCTGTCTGGATGAGAGTGTGGACCCTTGTTGATGTGGGTTTCCAGTGTCTGTGGGGCTGACCTGGGGTGGGTTCTAACTAGGGGAGGGCAACTTGGGAGGGGTCGGGTAACTGTATACATAAGGTCTCTCTTTGAGACAATGTGTGGGTTTGCCACACTGTGGGGATAGGAGTAATCAAGTTTCTCCATTAGCGTGGCTATTGGGCATATTTGTTCTATATTTTGCTGCAGCTCTCCTGCTTGTGTCGAGGCTCAGGTGTATAGGCCCAGTTGCATGTCGTGTGTATTGAGGGTGGATGTGCTCTTTAATATGGAAGTAGTGAGCCCTTAGCAGTATGTCTCTTGGCACCGTTGGTGGACGAAGACAGGGTTTCGGATGCTGTGCACTCGATCAATCAGCAGCATGTCCGCCGGTATCTCTGGGGCATGAGAATGTAATAGGCCTCGGACATAAGTGGGTAAGTCATTGTTAGTGACCTCTTCTGGAACCCCTCTCAGGCGAAGGTTATACCGGCGCGATCGGTCCTCCATATCCGCCATCTTTTCTTCCATGAGATTGAGTTTTGCCGCTAGCTGTTTCAGATTAGTGGCCAGGTCATTGTGCTCTGTGGCAAATTCGTCACACTTACCTTCCATGTGCGTTGTCCGTTTTCCTAGTTCTTGTATGAACTTCCTCATGGAATCAGCTGTGTTTTGCCATGTTGTTATGTTATCAATTTATTTGAGAGGGTCTCTAGGGCTGCTGTTAGATCAGCTTTAGTGATCTGTGCATTGTCTTGCTGTGTGCCGAGACTCGAGCTCTGCATGCCGTCGTCTGACTCAGGGTCCTCGTTGGCTTTCGAGGCCTGCACTGCCAGGGTTGCAGGAGCCGATTTCTGGCTGAAAGAATTGAGCTTGTCGGATTTTGCCGAGTGGGTTTTGCTTTTGTGTTGGGACATGTTTGTAGTTCAGCGCTGGATGCAGCTTTGTTCAATAAGATTGGTTTAGATTAGGTGCCCAGGCGCCGGAGCAAATTTTCATGTGGCCATCTTGCTCTGTGATTAGCCACGCCCCCCAGGAATGAGATTTTTATAACCATATATCCCTTATCTAATTATGATTTCTAAGTTAGAAACTTGACCAACCTTCACCCAAATATATTCGGCATGTACGTAAAAGTTAGTTAATTTAATTTAAATTAAATTAAATTAAAACCAGTCTATATATTAGACACTCTCTCTCTATATATATGTGTGTGTCTGAGTTGTTGCTTTCAAACATCATGTCTTATCTCTGCCAATGTTTACATTAGACGCATTCCTCTGCTCAATGCTGAATAAAGTATATATATAGAAAAAAAAGTGTCTATCTTTTTGTATTCTATTACAAAATGGAGTCACCTCTGTTTTAATAATGACTTACAGTATACATTTTTAATTTCTATATTTACACAAAATATCTGCCAATGTAGATACCCTGAGAGCAGAGTGTATTTTCCTATTGATTTGTATCCTTTCTGTATTAATCACAAGAAAAAAGATGTCCCCATAAGGGACCAATAATTTCTAAAGGGAACTTCAAAAGGGGGTAACTCTAAGAATTACATAAATTTTACACAGAAATGACAAATGGACATGAAGTTCAAAGGAAAAAGTAAAGTCCCTTTTTGAGTTTGAAAGAACACAATTTATTAGAATATATTAAAAAAGGACACACACGCACAAAAACATATAAACCAATAAAAAGAGCTACAAGGCTCTGCAAATATAATGGGGTGGAGAGGGTTACAGGGTCATGAAGACTGGTTGCAAATAGTAATATAGGAAGGTAAATAGATGTATTCGATAAATCTAAGCAGCCTGATGGTTAGAATTATAAGGGTAGCTGTAGTGGACAAAAAAGTCCTAAGAGAATTGGATGTAACCAAAAATGTTGATAGACATTGATAGACGTTGATAGACACAAAATGACTTTTATATTGCTACAATGGTGAAAAAATAACAATGTTACTGCCCAATCTTGCAAAAAAAGTCCTAATTGGTATTACCACAGGATGAATAGCTAAGTCTTCATTTGTCACATCATGCCATGTTCTGCCGAGATGTCTGGCCTTGGCTACTGGTATCCAGTACTCTTTTTACAATTCTTGTTTAGTTTTTCTTGGTTTTTCTGGTTTTCTATTCCATGTCTGGTTTTCTTTCTGCTGGGTTTTTCTGGGTTCATTCCTGTATATTGGTCCCGGGAATTCCCAGTCTCCAGGGTTCCTTTAAATGTTTGTTTTATGTTGCCACACCCGTTCCTTTTCCATGATTCCTTTTGTTTCAGTTGGAGCCTGCAGGCAGTTGCTCAAGCCTTCTGTCCTTTCTTGCAGGTAAGTGCTATATGTGTTTCTTATGGTTCTTTTAGCATACATTAGGCAGAGTAGGACCTGACAGATATGGGGTACATTGGCGTTGTTGGTAGGCTTATGCAATGTATGATCATATAATGTAACTAAATCCCCATGATTTTCATATATAGGACTAACTTATTTTTCAACTTGTTTTGCCTATCGTATCTTGTCTTGTTTTAGTTTGTATTCCCAGTCCATGTACAGTCCTGTCCTGCCCATGTTATGTCAATGGTTCCCTTATGTATTGTGTATATGTTCTGGGTTTAGCTTCCTATCCTTCTCTGGTTCTAGGTTCTACTAGTTCTGTCTTGTTTTCGTGTTTGGCGACTATCCTAGCCTTGCTTTGTTTACTGGATACATTCTTGCTGCAGAGCCTCCCTATTCAGCTCCTGGGAGGTCTGCTTACTTCCTAGCTTCAAGTTCCTGGGATCCGCTGTAGCTGTATCAGGGTTCTGGTATGTGGCCGCACAAACGCTGGTGCTCAACACCAGGGGGCGTGTGGTTACCCTGCACCAGGCCCTGATAATCCACTTCTCATCAGGCACTCAGGGGTCCCAGTTTCCGTACCGCCACCTTTGACATCATTATACTGACTGAAAAATGAGTCGACTTCAAGATCGCTAACTCAAAAAATTAGAGAAGGCTGAAAGCTATTGTGTGGATAAGCCCTTCCAATTATAGAATGCCCAGACCCTTTATATTGTCTAAAGCAGCGTTTCCCAATTGGGATTCCTCCAAAATTTCTAAAATGGCTGTGGGTGTCAAGAGAGCAGTGGGAGTGAGCTCCTTGCTCAGCTCCCTCGCGCACACAGCAGTGATGCAGGAGCCAGAATATGACATCACTCTGGCTCTGGCATCACTAAGAGATGCACGAGGGTGCTGAGCAGGGAGATCACTGCTCCCTCGTCACCTGCACACCTGCCGCTCAGCAGCCCCACTGGACCCCTGACACTGCACGCCAACCGCTCAGCAGCCCCACTGGACCACAAGGACATAGAGACTCCATGTCAGCACTCCCAAAGATAGGGGGACTGGGTGGAGTACAATTTTAAAATAATAAATTGTATGTTTGTATGTGTTTGTGTGTCTGTCAAAGAGTATATGTGTGTTTGTCAGTGAGAGTGTATGTGTGCTTGTCGGTGAGTGTGTGAGTGTGTGAGTGTGTGTTTTTGTCAGTGAGAATGTATGTGTTCTTGTCAGTGAGAGTGCATATGTGTTTGTATTTGTGTCTGTCAAAGAGTATGTGTGTTTGTCAATGAGAGTGTATATGTGTCTGTCAAAGAGTATGTGTGTCTGAGTGTGTCAATGTGTGTATCTGTGTGTGTCATGGTTTGTGTATGTGTCACTGTGTATCTGAGTGTGTGTGTATGTGCGAGTGTATATCAGTGTGTTTGTATGTGCCTATTGTAACGGAGTCTTACCTGATAGGGAGTCCAGCTCGCAGAGTTATACGCTCACCCTTGCAAAGTAGACACAGACCAGGGTGACCAGGTAAGACGCCACCTGGCCTGTGAGTAGGACCCGCCTTGTAACCCTGTTTACACTCGCGCTAGCAGTGAAACTCCAGTCGACATGGAGGAACCCATGGAGATTGGCTTTACCAGAACTAGATTGCCCCCAAAGGAAAAAGACCGCAGGAGAGCCCATGGTCTATGTCTATACTGTGGGAAAAGAGGGCATTTCATATCGCGCTGCCCGACTCGTCCACCTAGGCCAAGACCCCTTCTGTCTGTGTGTGTGTATATGACACTGTGTGTGTATGTGCCAGTGTGTGTATATGTCACTGTGTGTATCTGAGTGTGTGTATTTGTGAGTCATGATGTGTGTCAGTGTGTATCTAAGTGTGTGTATCTGTGTCTCAGTGTGTATCTGTGTGCACCAGTGTGTGTATCTGTGTGTCAGATACACATACACATACATACACACACACATGCACACTGGCACATATAAACACATATATACACACCTTGACACACACCAGCACATACAAACACAGATACACACACTTTGACACATAGATACACACACCTTGACGCACAGATACATATACACACTGTGTGTCAAGGTGTGTGTATCTGTGTTGGTGTGTGTATCTGTGTGCCACTATTTGCCAGTGTGTGTGTATCTGTGTGTCAGATTCATAGACACTGGAACACACTGGAACATACAAACACAGATACACACACCTTGATATACGGACACATACAAACACAGATACACACACTTTATAATTAATGATTTTAGAGAGAAAGGATATAGCAATGAATTGTTAGTGAAAGCCTATGAGGAGGTAGAAATGAAAAATAGAAATGATTTACTTTCATATAAAGATAAAAAAATGGACATACAATATCAGGGTTTTAATTTTATTTGTGATTTCAACTGTAATAGCAAGCAACTTAAGAAAATAATCAATAAATATTGGCCAATTTTAAAGAATGATCCTGTCCTTTACTCTTTACTTCCTGATACACCTATCATTACATACAGAGGTGTACGAAACTTAAGTAGTAGTTTAGTTCACAATCATTTACCACCGCAAAAGAATTCCGTTAATACATCTTTTTTCAATGAAACTAATGGATTTTATGGGTGCGGCTCCTGTGGAGCTTGTAAAAATACCCAGAGTCCAAAACGATCAATAAAGGAATTTATTCATCCGAGGGATATTGGGAAAAAGTTTAAAATTAAACAATTAATTACTTGTCATTCTACAAGAGTCATATATAAAATTACTTGTCCATGTAAGTTAACATATATAGGAAGAACGATTCGAACATTGAACACACGAATTCAGGAACACGTAAGAAATATAAAAAATGGTTTTGAAAAACATAGTGTTTCTATACATTTTAAAGAAAAACACAATTGTGATCCCCGTTTTATGGAATTTATGGGAATTCAAAGAGTAACTACGAATTGGAGGGGAGGCGATCTAACTAAAAATATAGGACAAGCAGAAATGAAATGGATTTTCAATTTAGATACAATGCAACCTCATGGATTGAATGATGACTTTGAAATTTGTCATTTTTTATAGTTTTTTTAAATATACATATTTATTGATTTATCATCTTTTTTAATATATATATATATTTTTAATATATATATGTTTTATATATATGTTTTGATCATATTTTTATATTTCCATATTTTTATACATTTTCTTTTTGTATAAATTGAGTCATCCTTCTAAATCCTATATATTGCACTTTTCCACTTCTGTATTTCCATTTATCATGCTAACATATTAGATCGATTTATTAATTTAATGTGTATATGTAAGATGTGACTTCTTTCATGTTTTTACATTGATGAATTATATACCAATCATCTTTTCATCATTTTTTATCATAAATATGGCCTCTGGAGAATCCATAATATTTAGGAACATCTTTTGGTATTGGACTAAGATCGCATTGAATATGAACATTGATTTCCATTACATTGCCCTTGACAAAAATGGCGGACACGGACGGAAACCTACATCTAAGCCATAACCGGAAGTTGGAGGGGACATTTCGGACACCTAAACCAGGCACCTTTGAGAGACATCACCAATAAGGGACGGACTGTTACGCATGTTCCACTTCCGTGAGTGACGTCACGCGCACGAGTCGTCGTGCGTGATGAAGTCACGATACCGGAAAGATTACCGACAGCTGAGCCTTCACACTCCCACCAATATGAGCTCCGTGATTGGATGTATCACGGATGCCATTCTCCAATCAGCCACTATTGTGGGATATTTAAAGTTTGTATTTGCAGCATGTATTTACCGATTGATAAAGCCGAATTATACAGGCGAAACGCGTCTTGGACCAGCACTATCACTTGAGTATATTGATTTTATTGTTTTTATGATATATTTACAATAAATGTTATTTTTAATTCAAGTTGATTAGTGATATCTTCATGCTGCTACAAAGAAGGGCTGTGTCACTCTATATTTGACACTACATCTACATACTTGGAGCCTGGTTATTGGCTCTTGAGAAGGTGAGAAGCAAATCGTTATTTATATTTGATCACCTACTATACCAAGGATTTCTACACCAGGGGTAGCTTTGCTTCCCTGTTTCTCTTGTTTTTGTTTCCATTCTTGAGGTTTCCTACCTAATAAAGATATACAAGGACTTCCTCGCCATCTATATCTCCTGACAATTACAGGAGTAAGTGTTTACTTTATTGTTACAGCGCTCCATATCTCACTATTTTTGCATCTTTTTGCACAATAGTATCTTTTGTACACATTTGATTGTTAATAGGTTTGAGAGTGCCTATCTTTGGTGTGTGAGCTGCTACCACTTTGTGGTGTATTGTATTGTAATTTATTCCTCTAAGCGCCTTTTATCACAGAATCACCATTTCATTTTCGTGTGTGTATATGACACTGTGTGTGTATGTGCCAGTGTGTGTATATGTCACTGTGTGTATCTGAGTGTGTGTATTTGTGAGTCATGATGTGTGTCAGTGTGTATCTAAGTGTGTGTATCTGTGTGTCAGTGTGTATCTGTGTGCACCAGTGTGTGTATCTGTGTGTCAGATACACATACACATACATACACACACACATACACACTGGCACATATAAACACATATATACACACCTTGACACACACCAGCACATACAAACACAGATACACACACTTTGACACATAGATACACACACCTTGACGCACAGATACATATACACACTGTGTGTCAAGGTGTGTGTATCTGTGTTGGTGTGTGTATCTGTGTGCCACTATTTGCCAGTGTGTGTGTGTATCTGTGTGTCAGATTCATAGACACTGGAACATACAAACACAGATACACACACCTTGATATACGGACACATACAAACACAGATACACACACTTTGACACACAGATACACACACCTTGACACACAGATACATGCATACACACACACACACACACAGATACACTCTGTGTCTCAGTGTGTGTATCTGTGTGCCACTATGTGCCAGTGTGTGTGTATCTGTTTGTCAGATACATCAACACACACAGATACACACACAGGCACATACAAACACAGATATACACACCTTGACACACAGACACACACCAACACATGCAAAAAAAGGCACAATTTTATTTTTTGTTTCCCTGTGGAGAGGGGCTGGGGGTGTTGGAATAGTTCTACAATGTTGATAAACTATGTCAAAGGGTTCCACGGGAAAAAATAACTGGGAACCCCTTGTCTAAAGAATACCCTATATATACCTTATTGCAGATAATATTACTCTCATATACTTGCTTCAAATTCCCTCACAAAATAAACCATAGGTGCTCAAAAACGTGAGGTGAATTAAAAAGAAATAAAGTAAGCCTGACGCGTGTGTCGGCACTGCTAAAGCACTTTTGTCTGAGGCATTAAGACATTAAGGCTTAGCCTGTGGAAAAAACAATTAGGACTTTTTTGCAAGATTGGGCAGTAACATTGTTATTTTTTCACTGCTGTAGCAATATAAAAGTCCTTTTGTGTCCTACTGAACAAGACAGCTCTATTTCCTGGGGGTTATTCGTTACTGTATATAGGAACTTGTTTCTATCAACATTTTTGGTTACATCCAATTCTCTTTTTTTTGTCCAGTACAGCTACCCTTATAATTCTAACCATCAGGCTGTTTAGATTTATCGAATATATCTATTTATAGTAATAGTCTATATTACTATTTGCAACCAGCCTCCATGACCCTGTAACCCTCTCCACCCCATTATATTTGCAGAGCCTAGTAGCTCTTTTTATGGGTTTATATGTTTTTGTGCGTGTGTGTCCTTTTTTTAATTATATTCTAATACATTGTGTTCTTAGTCATTTCAAACTCTAAAAGGGACTTTACTGTGTCCTCTGGTCTTCATGTCCATTGGTCATTTCTGTGTACAATTTATCCTTTCTGTATTAATGACTGAGACAGACTGTTTAGGTGTATGTTGCTGTCCTCACTGTGAGAGCAGACGTTACCTTGTAGCTTAGCTGTAAATGATGCCTCTTTTAATATGGAATGGGAGGAAGTTGCAATTGTGTAAGTATCTGCATTTGTCTGTGGCTTGTCTGTACACAGGTGTGTTGAGAGTGTCATTTGAGAAGGTCACGGTATTGCCTAAAACATTTACATATTGTGCAGAGACGTCCATTTTATTAATGGATGGAAAGAGTTAAGAGTTATGAAATTACTTTAGTTTTTCATCTCCTTCTGTCAAAATGATGACTATATTATTTGTAAGGTTGGAAATTTTGTGTTTCCAGACATGTTGGGTTTCCAGACATTTTGGGTTTGAGGAAACATTTTGAGGAGAAAGAACAACAATGCAAATAACTCATGTACTATTAACATAGCTGACTGTAAACTATACCCACCAGAAATATCTGTTCTATCTAAGGAGCTAGCATTATGCTGTACCGCTAATTTATATGACATTGAGCTCTAATCATACTTTAAGAATTCTTTAGGAGGCTGCTACTAAAGTGCAGCTCTTTAGGAGGCTGCAACTAAAGAGTTCTTCCATTAGAATACCACTGCAATGGTATATTCATCAGCCACATTAAAATTACCTGCCTAATATCGTGTAGTTCCCTCTCATGCTGCCAACACAGATCTGATGCTTCGAGACATGGACTGCACAAGACCTCTGAATGTATCTGAATGTATCTGGCACCAAGACATTAGATGCAGATCCTTTAAATCCTGCAATTTATAAGTTTGGACCTTCATGAATCAGATCTGTTGAGCCAGCACATCTCACAGATGCTCAGATTGAGATCTGGGGAATTTGGAGACCAAAAAAACACCATGAAATCTTTGTCATGTTCCTCAAACCATTCCTGAATATTTTTTGCAGTGTGGCAGTGTGCGTTATCCTGCTGAAAGAGGCCACTGCCATTAGAAAACACCATTGCCCATAAAGGGGTCTACGTGGTCTGGGTAGGTGGTACGTGTCAAAGTAACATCCGCATGAATGCTAGTACTCAAGTTTTTTCAGCATATCATTGTCCAGAACATAGCACTGCCTCTGCCGACCTGCCTTCTTCCCATAGTGCATCCAGCAGCCATCTCTTCACTAGGTAAATGATGCACAAGCACTCAGCAATCCAACTAATCTAAAAGAAAACATGATTCATCAAACTAGGCAACTTTCTTCTATTGTTCCACAGTCCAGCTCTGACACTCATATTCCCACTGAAGGCAGTTTTGATGGTGGGCAGGTGTCATTATGGGCATTCTGACTAGTCAGCAGCTTTGCAAATTGTGATGCACTCTTTGTTCTGACACATTTTTGTCATTGTCAGCACCAGAAGATCAAAACACCAACTACTGGTAGACCAAGCAATCACAAGCGATTCCATGATCAGACAGACCAATCTGTGCACAGCCTGGATTGACTATAAGAAAGACACAATGACACACACATGGATACTGGAATACTCTCTACAAGGTCAACAAGAACTCAATGAACAAGTGGATTGGCTCTAGAAGCCTATTCCAGGACAATAACACTAATCTGCAATGTCGTTCGAACTAGAGAAATATGGGCGGGTGATAGCAAAAAGAGGGAAGATGATCAGGACACAAGGAGTTCAAGTTCCAGAAGGCCAAATAGAAGATGTTGCAACTGTGAGGAAGAGACAAGGATGATAGCAACATCCAAGTAACTCCAAAGAGTCAGATAGGTCCTGAAGTCCCAGCTCAATGGCAAGAACAAGATCTAAGCTATCAACAAATATGCTCTAGGGGTCATCAGGTACCCAGTTGGAATAATAACTTGGCCAAGAGAAGAACTGGTCACCATAAATGGCAAGAACCGGAAACTACTCAATATAAATGGAGGATTCCACCCAAAATCCAGTACCCAGAGACTGTACACCAGCCGTAAGGAAGGAGGTCGGGGCCTGATGAGTGTCAAGGCCACAGTACTGAATGGAACACAGAGCATCCAAAGGTACATCACGAAGATGGCTCCTAAAAATGAACTGCTAAGGGAATGCCTGAGTCAACAACAGATAAAGGATGCAGAAAAAGAAGAGATTCCATGGCAAGACAAACCTCTCCATAGGGTGGAGATAATGGATGTGGCTCACATGGCAAAATCCTACCAGTGGTTGTAGAAGGAAGGACTGAAAGATAGCACTGAGGCACTAATCCTAGCAGCACAGGAACAGGCACTCAGCACCAGATCAATAGAAGCTGGAGTCTACCACAACAGACCCCAGGTGCAGACTGTGTAACAAGGCCTCTGAGACAGTCCAGCACCTAGTAACCGGATGCGAGATGTTAGCAGGAACAGCATACATGGAGAGACACAACCAAGTTGTTGGGATTGTGTAGTGAAACATCTGCACAGAATATGGATCGGACCTGCCTACGTTCAGATGTGAGATACCACAAAGGGTAGTTGAGTATGACAGTGCTTCATTTGGGACTTCAAGATCCAGATAGACAAGCAAGTGCTGGTCAACCAACCCAACATAATGGTAGTAGACATGGAATGGAAGAATGCAGTCATGGTGAATGTGGTAATACATAGTGTCTATAACATCAGGAAAGAAGAACATGAGAAATGCCATGGGCTGAAAGAAAAGCTAGAAAGGATGTGGAAAGTGAAGGCAGTAGTAGTCCAAGTTGTGATATGAGCACTTGGGGCTGTGACTCCCAAGTTGGGGGAGTGGCTTCAAAACATTCTAGGTGGGATATCTGAGTTTGCTGTCCAGAAGAGTGCAGTTCTAGGAACAACTAAGATACTGCGTAGAACCCTCAAACTCACAGGCTTCTGGTAGAAGACCCGAGAATTAGGAATAAACATACCACCCAGGAGGGGTGAGAAAACTTTAAATATGTATTTATGTGTATATATACATGTGTGTGTGTGTGTGTGTGTGTGTGTGTGTATGTGTATATATATATATATATATATATATATATATATATACACACTGCTCAAAAAACTAAAGGGAACACTTAACACAATGTAACTCCAAGTCAATCACACTTCTGTGAAATCAAACTGTCCACTTAGGAAGCAACACTGAGTGACAGTCAATTTCACATACTGTTGTGCAAATGGGATAGACAACAGGTGGAAATTATAGGCAATTAGCAAGACACCTCCAATAAAGGAGTGGTTCTGCAGGCGGTGACCACAGACCACTTCTCAGTTCCTATGCTTCCTGGCTGATATTTTGGTCACTTTTGAATGCTGGCAAATGCTTTCACTCTAGTGGTAGCATGAGACGGAGTCTACAACCCACACAAGTGGGTCATGTAGTGCAGCTCATCCAGGATGGCACATCAATGCGAGCTGTGGCAAGAAGGTTGTCTGTGTCTGTCAGCGTAGTGTCCAGAGCATAGAGGTGCTACCAGGAGACAGGCCAGTACATCAGGAGATGTGGAGGAGGCCGTAGGAGGGCCCAACCCAGCAGCAGGACCGCTACCTCCGCCTTTGTGCAAGGAGGAACAGGAGGAGCACTGCCAGAGCCCTGCAAAATGACCTTCAGCAGGCCACAAATGTGCATGTGTCTGCTCAAATGGTCAGAAACAGACTCCATGAGGGTGCTATGAGGGCCTGACGTCAGGTGGGGGTTGTGCCGCACAGCCCTACATGTGCTCGCCAGAGGTAGCCTGACTGCCATTAGGTACTGAGATGAGATCCACAGACCCCTTGTGAGACCATATGCTGGTGTGGTGGCCCTGGGTTCCTCATGTGGCTGGAGTATGTCAGCAGTTCCTGCAAGACGAAGGCATTGATGCTATGGACTGACCCACCCGTTCCCCAGACCTGAATCCAATTGAGCACATCTGGGACATCATGTCCTACTCAATCCACCAATGTCACATTGCACCACAGACTGTCCAGGAGTTGGCAGATGCTTTAGTTCAGGTCTGGGAGGAGATCCCTCAGGAGACCATCCGCCACCACATCAGGAGCATGCACAGGCATTGTAGGGAGGTCAAACAGGAACGTGGAGGCCACACACACTACTGAGCCTAATTTTGACTTGTTTTAAGGACATTACATCAAAGTTGGATCAGCCTTTAGTGTGTTTTTCCATTTTAATTTGGAGTGTGACTCCAAATCCAGACCTCCATTGGTTGAAAAATTTTATTTGCATTTTTTATTTTTTGTGTGATTTTGTTGTCAGCACATTCAGCTATGTAAAGAACAAAGTATTTCAGAAGAATATTTAATTCATTCAGATCTAGGATGTGTTATTTTTGTGTTCCCTTTATTTTTTTTGAGCAGTGTGTGTATGTATGTGTGCATGTGTGTGTGTATAATGTCATTAACAAATCAAATCCTTCTAGACAACATAATAGTTGTTGATTGATGATGATGATGAAGAATATGAATTTAAAGAAATTCTTGATTTCAGAGTGAAATTCAATAAAATTGCATATTTGGTTAAGTGCAATTGTTATGGTTTTGAGGAAAATTTGTGGATTCCCTATGGGAATTTTCATGTCCTGGAATTACTGTTCACCTTCCATGCTCCTGAAAAACCTTGTAATTTGACATTTATTGCCTTTCAAATACAGTTCCTGGTTTTGCTTAGTAACCTGCCTTGCATGATTTCCTGATCTCAACTTCAACTCTGATATCCTGGTGGCTTATGAGATATAAAACAACCCAAAGACCTTAAGGAGAGGCTCCTTATTGGTGGTGATTGGGTTGAATCTGAATGGTGTTTCTTTTTGCAGTGTATTACCAGAAGCAGCTGGAACGTTAAAGATAAGTGTCTTTTTAATCTAGTTGATAATGAATTATGGCTGTCTAGATAAGCTGTTGCAAGCAGCTGAGCATGTGTAGAATTTAGGTTGTTTTTTAAATTTTTTTATAATTCTTTATTTTTGTTTTGCCATCATAAATTTTACAGTTGTGACAGTACAGAATTTATACAGTTCTCATACATCACATGTTGTAGTCATGGTTTTTAACATTTGGCTTTAATTAATATGGCTATTAGAGTCGAGCAGACACCTGGATGTTAGAGTTCGGGCTCGAACTTGACCCGAACTTGACCCCGAACCCCATTGAACTCATTGGGGACCCGAACTTTTGGGCACTAAAAGTTCTCTAAAAAAGTCCTGGAAAGGGCTAGAAGGCTGCAAAGGGAAGTAAAATTGGGGTAAGAGTAGGACAAGTGCCCTGCAAACAAATGTGGTTAGGGAAATCACTTAAAATAACATAAAATACATAAAAATTAAAAATACAGCTGAGCAATAAGATAGCACTATATGGAATCTTTGATTTTAGCTTTGGAAGAACATAAATCAAAATCTAAAGCATGGCTGTCAGGAGGATCACCAGAATTACCCTTTGGAGAGAGGGTTGGAGTGCAGGGTATTCTCTTTCATTGTTCAAACTGAGCTCAACTCCTGATGCATGGAGAAAAGGCCTTCACAAGCCTCTGCTATTGTGTACATAGTTTATACTAAGTGACCCATAGGTTGAGGAGGCGGTGACCATAGCTTTGTAGGTGGAAGCGGCGGTGGAAGAGGAGGAGGAGGTAGCCAATGCTGTTTTTTTTAAATTATTATTATTATTTTTTTTTTATTGGGGTAGCCCCCAAAATATTGGGACATGTAAAAAAAAGCAACATTTGCGGCCTGCGGTGCATTTCTTGCAGTCCAATAACATGTTTAAAACTGTTGGTCTCCACCAGACGTAATGACAGCATTTCAAAGGCCAGGAATTTTGAAATGCTGGCATTCAGGGCCAGGGATCGCAGGTGGGTAGGGGGTACTTCCTCTTTCTCTCCAGAATTTGGGAGATGGACAGCTGAACGTCCCAAACACTGGAGAGAAGGAGGACAGTGTGGAGATGCTTGGGGACGTTGGCGGACGTGGAGGCGTTGCTGCCACATCCTCTGTTTGCGGGATGGCAGGTGCCACTGTCATTCCAGAGGTGGAGGAAGAGGCCGAGACAGCAGCAGAAGAGGAAGCAGGAGGAGCCAGATTCCTTTCTTCGTTTTTGAGGTGCTTACTCCACCACAGCTCGTGCTTTGCATGTAGATGCCTGGTCATGCAAGTTGTGCTCAGGTTTAGAACGTTTATGCCTCGCTTCAGGCTCTGATTGCACAGCATGCAAAGCACTAGTGTCTTGTTGTCAGCACATCGTCTGAAGAACTGCCACGCCAGGGAACTCCTTGGAGCTGGCTTTGGTGTGCTCAGTCCCTGAGTGCGGTGGGCAGTAGCAGTCGTACTGTCTTGGGGATGGCTGCTCCGCTTTTGCACCCTGCTCTAGGAGGAGGAGGTGGATGTGGAGTAGGAGGTTGAGGAGGCGGTGACCGTGGCGGTGTAGGTGGAAGCGGCGGTGGAGGAGGTAGCCAACACTGTTGTTTGTTTGTTTTTTGTTTTTTTTATTGGGGTAGCTCCCAATATATTGGGACATATAAAAAAAGAAAACAAAGAATAAGTGAACTTGAGTATAACAATGGCTGGGTGAGGCCGGTATAAGGCCTCCTCCTCTGCCTTCGCCTTGTGCTTCCACTGAGCCCCCGGTATCAGTTGGAAATGCCCTCAGTAGCGCGTTTACCAGCGTGCGCTTGTAGTCGCGCATCTTTAGATCACGCTCCAGTGAAGGAATTAAGGTCGGCACATTGTCCTTGTAACGGGGATCCAACAGGGTGGCCGCCCAGTACTCAGCACAAGTTAGAATGTGGGCAACTCGGCAGTTGTTGCGCAGGCTCTCTGGTGTCTCTAGATAACCTCGGGCCGATTGCATGTCCCCGTGACGGCGACAACGCATTCGGATGTCTGCCCTATCAACTTTCTATGGTACTTTCTGCACCTACCATGGGTAATGGGAATCAGGGTTCGAGTCCAGAGAGGGAGCCTGAGAAACAGCTACCACATCCAAAGAAGGCAGCAGGCGCACAAATTACCCACTCCCGACGCGAGGAGGTAGTGACGAAAAATAACAATACAGGACTCCTTTGAGGCCCTGTAATTGGAATGACACTTTAAATCCTTTAACGAGGATCTATTGTAGGGCAAGTCTGGTGCAGAGCGACTGGCCCGAGCGTGATGCAGCTAAAACTCCCCTATCGCCTGCTGCTGCTCGCACAGTCTCTCCAGCATGTGCAAGGTGGAGTTCCACCTTGTGAGCATGTCGCATATGAGGCGGTGAGCAGGGAGGCTGATAACTGTTGTAATTCTAGAGCTAATACATGCCGACGAGCACTAGGGGACAGCCGCTCCACTTTTGCACCCTGCTCCCTCTTATGCTGTGCTGGTGTCTCTGTGCGACCACCGCCTCTTCCTCCAAACTGCACACGTCACTCGCATGATCTTCATTCCATGTCGGGTCTAGGACCTCATCATCCTCCACATCATCTTCCATCCACTCCTCAACCCTGCCCTCCTTGCCAGTCTGCACACTGCAGAAAGCCACAGCAGTTGGCACCTGTGTTTTTCCAGCATGTAAAGTCTGCAAAGGACATATTGAAATTGCTTTAGAATTGTATCCAGGCAATAGTTTTCCCTATAAACTGACCTCTCAGTTTGACCTGTGAGGGTATTGCCCCAGAATTACAATATTGTTTAAGTACCTCTTAGCTATTGATAACTGGTTTTAAATATAGCAGCTTGTTATCTGGTAGTTTCTAGTGTAGAAAATATCACTGTTTTCTATCACTTAGATCTGTTTAACAAGTGTTGTAGGTGTGAAACAATATTACAAGTGACCGATGTAGTAAATTCGAATCAAAGTTCCATTTGCAAAAAAAAAATTCTCGTCCATCTTCTGTGGGTTATTGCATTTTTAAGATGTAGACTTATTGTATCACACTAGCCATGCACAGGTAGATTGTCTGGCACATTGTTTTGGTGTTTGGTTTTTAACTTTGTAGGTGTGACTTTACACAATATAGAAATGTATATTAATGCTTCTGTATATGAAGCGATCACAATAACACTTTTTCACTTTTTAAACAAAAATTGGTAATTAACAATATGACATCTGAAAAGCACATGAAAGGATGCTGTATGATTTTAAAAAAGAACACACTACATGAAGGTCCTGTTCACTAGAGTGTGCAGTCATGAATGTAACCAGTAAAACTTAGTTTTTACAGCCACTGGTTGGCCCATACATATTTTAAAACTTGTTTAATTTTGTTATAGCATGACTTGTAGTCTTTTTTTTTAACTTGTCTATAATACATATTTTTGTATGACACTTAGCGTGTGTTTTAATTGATTATTGAATTTGAATGGTCTAAGATAATTAACGTGTCAACAGGCAAACGTAACGTGAATGATTTGTCTCAGTCTTGCCTTCTGTACTTCCTGCACCCTAGGCAACATTTATTTGTCTTTAGACTTTCGTGAGAAGCGGTAACTAGCCAGTGTTGCGCACATACACCAGATATGAAGTGCACACCCCAAATGTACTATTAAGCACACAAAAAAATTGAATTTTTAAAATTCCGATGTAACCACAGTATTTGACGGTTCTATTTGACTCTCAGATATGAAGTGCACCGCAGGCAGCAAATGTACTATTTAGCACCAAAAAAATTAGAATTTTTTAAAGTGCGATGTAACCACAGTATTTGATGGTTCTATTTGACTCTCAGATATGAAGTACACGCCCCAAATTTACTTTTTAGCACCAAAAAAATTTGAATTGGTCAAACTGCGATGAAACCACAGTATTTGACGGTTCTATTTGACTCTCAGATATGAAGTGCACCACAGGCCGCCAATGTACTATTTAGCACAAAAAAGTATGATTTTTTTTTTTAAAACCAACAATGTAACAGGAGTATTTAAGGGTTTTAATGGACTGCAAATACCCTAAAAGATGGCAAATAGTTCATATAGAGTAGGGGTAAAAACTGTGCTAAAAAATTCCGATATGAAGTGCACACCCCAAATGTACTATTTAGCACCCAAAAAATGTGAATTAGTCACACTGCAATGTCACAGCAGTATTTGATGGTTCTATTTGACTCTCAGATATGAAGTGCAATACTGGTGTTGCAATACTTTCTCACTTCCTGGCTAATTCCTGGCCAAAAGAAACTCTGGGTCAGTCGGTACTGGGTGTGACTGACACCCAAATGTCCAGATAGCGGAATGTCGTGTGCTATTCGGAGCAATTCGGATCGGTACCGCTGCGGTACCACTACTTGTCTCATAATAATCGGGTCTGACCCGGCTACCTGTTTGTCAGACTCCCTGTACAATAGCTGTTTGTCCCATATGAACCTCTCACCCTCTGCCCCAGGTTGGTCAGAGGTGACCATGTCTCTATATACTTGTAGGTAGGGTCAGTGATCACCTCTGCCGCAAATTCGTTAGGGGGAGCCCAGGAAGGTACCACCATGGGAACACGTTTTGCGCCACGCTATGCTAACCTGTTTATGGGCAAGTGGGAGGATGAATTTATTTGGAACCACTGCCCACTTGGCCACATAGAATTTTTAGATTTGGAAAAATGTAGACTGTAACAGTTTTATACCTTTTAACAGCTACCACAAACGTACTTGGCTTGAGAATATACCATATGGACAATTCAGAAGAATAAAAAGAAACTGCTCAGAATTGGACGTATGTCAGAATCAGATGCAAGAAATTAAACAGAGATTTAAGGAAAAAGTATAACCTGAACCACTCTTAGAAAAAGCGATGGACAAAGCCATATCCATACCAAGAGAGGAAACACTTACCAAAAAGACAACTCAATTAGAAGATCAACAGAGAGCTCCAGCATTCATTACTAGGTTTAGTATCCAGTCGAACAATATCAAGAAAATATTACATAAACATTGGGACATACTAAGAAGCGATCAAGCACTCAATCTTGTTTTAGAGGATCGACCCAACATTATCCTCTCGCAGGGCCATATCTGAAGCTTATGTTAGCTCCAACAGATAACTCTAAGAACCATACTCAGGGGAATACACAAACCAAAGTCTTTTCGAGATGTAAAACATGTATAGGTTCTAGAAACAATCCTGATCTGGACCACATCCAGATTAAATTCTACTCTCTAGACAACCAGAAGAAATATACGGTAAAATCGGACATGGACTGTAATACTACAGGGGTCATTTATCTACTAACATGCCCCTGTCCAAAGCAATATTTAGGGAGAACGAAAAGATCGCTTAAGATTACAGTATCAGAGCACATAAGAAACATCAAAAAAGGATTGCTCACACACAATCTCTCAAAACATTTCAATGATGAGCACGATAGAAATCCAGCTGGCCTGAAAGTCCTACCTATTGAAAAAATAAACGTACATTGGAGAGGAGGAGATCTAGAAAAAAAATCTGGATCAAGCAGAAGCAAGATGGATCTACACTCTCAATACTCTAGTCCCTAATGCCTAATGGTTTGAATGTCGATTTCGAATTGAATGCATTTTTATAATGACCTTTAGTTAAGATTTTTATGATCATTTTTTATTCTTATATAATTATATTCCTCATAGCTTGACTTTTATTCTTTATTCTTTATATTATATATGTTTTTTAAGTGGTATGTATGCTTTGTATGTAACATGTATACTTTTTTATACAATTTTTGAGCATATGAATCACCTTTTTTTATATCATTTTTTTATTTCACCATCTTTTTGCAGAATCATTTTTATTCAATGATTTGATTACTATTTACAAGCATGTGAACCCTATATACAGTCATGTAATTTTAATATGCTTATATATTCTTATTTATCTTTTATTTGAATCATTTTATGTGAATTATTTTATGATATTACTGAATGTCATGATTACTTTTAGAAAGCATATTAACCCTGTATACAGCACTGTTGCTTTAACTAACTATAGTAATAACCGGATACTATCTGTCTTTATTGGGTTTGAAGAGATGGCTGTGGTCCCACAGCTGTGTATTTTCTATATACACAGTAGTGTGTGTATTCCCCCTTTGCTACATATGTGGACTATTATGAGGACTTATTTTATCTGATTTCAGTTTTTATGAACTTGCACATTTTGATCTATATCATAGATCCTCTATATCAGGGGTAGGCAACCTACAGCACTAGTGCCATGCACGGCACTCGAGGTGCCTTTACACGACACTCAAAGCTACAAGAGCCAAACAGGCTCTGGCCTGTCAGGAGTCCCAGTGAAACTTCAGATATCTGCTAATACGAAAAGGTGGTGAAGGACAATCCTCCATTTATGCATTGCAGCACGTAGAGGAAGTGATCTCAGATCACTTCCTCCCAGCACTTGTGAATAGGAATCCACACTGAAGTAGAGCAGCCCACAGCCTCCTGTTGCAGCTTCTGTCCTTGAGCTGTACCTGGCCAGCCTGGTCCCCACTAAAACCCAGGGAAGCCTCAGAGCTGCAGAATAACCCTCCTCTCATACAAATAATACAAACACACACAGTCCGCACACACACAACACCACCAACAATCCACATACATGCACACAACTCCACATGCAGCCTCTCACATGCAATACCCCAAACAGCCCCACACATACACACACTACCAAATACACAATGTGACATATCCATCCACACACAATTCCACAAGCAGCCCCCATACACAGCCCAAATTCATAGGTATTATACATGATACCACAAACTATTAATGAACATATACAATATAATAGCTTATATACGCACAAATACAATGATACAAAGCAAATGCAGTATAAATAACACAAGCAGAATATGGCAACATACACACCTCAATTTAAAGAAATAGGACCGACACGCTACAGGACATAACAATCATATTTTGGCACAGTGCTGCTAAAAGGTTGCCTACCCCTACTCTATATGAACTATTTGCCATCTTTTAGGGGTCAGCAACTAAGTATTTATTTATTTTGGATGAAGTATCTATTTTATACAATTTGTATCATTTGCACTTATTGTTACTAACATACTAGCTCCTGATATATCTTGGAATTTTAACCAGTGATCTATTACATGTTTTTTTTCCTAGAGAGGATTGGTGACCTCTCTTTTTTTACCAGTTTTTGAGCTAATTATTTTTCTTGTATTCATCTTAATTAATTTCTCTGCTTTTACTCCCTCTACTCCCAGTACTGGTTTATTCAACTGCTGTTTTAAGATACTGGTTTATTGTGCTTTTAATACTATTGATACACTGTGTTCCTTATATTTTTAGAATGCTTTAATGCAGCCACAACTGGCCTTATAGGTATGTCCCCATGCAAGGAACACCCCTCCCCCTCCCCCCCCCCTCCCCGGGCCTTGTGGGGGACTGCAGCACAAAGTCACAGACCAATGACAAAGGTGTATAAATGCATGGCACTTCCAATAACAAGCATACAATCCCTCCCCTCTGCCTGGGAGATAAATGGGTCAGTAACTGTACTAATTTTAATCCAATTATATCCAAGCACAGAAAAAACATACTTTTTCAAAACACCTCAAAAGTACCCTAAAAATACATAAAACCCCACAACCCCTGATAGCCATGATCTGGGTGACCAACATACCTAAAAATTACCCAGATCAGTTCAGGGGTTCAGGAATTTCCTGGAAGTCATTTATTTTACCGACCGCAGGCCTGGTCCCATGCCCAAAACAGTTCCAGAGAATCAGGGCTTGCGGTCGGTCTAGTTTGGTAGTTTGAAAATGAACAAACTACCGAACAGAGTCAATAGTCTTACCCCGGGACTTGTTTCCCCCATTCAGAAGAATTATTTCACTGAACAGTGCCCTTCTACGTTGCATAGAAACGAACGCAGGCAATGATGGGAGTTTCTGTGTCCGATTTTAGTCCCATGAGATTCATTCTCAAACACCGCTGCCTGCATTCATGCGAACATGATGGCCGCCACCTCGTGGTTGTCCATAGGAATTGCGGCCATCCAGACGAATAATTACAGCACTGCGGTGAGAAATGTTCCAAGTTGTTAATAGGTGTTAACAAGCTCCAGGGTGGTCTCTGGTTCATGTGGTTTTTTGGTAAACTAACTATATAATCCCAATTGCATGAACAGAGACTTTTACATTATATTTCACAGAGTCCATAGTCTGTAGTTCCTTCAGGAACTCGTGGGCTCCTCCAGGAACTCGTGGCAAAATCACTGAAAAAGGGGAGTTTGTCACACACTTGTTACCAACACCCTCTCATATATGGGGCATGGTTACACCACTATCACCCACAAACCTATAAAAGCATAGTTTGCCAATATCACAGTGACTTGTTGTGGTTTCGTAGTGTCCCAAGAATGTGTTTATTTATCAGACTATTGTCCGTTTGGTACAGAAATTATGTTGGCACTCAACTGTAAAACTGATGCAAGTATTGAGGTCACCCTATTATGCAACCTCTAAAATATAAACAGAAAAATCTAAATAATACCACACTCAAATTAATGCAAGAAATAATTTGATGAAGAAAATATCTATTGATATTGTGTAGAAGGGGGCAGAAATGGGTACTATACAAATTCATAAAAAGCTATACCTGCTATTTCACTGTTTCATAGACTTACCCAGTATTTAAAGACAACATGTTTCTTGCATGTGATCGGGACGTTGAGGGAGGTTCTAACTATGTTTACTTAATTCATTAATTTACTAAGAAAAAAAAAAGGTGTTTTTTTATTTGCAAGTGAATTTTCATTGCAAGGTCCTTTTGTGTTCACAGACTATTCGGTTTTAACCCCTTAAGGAAACATGACATGTGTGACATGTCATGATTCCCTTTTATTCCAGAAGTTTGGCCCTTAAGGGGTTGAAAAGCTGTTCTTTATCTCACATTATGAACGGCCTTGTAATTTAAATGTTATTGTAAAGTATATTATTTGTAAAAGATGTAATTTATCTATCTTGGTCCACTGTTCACCGATCTCTCAATTCTCTGTCTGGTGTTCAAATTGTTTTTCTTACGATACGTTGTGAGTTTATAGCCACAACTTCATATTGCTTTGTGGAAACAAATTGAAAGCCTGGCATTGTAATACGTGTATGGACATGCTTTTAACAAAGCTTGGTCCCTCACCTCACATAGTTGGTCATTAACAGGCACTTTGATGCAATGTGCCTACCGACACTTTTCTGTTAAAGTGGTCACTGGATCACAAAAAATATACTCTATCTCTTGATACAGACTTTATGCTTGCAAGGATAACCAGACCTAATCCACATGGTTATCCAAATAAATACTCCTATCGTTTAGAGGTTTTTTTTATATAATAACCCCTGAAGGTAATACGTTTTTTTTCTTCCTATAAAGGAAAGAGAGACTTACCCTAAAAACCTATTCATGGCTAGGACACGCTCATATAGATAGAGGTAATGTACTTCTAACTCCTGAAAAGGAATATTGGTGGCCCAATATGGAAAATACTGTAGTTCATGTGATTAGTAATTGTAAGCATTTGCGTATTGATAACTAGGCCACATTACTGATGTACTGTTTATTGAAATATTAATACCTAACAAACTTTTTGAATTACTATATATTGCAAGTTTGCCACCGTCTCATGGTTCTAAATATATGTTGATGCATGTACCAGGTTTACTTGGTCATACCTTGAGTAAAGTGCAACCTCTAATACCACGATTGCTAGTCTCACTTCCTTAGAATATATTTGGTAATCCAGGACTATCCATTCGGATGGTGGTCCTGCAGTTACTGTAAAGGAAACCTAAAACTGGGCAACCACATTTGATTACTTTGGGAATTCATTGCGCCCAACCACCCCAAAAGTAGTGGGGCTGTGGTACGGGAAAAATGCTGAGGTTAAATGACTATTAACCAAGTTACTAGTTGCTTGCCCTCACACAGTGGTATCCACTTAATCCCATGGTACAGATGAGCGTTAACAACATACCTGATAATACAAATAGTGAGAAACCGTATGAAATATATATATATATATATATATATATATATATATATATATATATATACTTTGTACCACATTTTTCACTGACAATTGCATTTCTGCACAAGGGAGAGCTTAGAACCAATGGTTCTATTAGAGAAATTTAGGAAAACTTTTTTTTTATTTCTCAGCCCACCACAATATGCACCACCAACTACTTCCTACTGTTATCCAGTTTGCCCTCCAAGAACCTTTATTACAGAGTACAATCAGAGCCAACAGAGAAAAGTAAGTTTTGATATTTTAAAACCTGCTAAGCACTTCCAGGATGTTCACAGAGCCACTGACTGACACAATGGATGCTGTTACAATCTGCAGCATTATCATAACATCAACCCTAGCTGTCATTTTAAAACTGCATTAGGATTATGTTAACAAGCAAGAAGCACCTGAACTGAATTGGACTGCACATATTACAAGTTCTTTGATGGTGAGGACAACCTCCAAGAACCATCTCGAAAGGAGAGACACAGCTCACAGTGAAATGATTGCTAATGTGACCTACACTGGTATCTCATAAGTAACCTATTGAAGATCATTCCAAAAACCGATTATAGTGAGAAAGATGTGATTGGACTATTTCAAATCCTAATAATGGACTCAACAACGATGGCAAAGCATGCTGGAATCAGAAAAAAAGACGGTACAGATGCTTGTGAAAGACTTTGGACGCACCTATGAAGGTGATGCAAGAAAAGACTTTGCCATATAGCTTATCATTGAATGACTACCGCAAACAGCCTTCTTATGCTAAAAAGAGGTGCTATGCTAATTTACTAAAGCAATCATGCTATTTTTCTCCCCCGTTTCAGAAATATCTCAAAATCTGTTTGAGAGACCTAATAAAAAGCCATATAGAACGGCATATAATTGATGGAAAAGAGAGGAGAAGGAGATAGGAAAGGAGAAAGATCCAACACTTAAGTACTGCTCAATATAAATAAATAATAACAGTAAATGTGAAGCAATGTGAAGCAATTCGTTCACCAGATATTTGGATTCCCAGGTCTTCAGAGAAATAATTATTATACGAAGAAAAAGGCTATTGGGTTCTTTCTCTGTCCATGGCTACTAAAAAGCAAATTAAAGGAAGGGAAAGGAAAGAGGAATCCCAGCTTACTAGAATGTCGGGATTTTTCTCCACAAAGGCTAATAAGGAGAGACTGGATAATATTGCGGATACTTCTTCTGTATCAATACATGCACACACCCAAGGTCGGATGACCCAGAGAGCAGGAGACCAAAGGGGAGATCAAACCAACTATGCCACGCAATATTTTTTGGTAGTCAAATTAGATGACCAACTAACCTCTATTTCCAAGCAGATAACAATCAACTTTAATGCAATAAAAACAGAGCTGGCAGATTTAAGCACAAAGGTAACTTCTGTAGATGTGAAAATTACCAAGATGGATGAACAAATTAAAATATTACAAGATACAAACAAAGAAATAGACAACAAATTCTATCAAATAAATCTGAAACTCAGAGATCTGGAGGATCGTGCAAGACGCTGCAATGTGAGATTTAGAAACATTTTAGAAGCTATCACGCAGGACCAATTAAAAGATTTCTTACTATCTTATTTTCAAGAATTAGGGCTAATGTCCGAAGATAAATATCCTATACTGGAAAGAGCACACAGGCTGATTAAACCGAAGGATGTCTCATCCCAACTACCTAGAGATGTTACAGCTTGTTTTAATTTATATTCCTACAAAGAACAACTGGTGAAGATTCACAGAAATAAAGGAATCATCTCTGCTAGATATAAAGACATTTTAATGTTTCAGGATCTTTCAAGCCAAACAAGGCTATGGAGAAAGTCTTTTCATCGTTCCTTAGAACCTCTGAAACAACATGGAACCAGATATAGATGGGGCTACCTCTCTAAATTATTAGTTTGGTGGATGGATAAGTGGCTCACTTTTGACTTCCTGGTAAACCTGGAAGCATGGACTAAAACAACTACATTTCCATAACGTTAAAGGTTCTGAAAATCATAGGTTCCATAAGGCTCAAGACTTACTACGTGTCACTAAGCTCTGGGATACTCATTGATTTTTATAATAGGAGTATCTAAATTAGAGACTGTCAGAGGTGGTGGAGATATTGTTTTTTCTTTATAGTGGTTATTGGATTGGTATAGTGGTTCAGACACTGGTTTCACTTGACGCAAAGATCAGAAATACTTTTATCAAAATTCTAGAATGAATAATATAGTATAGTATCTGTATGGAATATAAACATATAAGTAATGAGAATTATAAAGGAGAAAAGAAAAGAGAAAAAAGTAATTCTCCCCCCTAATAGAGAATGATGGCCCAAGGGCTAAGATGCACATAAAATGAAAAGGGTGATAAGTATTGAAAGAGGACAATAGAAAGACATATTAGAATTTAAGTACTTGATGAGCTTAGATCTTAGATATTTTGTTTAATACACGTAAAGAAAATAGTAATACTGGCACGGTACTAAGAGTGACTAAAGAATTATTGGGCAGGATGTATGATTCACATAATAAAATAGGAAGTGATAGGAAGCAAAAGGCTTATCAGTTTTTATACTCAGGATGTGGATAAGAAATTAAATTAGTGAGTTATCTAGCCCACTTATAAATCACTATAGACCATGTTGGAAAGTCACGACTTTAAATACAATACACATATCATCACGGCTTAAAGGACCACTATAGTGCCAGGAAAACAAACTCGTTTTTCTGGCACTATAGTGCCCTGAGGGTGCCCCCACCCTCAGGGTCCCTCTCCCGCCGGGCTGAAGGGGAGGAAGGGGGTTAAACACTCACATTTCTCCAGCGCCGGGCTCCTTCGGTGCTGGGGACTCTCCTCCTCCTTCTGACGTAATCGGCTAAATGCGCATGCATGGCAAGAGCCACACGCACATTCAGCCAGTCCATAGAAAAGCAATGCTTTCCTATGGATGCTGACGTCTTCTCACGCGCGGAAGTGCCTCTAGCGGCCTCAATGAGACAGCCACTAGAGGCTGGATTAACCCATATGTAAACATAGCAGTTTCTCTGGCACCCAGTGGTCTGAAGTGGTCTGGGTGCCTATAGTGGTCCTTTAACCCCTTAAGGACACATGACATGTGTGACATGTCATGATTCCCTTTTATTCCTGAAGTTTGGTCCTTAAGGGGTTAAGGATTATTCACAAGATATTGAGACTAAACAACCCCTATTGGTCAAGGGTAGAGATATATGGTAAACTAGGCACTAATTGTTAAATTTCTGTGTATTTATAGAAACTAGTTAACGTTTTTTTTGTTGTTGGTTTTTTTTCTTTAAAGGTAATGAGGGTATATATTGCTAAATGTAGGTAGGACAGATATAAGGTATTAAAGATTAAGTGAAGATCTGATTGTTTTGTCCTCTTAAATTAGAATATTATTTTAGGGTTAAGTTAAACAGAGGTGACTTTAGTTTATATCTTTCAGAAAAGTGATTGTCGCCTCCTGCTCAGTTAACTTTTCGGGTAGACTGAATATATGAGGGGGTTGCCTCTCTTGATCTTTACTCATCTCGGACCCCTAAGGCTTTACTTGATGTCTGTAGAAGACATTTGACTCGTAAAGGTAGGGTACCAATGAGAGGAGGTCTCTCTAAAAAGGGCGCTATGAGCCCTTGGAGGAGTAGAATTTTTATCAATGTACTCAGGTTACTCCTGAGGTGTAAAATACCTGGTGTTAGTGTTATGTGTAATCTGCGAAGCCGTGAGGGAGAGTTGGGGGATTATGTCTTTGTGCTGTATGAATATGGTAAGATTTCTATATGTTAATGCTCAGGGAATGAACACTATGAATAAAAGATAGGTATTTAATAATTTGATGAGAGTGAGAGTAGACATATGTATAAGACAGGAAACGCATTGGCGTCAGAATGAGAAACTAAGTTGGGGAGGTAAGAGATTCCCAATTATTATTCAAGCTTCGATGTCTTAAAAACAAAAAGAGAGGGGTAGCGATAATAATTTAAAATAATGTTAAATGGGAGTCCCTCTATGAAGAACTAGACCCAGAAGGAATATTTATGATTTTAGTTTGCATGACTAACGAGGTGAAATACACCTTAGTCAATATCTATCTCCCCAATGTAGCTCCACTACCACTCTTAAATAAAATACTAGAAAAATCAGAATGGGTTAAAACAGGGATATATATTGTGGTGGGGGATTTCAACTGCATCCTCGACCCACAGAAAGACAAAAAATTGCTAAAAGGGAGCGTTCTAAATAATAAAGTAATAAAGTATGCTACCTCATTAAATAAGTCTTTAAATAATTTTGATCTATTCAATACATGGCGGCTATTTAATCCAGAACTTAGAGACTATACACATCTATCCAGGGTCTATTTTACATATTCAAGAATCGATATGGTGTGGGGCAACCTGAACTTGGTTGAAAACATGTTGAATAAAAAAATATCAGCCACAGAAGCTCCTGCCAAGAAAGCACAACATGCAGCCCCTCCAGAAACTGAGTGAGCTCTGAAATATGAGTCAATACCGTTGATGGCAACACCCATGAAACCGAAAACATGGACACCCAAAACAAAACTGAAAGAGTGCAAACAAAGCAATACAGGAAGCTTTCTGAAAGCTGACAGAGAGAAAGCTGAATGTTCTCTGACCAGTTCTGCAAGAAACACATCATTAGCGATTCATCACAAAGAGATGAATATTTCAGGTTCAGTGGTAAAGAAAGATGGATACTGTGCAACAATCAACAAACCAGGGATTGTTTACCTATGGGCAACCCCATAACAGGCTTGTGGCCTGCTGAGCTAGTGGAATGAGCTACATGAATGGACTGGTATAATCACCCTGAGGTATACAATTCGGAGAGATAATTCAGAATTCAGCAGAAGTTGTAAAGGAATCACAATTCCTTTCCAGACATCAGCCACACCAGGAATTCCATGCGGATAACTTTTCTGTATACCTGGTGCCCTAGAATCCCAGAAAAGAGACCAAGCTGCATGCAATAATTCTCTGTCATTCCATGTACCCCAGAAATTGTCCATGCCACCAAAGGGAGGCATACTGGAAGTTGCAACTTAAAGGCGGGGGAGGAGGGAGGAGGAATACTGTTACAATTTGGTTTATTCTCACTCTGGTGCAATAAAGGGAGGCATACCTCAGAAGCCGAGGGAATGATGCCAGTAAATTGTATGACATTTTCTGGAGATCCAGGAACCATGGCTGCCACTGCTATCAATATGATGGTAATCCGATGTACCCATTGGTGGCATAATCACTTCAGCCAACATTGCAAACATAAGGAATGCATTGTTGGTTGCTATCAGTGGCCATTTGTGTTGTAAGGCATCCTCCTCCAGACATTCCAGGTCTAGGAGCCAGTGGAAAATTTCTGGAGTCTGACGGTTGGTCCTGGAAGCATACTAGTCCAGCTGGAATGGTCTGCAAAGTGATGCGAGGAAGTGGAAGGTCATCCTGTACAACTTCCAATCACTGACATCTCTCAAATGCCTGGAGAACCAATTTGCAATGAGAGTTAATATTCCCTGAACATATTCTGCCTGAAGAATAGTATTGTGAATGAGACAAAATTGTTAAATATTCTTTGTCAATTCAGAGAAGATGAGGGAACAGGCTCCACACAGGAAGGTAGAGCATATACCCGTTTATGTATTTTCAATTGATGACCAGGCACAGGTCACCCATCTTCTTCCGAACCAGGAAGATGTTGCTGAAGAATCCTCTGGGTCTTGGTGCAGTTGAATAGCAGACCTTTTTGTTTTTAGATTTTGTATTTCTTGGTTTATAAGTTCTCGTTGAGGAAGGAAGACCGACAGTGATCATGGAGTGGTCTTTTGAAGTGGAAATAATTCTATGTGATATCCATGAATAGTTTGCAGGGTCCATGCAGCGGTATACATTTTGGACCAAGCCTGTAAAAAGAGAGCCAGTTAACTCACAATTAGACATTGGGAAAAACCTTTTGTGTATCAAAACCTCACCTGAGGGTAACTTGGCCCTACCACGGGCACATCTACCCGAACCTCTAAATGGAGTAAACTGCGACTTTATGGAGAACTCCATCTAAAATGAAGTGTAGAATAATCTTGGGCCTGTGGACCAAAAAACAGCTAGTGACACGGCCCCTCTGCAGACCAGCCCTGGAAAAAACACTCTTGGAAGTGTTGCATAAAATCCTTTTCATTGAGGATTGATGCCTTATTCAAGGAGGAGAAAAGGTTCATGTGTTTGCTCAGCTCCTTGATAAAGAGTTCCTTAAATAGTGTACCCTGTGCAGTAGGACCTAGCTCTTTTGTTTCAAAGCTCTTCTGCACATAGACTCCAACTTTGAGTCTATGCACAAAAGAGCTGCTTTCCTTCATTCAGTGGCTTGTGCCATGTTGGCGTTGCCTAGTAGGTAAATACACCTTTGCACCTTTTCTGATATAATTTGCATCCTGAGGCAAACCCAGGGAGAAAGCATTGCCTCCCAGATATAAACTCTGTGCCAATGTCCCTATGATGTCTATTAATTTATCTTGCACAACTCTTGGACCATGTTATATACCTGCCATGTTATGTACCTATGGTTTTCTTTGGCACAATCCTTTATGTTATCTGTCCTGTGTCCAAGCTGGACAGAGGTGGCAAGTGGTGTCCCTCAGGGGTCTGTTCTGGGACCCCTTCTATTTAACATGTTTATAAATGATCTTGAAGACCGCATTGAAAGTCATGTTTCAGTGTTTGCAGATGACACAAAACTTTGTAAAACAATACAATGTGAGCAAGATATTACTTTGCTGCAGAGGGATTTAGATAGACTGGGAGACTGGGCACTCAAATGGCAGATGAAATTTAATGTTGAAAAATGCAAAGTTATGCACTTCGGCGTAAAGAATACACAAGCAACGTATACCCTTAATGGAAGCGAATTAGGGATAACAACACATGAAAAGGACTTGGGAATTGTTATAGACAACAAACTATGCAACAATGTGCAATGTCAATCAGCAGTGGCCAAGGCCAGTAAGGTATTGTCATGCATGAAAAAGGGCATTCATTCTCGGGACAAGAATATAATTTTGCCTCTTTATAAATCACTGGTAAGACCCATATTGAATATGCTGTGCAATTTTGGGCACCTGTTCTAAAGAAGGATATTATGGCACTAGAAAAAGTGCAGAGGCGGGCTACAAAATTAATAAAAGGAATGGAACATATCGGCTATGAAGAAAGGTTAACAAATTTAAACCTATTTAGTTTAGAAAAACGTTGCCTGAGAGGGGATATGATAACATTATACAAATATATTCGGGGCCAATACAAACCATTGTGTGGAAATCTATTCACAAACCGGACTTTACATAGGACACGAGGCCATGCGTTTAGACTGGAAGAAAGAAGATTTCGCTAAGGCAAAGGAAAGGTTTTTTTACTGTAAGAACAATCAGGATGTGGAATTCTCTGCCTGAAGAAGTGGTTTTATCAGAGTCCATACAGATGTTCAAACGGCTACTAGATGCATACTTGCAAGAACAGAATATTCAAGGATATAATCTTTCAATGTAGGGTAATAACTGCTTGATCCAAGGATAAATCTGACTGCCATTCTGGGGTCAAGAAGGAATTTTTTTCCTAGCTTGTTGCAAAATTGTGCTTCAAACTGGGTTTTTTTGCCTTCTTTTGGATCAACAGCAAAAAACAAATGTGAGGAAGGCTGAGCTTGATGGACGCAAGTCTCTTTTCAGCTATGTAACTATGTAACTATGTGTCTACTCTAAAACATTTTCATCTGTTCTCTGATCTTTCCTTGTTACTTTGGTTTGTTCCTTGGACTATGCCACTTTCTGTTCCTCCTGAACCTTCAATAGGCAATACTTTCTTCCTTGTTTCTTTACTTTAATGGAAAGTGTTGTCAATTTGAGCACCTGGAAGTTGCAACTTAAAGGCGGGGGAGGAGGGAGGAGGAATACTGTCACAATTTGGTTTATTCTCACTCTGGTGCAATACCTCACAGTGCCACTGCCTGTCTGTGGTGCTATTGCAGGCTGCTGCACCCAGACTGAAATCTCTCTATGTTCCCAGCTGGCCTTATTTTGTAATTATTTTTTCCTTATTTAGTTGAGCCTCACCCATTCTAGCTTGCCAGTTCATTAATGTTTGTCTGGTCCTTTTGTCCTGATTTCCTGTGCTAGCTGGCTGCTTCCCTTTGTTCATGAGCTGGCTGTCCCCCTGTGTTCCTGAGCTCCCTGTCTCCCTGTATAGAGAAGCCTTTCCTGTGTTTCCTGTATCCAGAGGTCTTTTCCTGAGTTCCCTGTATCCAGAGGCCTTTCCTGAGTTCCCTGTATCCAGAGGCCTTTCCTGAGTTCCCTGTATCCAGAGACCTTTCCTAAAGTCCCTGTATTCAGAGGCCCTTCTTAAATTCCCTGTATTCATGGTATCCAAAGGCCTATCCCTGCGTTCCCTGTATCCAGAGGTCTTTTCCTGAGTTCCCTGTATCCAGAGGCCTTTCCTGAGTTCCCTGTATCCAGAGGCCTTTCCTGAGTTCCCTGTATCCAGAGACCTTTCCTAAAGTCCCTGTATTCAGAGGCCCTTCTTAAATTCCCTGTATCCAGAGGCCCTTCTTTTAAATTCAATTATCTGTGTTTGTATTTTATTTAATTGTCTTTCTTGTAAATATCAATACACTTGTTTTTTTGCCATGATTTGTGTGTTTATTGGTTTCTTTGCATTCTGGGTTCCACCCTATAGAGGTTGCTGCACTGGTGAGCACATCTCCCCGACGAGCACCCCGTCCCGACCAGATCCCTGACCCCTTATGAGAGTCTAAGCCACTGTGAGTTATGTAGTTGACCATGTTAATGCTGAACTCCAGTATCTTGCTTACTTTGTCTTTGAGGATAGGACACGGGCATAGTGCCCTTAGATGATTACTCACCTCCTTATAAATTTGCTTATGATGATCTGGAGGGTTCCAATCCACAGACTGAGAATGTCTCAATTTTCGCTGATGCCTGGTGAGTCATGAATGTGATCTACATCAGTGGGATTGCCAGACTCTTGAGTGGCTTGAGCCATGGCTATGTGGGGCTCACCCACAAAGGTTTCCTGTATGTATCAGTATTGGTGAGAAATGTCTTCACTGAAACCGTCCTTTCTGTTGTAAGCCGACGGACCAATATAAATAGGAAGCAGGGTAGGTAGTTATCCTCTTCATTAAATAGTACCTGCATCTTGCAACATTGTGACTTGATTTCTTGGTGGGGCCTGAGTCACCCTTCCTGGGGGAACGAGAGTGTGCAGTGATGGTGAACCTAAGTCTTTGGGATGTTTAGATCCTGGATTGTGTGGTTCCTGTGTTTGAGCCTGAGCAGTATCCAAAGACAAGTGGGTAATGCATTTGCCAGGGCCTTTTTGACAGTAGCAGTAACTGAAGAATTAATCATGGCTTGGAAGTTATTTGGGGTATGAGAGGATTCATCCATAATTGATAAAAATGGTTACTTTGAGTTGACAAAAGTCTTGTCCACTATATAAAAAAAAAAAGTCTTGTCCACTATAATAATATTTTCATATTTGGTGGAGTTGCAATGCTATTCTCCACTTTTTGAAAAGTATCCATGAAGCCATTGAGGAGGTGACGGTTCATCAGATTTCCATTATGCCGCTAACCTACTTATTGTTAGACCTCCCCCACACATCCCCTTGTGACAAAAAAAAACTAACTTTGCATGTTATATGAACTGCTTAACAAATTTTAGCGAAAGCTTGGAAATATACCGCTCAATCAATAGGATAGGGTCAGCAGTAATGAGAGATCTGGATAAATAGAATTGTGTCTAATTGCGTTTTCTAATTATGTTTTACATTGTGCCGTTGTGTGCACATTGTAAACATTGTATGATTTGTATTATTGGGATTGTCTGTATTATATGTGTGAGGACCTTGCATTCTTCTATCTCTCCACTTTTTTTTCTTGTTTTGTATCCATTCTCTTTTTAGTTTTATAATCAATAAAAGTAAAATGTTAATAGAAAAAAAAAAATAAATAGGTTTGCAACTTCCTGTAACATAACCATGTACTTTAGCCAAACTGCACCTTATCACAAAGCAACTAGACTTGTGCAGAGCAAGAAAATGTGTTCAGCCATAGCATTTTTTTCAATAATAACTTTTTTTGTAAGAATTTTGGTAACAAAAATCAAAACTGGGGAAATTAATTATACCATTTAAAAGGGCGCAAAAATGGGATGCTCGGTGTACTACAAAATATAAACATAATATACATATTGTGTATATATTTTTCAGAATACTTATAAGTGATCTAAAGATACAAATAGAGGGGAAAAGAGGAGGAACAGTAAAAAGAAACCTATATTTATATATATATTATACAGTTATTAAATACATAAAATGTGAATATAGATTGCTTTACCGCTCATGTTTATTTGACTCCATTAGTCACTTCACTTCTGTGAATAGAAATTAACATTTAGTGACTGTCCCATATGCACCAATCATGCTTTTCCATTAATCATATGGGTTTTTTTGGCGCAACAGGCATAATTCAGAATCACAAATCAAAATGAGCATACTCGTCCATTGCACATTTGGTTTGGTTTGTTATTTGACTACATTTTTGTTTGGCCAAATCAATAGTTGTTCAGGAAGTCCAAAATGCATCCATAGGGCAGTTTGAATTGGATGGTTTTCGCCCATGCAAATAAATCTGGAAAATGATTTGTACGAACAAAAATGATGATAAAATGGGCCACTGCAAAATATAAATATAATGTATATATATATGTTCACAGCATCTCGGGATGTCTTTTAGCCTAATTAATAAAGATTGCATTGTTTTAATGAAATTCCAGGGTGTACCACTTAATGTGCTTATTCCTTTTGTTCTTTTTTAAGTTATTATAAGTTACTAATTAGGCATCTGTGTTTTGCCATACTGACCTATTCGAGAGCTACTGCTTTAATATAACTTTAAAATAATGCTTACCTAGCAAAAGTGGGAATTACTGAAGGGACTCAAAGCCACATGTAATGAGACAATAGAAGCATTTAATTTTCTCCCTTGAGTTTTCCAATAGCTCAATGTGTGTGAACGCAGCTAGTGAATGTAGCTTATAAAAATAACAGGTTTATCAGCCAGCTCTCAGATTCAGGATGAAATTTATTCATGTCCGTATTTTTATGTGATTGTGGAAGGAGTTCTACTGATGACATAGCCTGTGATCTTCATACGGTAAGGGGGCTTCATTCTACTTTTTTCTACATTTTCATTAAACTATAGTTAGGACACAATTGTATTGAATGGGAATGTATTTGATTTTTTTTTTTTTTAATTAAACTTTCATTACATGAATAGAGATGTGTTGCCTCAGTGGAGACCATCCATTGATCTTGATCAGAACTCATTCTAAGTTCCTATCAAGTGCAGCTAACCTCTTTCATTGCATGTTCCCATGAAAAAGAAATTAACTCAGGTTTTTCAGATAATTATCACCTAGGGCAGTTTTTCTAAATCTTTTATCCAAGCAAGTAGTACCAACAAGAATAATGTTGCACCACAAAATAATAAGAACTACAACAGAATTATTTACAAAGCTATTCACTAAAAGTAATATTCTACAAGCAGTTTTTGCTTATGATGGTCATCCATTGGATATGATACAAAGAGAATACAAAAAAATACTAATGCTGTAACATGATCAAACAGAAAAGGTAAGACTGCCTAAGGGAGAAAAGTCATTCACATTTAATGGAGCTTAGTATAAAATGTGGATAATAACAGCGGTCAGAGGCACAATCCTCAACTATGGATACACAGCAAGCAAGAATATTACAAATAATCTGATGGGTATTTTGAAAAAAAAGAGGACTACAACTCACAATTTGCAGAGCCAGGCAATATATAATCCAGAAAAGTTTATTAGCTAGCAGTAGGTAAAAATAACAAAAAGTTAAAAGCAGAAGAACAAATTACAAACAATGCCTTCCTCCTAAAAAACAGAATTTATGAAATGTGCAAACTGATAAAGGTGTACTTTTCTGGATTATCTATCGCCTGGGTATTATCTGGATGTTATTAATATTTTTAATAATAAAATTATTAATATTAATAAAATGTATTTATTCTTTTTTCATAATTTTCACAAATATTATTTTTAATATTTTCCCCCATAATTATTCTTACAATATTCACTACAAGCCTCTGGATACCTGTATCTACCTATCCATATTACATATCATTAGGCTGGGATTCTAACCCTTTATGCTGAACTCTTTGAGCACCCACAAAGCTCAAAGTAACATTTTCCTTTTAGTTTCTATTTACTAATTTGTTGAAAATAGAGCACAATTAAATTCTTTTGTGTGTGCTCATTTTTCATACTACCCATTGGAGCATTATGAAGATTTTCACTGGCTGCATATCTGTAAGTGGGGATTGTACTACTGCATGCTGTTATTATCTGAGCATATATTAAGCTCCGTAAACTGTTAGTGACCTTTTGTCCTTTATGCGGTCTTACCTTTGGTGTTTCGACATGCTACAATATTAGAACTGTTTTATATTCTCTCTATTTCAGACTTGGCTGATCAAGTTCACTCGATCTCAAATCTTTTTTTTCTGTTGATCCAAACAATATGGAGGAACATCATAGTTAAGAATTGTTTACAGAAGGTTATTATTAGTGGATACTGTGGAAATTGTCATTCATCACAATAAGCTTTGTATATAATTCTGGTATATTTCTTATAATTTCCCCCATTTGCTAGGTTTTCCCTTTAAGAGGAATTTGAGCTGTCGATTTTCAGCTTTTTCAATTATCTGTTGAATTCATATTTTAAGCGTACAAGTTAAATATTTCAAACAGCTGACATGTTAACCATTTTTAAACAGACTGGACATCATGTTATCTGTAGCTTGAGCCTTGGGTCAATACAGGCAAAGTGTATTATTCCCAACAACAGGAATATTATTATTATTATTATATTTATTATTATTCGCAACGTAAACTCATATTGTCAAAATAGGAATAATTCCCATCCCCCCTCTTGGACCAGGGTCTTGAATTACCAGTCCACCAGGTGATCTGGGGCCCGGCCAAAAAACCCAGTGGCAAAAACTCATATTTGAGGAAAAAAGCACATCTGGAAAACCCTGAGTGAGGGCCATGGCTGTGTAGACATGTCATCCCCTCACTTTGACAGCATTAGTGACTTATAAAACCCGCACTTGTAAGTAAATAGCTTGGGTATCGGGATTGGGAAACACTTCTTGATTAGTTTGAAAAGGCCCATTTACATATTAAATGACGGTCCAGTCATATCCACACTTAATACATGGGAATCCATTCTTGGTACACTCAACATACATCAATGACACACATAGTACATCCATGCCTGAGTAAGCTAACACTTCCTCTCTCTCCGGCTAACTCTACAAAAATAAAAATAAAAAAATAGTTCAATAGTCCAGCATAGTCCAGAAAAAATAGAATAAGTCTTTCAAGGAGTATAAAGAATCTTAGATACCATAAACTTTGTTCCATAATCTTAGACACCATAACATAGTTCTTAATTCTTCTGTTTGCTGGATGTTCACCACAATGCTCTGTGCAACACCCCAATTGTTGAAAGGGTTAATACAGAACTAGCGGCATTAGACAGCGCTGCACCTTCAGAACTTTCCAAGTTAGTTTATGTCCTCATACGTAAGCATCTCAGTTTCTTCGGTCAGCATGGATTTTGACCAAACAGATTTAACTGCAAATAGGTAGGTAGGTAGGTCAGCCAGAGAGATATGTGTGTTGTCCCAAATATCAGGCGGCACAAATACTCCAGTACGGTCTCTATAATCATACAAACACAAGGATCAGTATGACATCAATAAATTAATTTGTCCTGTATTAATTTCTACACAATTTCCCTTTGGAATGCCTTTGTATGGATGAGAGAAGCACTCATTCTTTATAAATGCTTGTTGGACAGAATGAGCCAAAATACTGTTCTTAAACTTAAACCTTGATTTGATAATCCCAATTAATTACTTTAATAAAATTGGAATGCTGAAGTCTGTCAAAGATTTTCTGGACCCTGATAACATCTTTGGAAACCAAAACCTTTTATAGATTTTATTGATCCCGATGTCCAAAAAGCCACCAGTTCTGTATGTGTGTGATCATGTTTTAATACTGTACAGTTATCCCATTAAAACAATCTTTTTGTCCAGAATAACTAGGAATGAAATAGGAGAAACAAAATGAATTACTATTGTTCTAAAGTGCTTTGTTTAATACAGGTTTCGGAAGAGTTGTCTTGCTGTGTTATGGTTGCAAGTGGCCTCTGATAAGGAAGGGACAGCAAACTGTAGACATATGTTATATTAAGTTGCCCTCACTTGTCAGGTCTTGGAAACCCACTTATTTTATTGCAGGTGCCTCTATGATACCACGTTACAAATTGACTAAGCATACTTATTATCCTATTTTATTTTAGTTATTTCACATTGCGCAGCCTATGCAAACAATGTCTAGGTCCCAACTTCAGCTTGTACATCCTCTAAGAGCCAGCATTAATACTGTTTTATCACTCAAAACTATATATAAGGTATTAAAAACATGAACCATCTGTGTATTAGGCTGGGATTGTTGGGTGTGGGTATAGGTTGGAAGCTGTGGTTGGTATTGAGGAACCTGCCAGGGTGGGTCCTTGAACGCCAGCTGGGCCAGGTTCTCCCTTAGCACCGGGTTCTCCTTTGTTTCCTTGAGCACCAGGTTCACCATTGTTACCCTTAGATCCAGGGGAACCTCCAGGGCCTTGAGGTCCAGGAGCACCACATGCACCAGGGAAGCCAGGGGCACAAGCAATACCAGCAGTACCAGTGGGGCCAGCTTGACCAGGAAAACCGGGTTCACCATGAGCACCTTTGGGTGAACCCCTGCTATCCACAATTAAAACAGTGTGTTCCACCAATGCTGAAGTTGCCACCTCTACAAAAGTTAGACCCTTTGATCAAATCCTCTACCTCTGCCTCTAAAACTTTTCTGATTCAATCTCCTATCACCTCCCAAATGTCCTTGTCTCGCCTGCTTAAGATCACAATCCTTTGTGACCGATACAACATACTTTTCCCTCTTTCTTTATATCAAAACAACCTGCTGTATATTTCTCATGAATCTTCCCAAGAAATTCAGTTCAGGTCAAAGAGGGCCAGCCACAGATCAACAGTTTGACCAAAAGTGAACAAGGAGGAAGCATATTCCATATGCAGGTCGAGATTACCTAACTCACACCCCCATCTTTGTGTACCCCTCATTGTGTATCACACAGATATAATATTAATACGCTTTTGAAGATTTATTGTATATTTAAATTATGTATGTATAGCACGGTTGTCTAGGGGTGTATACATAAACAGTGAAAGCAGAGTCTTCATATAGGGTTTGCAACACTGACAGTCTGGGTCATACGTGTAATGCAGACATGCGGTTAGGTACTTTTCCATTGTCAGAATACATTGAAAACACTAATATAATGCAAATATTAAAATCATATTGCAGCTGTTTCCTATACCTGCAAGGATATGGTTGTAATATTTAAATTGAGTTCAAATTGAGTATCAAAAGTCTAACCACAAAAACTAAATTTTATATGCTTATCAAAATGAGTTTAACCCCTTAGCGAGTTAGTATGGTTCCTTTTATAATTATTATATTATTTATTCTCTTCTGGGTCTGCAAAATGCTTTCAATTTACCAATACAGTAGTTTAGAATTGCCTCACTTATAATCACAGAAAATTGACTGATCTCTATTAAAAATACCATTTCATCATTACGCTATAATCAATGAGGCATACTAGATGAATCTTAATCTTGGAAAAAACCTATCCTATACATTCATTAATTTTTTCTTTTTATATAACATAATTTTTTATGTTAAAGGAACACTATAGTCACCTTAATTACTTTAGCTAAATAAAGCAGTTTTAATGTATAGATCATTCCCCTGCAATTTCACTGCTCAATTCACTGTCATTTAGGAGTTAAATCACTTTGTTTTTGTTTATGCAGTCCTAGCCACACCTCCCCTGGCTATGATTGACAGAGGCTGCATGAAAAAAAAACTGGTTTCACTTTCAAACAGATGTAATTTACCTTAAATAATTGTATCTCAATCTTTAAATTGAACTTTAATCACATACAGGAGGCTCCTGTGGGGTCTAGCAAGCTATTAACATAGCAGGGGATAAGACAATCTTAATTAAACAGAACTTGCAATAAAGAAAGCCTAAATAGGGCTCTCTTTACAGGAAGTGTTTAAGGAAG
>OW240921.1:74071167-74259140 GCA_933207985.1 Pelobates cultripes
TGGTGGAAAGTTTGAGGGATTTGAAAGATTTGAAAGTTCTTCTCTGCCACACTCCAACCTTTCCACAGTTACTCCACAGTTACTCCAGCCACTCCAATCACACAATAGTTACTCAAGCCACTCCACCCAGTTACTCCGCACACTCCAGTTGTAGACTACCGGTGGAGGCAAGAACACTTCACACAATTTCCCCAGAAATTGTAGCTTGTCTAGTTTAATAATCTTTCCAAATGATTCAATACTGTTAGAAAAACTCAAGACCACTTACTATTATCTCACATATATATTATTCTTATTAGAGCCAAATTTACCACCCTAACTCCTCCCACAGTTTTTACACTACATAGACAGTAATATACCGAAACGTGCGGATTGTTCCCAATTGGATTGCTATTACTTTGTGGAATGTTTCGCCGAATGGTTCACGGAATATCGTCATTCTTGTGGTGAAATTTGTCCCATAGGAATGAATGGCAAAATGTTCAAAACTAGAGTGTGAGCTAGCAAAAGCTGAAAAATCAGGACATGATTTTGAAACTGCCACCACTCCCTCATTTTCAAGCCCACCTACACAAATCTTATATCAAAATGTTCAGCTATCCCGGCTGCCTCTAAACAAGTCCACGGCTAAGCCATAGTTCTGATAGTTTTCACAATATGACCATTTGTTTGCAACTCACGCCGTCCATTGAGATTCATTGAAACTCTATTCTAGCCAGCTCAAACTTGAAGGGCAATTTCTAAACTGCGACTGTGCCTTCATTTTTAATACTTCAGAGACATACTATGCATCAAAATGTAGGTCTGGGTTTATAGTTTTTAAAATATGACCGTTTGAAGATGGCAACCGCCAAGATACTCTGACCTGTGCCAGGCTGCAGCAGCAAGTGATGTCATAGACAGGGCCTTTTGAACACCTGCTAATGTTTTTATAAATGTATGGTTTAACCCCTTAACCCCTTAAGGACGGAGCCAAATGTACACATTGTGAACAAAACAAAATGTAAACAAAACCTGGCATTTGCGCTACATGTCTGTCCAACCGTAATACACCTCTTTCATAGTAAATGCACCCACCCTTATTATATATCATTTTATTCAGGGGAAACAGGGCTTTCATTTAATATCAAATATTTAGCTATGAAACATAATTTAATATGAAAAAAATGGGAGAAAATATGTTTTTTTTTTGATTTTTTTAGTTCTACATTATATTTTAACGGTCAGTGTCATAATACTGTTTGCTTTTACTGCAATAAAATACACATATTTATATTCAGTAAAGTCTCACGTGTAAGACAGTACCTCCTATGTACAGGTTTTATGGCGTTTTGGGAAGTTACAGGGTCAAATATAGCACGTTACATTTGAAATTGAAATTCGCCAGATTGGTTACGTTGCCTTTGAGACTGTATAGTAGCCCGGGAATGAAATTTACACCCATAATGGCATACCATTTGCAATAGTAGACAACCCAAGGTATTGCAAATGGGGTATGTCCAGTCTTTTTTAGTAGCCATTTGGTCACAAACACTGGCCAAAGTTAGTGTTAGTATTTGTTTGTGTGTGAAAAATGCAAAAAACGCCAATTTTGGCCAGTGTTTGTGACTAAGTGGCTACTAAAAAAGACTGGACATACCCTGTTTGCAATACCTTGGGTTGTCTACTATTGCAAATGGTATGCCATCATAGGGGTAATTTTCATTCTTGGGCTACCATAGGGTCTCAAAGGCAACGTAACCAATCTGGCGAATTTTAATGTGAAAAAAATGAAACGCAAGCCTTATATTTGACGCTGTAACTTTTGAAAACACCATAAAACCTGTACATGAGGGGTACTGTTGTACTCGGGAGACTTCACTGAACACAAATATTTGTGTTTCAAAACAGTAAAAAGTATCATAGCAATAATATTGTCCGTTTAATGCTGTTTGTGCGTGAAAAATGCAAAAAACGTCACTTTTACTGGCGATATCATCGTTGTAATACATTTTAATGTTTTGAAACACTAATATTTGTGTTCAGCGAAGTCTCCCGAGTAGAACAGTACCCCCCATGTACAGGTTTTATGGTGTCTCGGAAAGTTATAGGGTTAAATATAGTGCTAGCAAATTAAATTCCCTTTACTTTCGGCATGGGTTGTCATGCAGGTCCTGCTAATTGTAATTAATTAAGATACCTAATTATGTAAAAATATTACATAAATATATATGTAGAATTAATATATGTATATATATACCTATGTGTATATATATATGTATATATATATATATATAATTTTTTACAAATATTTTTATTTATATATAGGTATATATATAGTGATATATACGTATATATTTATGTGTATAGATATATATATTATTTCGTTCTATGTGTATTTTGATATATATATATATATATTAATTTCACAATACAGTTAGAACGAAATAACACACATCTATATATTTTTAATTATTTATTTTTAATTATTTTTTTAATTTTATTTTTTAACGTATTTACATTTTTATTTTTTTTATATTATATATAAATATATATATAACAATAATTATATATATATTTAATCAGTATCAGTCTACGTGTAATTTGATATTAATATATATTTATAATTATATATATATTAATAGTAAAATACACCTAGACGGTGTATGTGTGTGTATGTATATGTGTATATATATACTTAGATCATATATATATAATATATATATATGATCTAAGTATATAGAATTATTTTTTTTTACACCATTAACTTATTTTTATTTTATTTTCAGCCAGCAGGGGGACCACCTGTCATTACAGGCAGCCCCCCTGCCGGCAATACAGAAGCCAGCTATCCCCAGCCATGTGATTGTGGGGTCCTCGCTAGGACCCCACTCTCTATGGCGAGCTGGAGGGCCGGAGGTGCAGCGGGGCTCCTGAGTCCCCAGCGCTGGGCTCGCCCGGCGATGGGACATGAAAGGCGCGACCGGGTAAGTTAACAAAAACCGGAGGGCGTACAATTACGCCCGGCGGCGTTTAGAACCGCCTATTAGAGGGCGTAATTGTACGTCCTCCGGTTTTAAGGGGTTAAGGACTGGACTGTTTTTGCGATGTTGTACATTTGCGACCAGGCATATTTTTACACTTTTGTGGTGTTTGTGTTTGGCTGTAATTTTCCGCTTTCTCATTTACTGTTCCCATACAAATTATATATTGTTTTTTTCAGAACAAAATGGGCTTTCTTTACATACCATTATTTATATAATCTCATGTATTTTAATTTAAAAAAAATACAAAAATCTGATGAAAAATTGAAAAAAATACATGTTTTTTGACTTTTACTTGACAAATCTTTTACTCATCTACAAAAGTGAATGAAAAAAACTGCTAAATAGATTCAAAATTTTGTCCTGAGTTTAAAAATACCTAGTATTTACGTGCTTTTTTGCTTTTTTTTGCATGTTATAGGGCTATAGGTACAAGTAGGATATTGCGGTTTCAAAACATAAATTTTTAAAATTTATCAATAGTGACATTGTAACACTATTATCTGTCATAAATCTCTGAATAGCACCCCACATGTACATATTTTTTTTAAAGTAGACAACCCAGGGTATTCAATATGGGGTATGTCCAGTCTTTTTTAGTAGCCACTTAGTCGAAAACACTGGCCAAAGTAAGCATTCATATTTGTTTGTGTGTGAAAAAAGTAAAAACTAAATTGAACGCTAATTTTGGCCAGTGTTTGTGACTAAGTGGCTACTAAAAAAGACTGGACATACCCCATTTGCAATACCTTGGGTTGTCTTCTTTTGCAAATGGTATGCCATCATGGGGGTAATTCTCATTCCTGGGCTACCATACGCTCTCAAAGGCAACGTAACCAACCTGGCCATTTTCAATGTAAAAATATTTGACCCATATATTTAACCTTGTAACTTTCAAAAATGCTATAAAACCTGTACATGGGGGGTACTGTTTTACTCGGGAGACATCGCTGAACACAAATATTAGTGTTTAAAAACTGGAAAACGTATCACAACAATTATATCATCAGTAAAAGTGCAGTTTGTGTGTGAAAAATGCAAAAAAAGTCACTTTCACTGACAATATCATCGTTGTGATATGTTTTACTGTTTTGAATCACTAATATTTGTGTTCAGCGAAGTCTCCCGAGTAAAACAGTACCCCCCATGTACAGGTTTTAGGGTGTCGTAGAACGTTACAGGGTAAAATACAGTGCTAGCAAATTAAATTCTCTAGACTTTTGACCTGGGTTGGCAGGCAGGTCCCTCAAATTGCAATCAATAAAATTATTTAATTATGTAAAAATATTACATAAATACACACGTAGAATTTAAATATATATGCATATTTATATATTTGAAGTCTACGTGTATATTTATATAATTATGTAATTTTGTATATGGACGTATGTATATTTCTTATTATTTTTATTTATTTTTATATACATAGATATATATACAAATTCATTCTAAGTGTATTTTGATATAAATATATATATATTAATTTTAAAATACAGTTAGAATAAAATTTCATATAGCTATATAATTTTTTAAATTTTTATTATTATTTAAAAAAATTTTTATTTAATTTAAATTACTTATTATTTATATTTTATAATAATATATATATACAATATATATAGTTATTATATATATTATATATATACGTGTGTAATTTAATTATAAGTGTATTTTTATATTAATATAAGTACATATTAATATAAAAATACACTTAGTATGGACATATATATATATGATATATAGACATATATTATATAAATATAATATATGTCTATATATCATATATACACATATATAATTATTATTATTTTTTTTAATTAACACTAACTTTATTTTTTTTTTTGATTTTACACTAGCAGGGAGACTGCCTGTCAGCACAGACAGTCCCCCTGCAGGCAGCACTATGGACACCTATTGTGACCATGTGATCGCTGTGTTAAGCGATCACATGGCCACAGGGGTCCTAATCTGCCGTGGGGAGACTGTCTGGGCTGCAGGCAGTCTCCCCACAACCGGAGCCACGCTGATCGCCGCCGGGGGAACGACGGCGATCAGGTAAGTAGCTCTGACCGTTAGGACGGTTCAGGACCGTCATCGGTCGGCAACGCAAAAATGCCGATGACGGTCCTGAACCGTCCTCGGTCCTTAAGGGGTTAAAGAAGGGATCCCATACGGCAATATAACGTGTATAACACTTGCATTAACCAGTTGCAACATATGTACTCTGTCAATAGAATTTCTCTCTTATATGCTTATAGAACATTTGGACCAGATTACACAGACATGGTATCACCTGCATTTGTCAGAACTCTCAAAGACTCAAAATATTTATACTACTCCATGTTAAAGGCATGGCAATTTTGACCGGTCAATTTGAGTTCCCAAAAGTCATAACAACACAGGTAAAAACCTTTGTCCATGGTTTTCTGATCCCACATAACAAAACTTCAAACCCACTTCTGCACAGTTTGGGTCACAATCAATAAAATCTCAGCATCCCCATACAACAATTTGCATATTTTCACAATGCTACAGAATGCATACAATTTAAAGCATATACAACATGTGATGTACTGGATCATTTCAAGTACCTGTAGCAAGCACAAGTTCCCTTACAGCACAAAATGAAGCATGTGTTGGACCGCTGAAAATATAAATTTCGCTCTCTAATTTATAAACATCTACATTTACAACATAAATTCTCTGCAACAAACACACAGGGCAGAAAGAATGTGGTGTTTGACGTTTAGAATGAATTGACTTTTTGTCCCAGTATGAAAATTAATGGCTCATCATATAAACAATCATACATCCCACTCTCATGAAAAAGTGTAGTGGGCTTATAGTACTTTTGTACAAGTATATAAATAAAGGGCTCCTTATGCAAACAAACATACATGCAGAGAAATCATGCAGAGAATTTGTAGCCCCCCTTAAATAACCTCTATTTCTATCTTTTCTTCCTCTTTGTCATCATCACCTTCACTTGTACTTTTGACATTCCCTTAATCATTTTATTCCCTTAATTCTTATACCTGGTTTGAACACCCTCAGAGCTTCAGAGGAGCTACCCAATCCTTTCTTCCTGGGGAAGGGGTAAAAGGGAGCTTTATGGAGCAGTGGGTACTCCTTGTCCCTGCTTGGGGAGGTCTAACTACCACAGCAAGGATAGCACCCAAATCATCATTATCTTTAGGGGACAGGCTGGGTATAATGGGTATGGGGTGTAATCAGGAGGGAGTAATGATTTGGAGTTGTTAAAAACAGTCTCCCTCATTCCTATTTTATTTATCTTATCCCCTATTCTAGCAAACATATTATTTGCAGTTCTCTCCTTGAATTGGGGGGGGTTGATATTTTTTAGACTGGGAAGTACCCATTTGAAAATCACAGGCAATTAAGACTTTATGCTTAAAATCAGAGTTGCACAGTCACATAAAACAGCACATAAAGTAGCAAGCTGGAGTAATGCCAACCATCCATCATACAGGGTTTAAACAATATTCTATACCATTTTAGTCTGCAAAACCCATATGTACATGTACATTACATTACATGACAGCCTGCCAAAGGCTTGAAAATCTTTCCACCACCATCTTTTCACATCATCACCACAGCCACAAATGTAAGTTTAGAAAAGATGTGATTCATCTGCCTAACATTCCCACGCCGAAGCACAAGTGCTGCATCATAAATTGATGTAGGGACACAGCATCCAGCATTGCAATTGCCACAAGATTGCATCCAGAACAATGGGATGGCACATGCCTAGTCTTTTATACAGGAATGCAACGCAGACATCCTGGACCTGCACAATAGGGTATGTGCCACTAAAACTGCAAACATTAGAGGACAAGGTGCCAGGGCACTTCTAGCATTGTAACAACTTCAGCTTGAAGTGTTCGTCTAACACTCATGCTTTGTTAGCTAGTTAAGTATATATATTATGGAGTGAAAGACTTAATGAGTTTGACACACCAATTTAAAGATGATTTCAAAAAAAAAGTATGTAAACTAAGTAATTTCATAACAATAAACAAAACCTTGCCCACCTTTTTGTATTATTATGTTATTATTTATATAGCGCCAACAGATTCGGCAGTGCTTTACAATGAGTGGACGAACAAACATGTAGTTGTAACCAGACAAGTTGGACACACAGGAACAGGGCCCTGCTCAATGAGCTAACATGCTAGAGGGAGTGGGGTAAAGTGACACAAAAGTTAAGGATAGTATTAGACTAGTGACAGTTGCAAGAGAGGAATCAGTCGGAAACTATTAACAGTTTAATTGATACGCTTTTTTGAAGTTTGTTTTTAATGATTTTTTGAAGGAGTGGAGACTGGGTGAGCATCTAAGGGAGGAGGGAAGTGAGTTTCACAAGAAATGTGCAGTCCTCGAGAAGTCTTGAAGGCGAGCATCAGAGGTGGGAGTATGGACAGAAGATAGACGTAAGTCTTCAACAGAGCGTAAGGACCTAGACGGGACATACTTGTGTATTAGGGAGGATAAACAGGTGGGAGCAGCATTATGTAGAGATTTGAAAGCAAGAACCAGAATTTTAAATTGAGCCCTATATCTTACAGGAAGCCAATGTAGGGACTGACAGAAGGGTGAGGCATGGGAGGTGCGGGCGGACAGAAAGATGGGCCTCGCCACCTCATTCATTATGGACTTTAACGGTGGATTTAGTGGATTACAGTAGTCAAGGCGTGAAAGGACAGTGGAATGGACCAGAACCTTAGTCGCATCTGGCGTTAAGTAGGGTCAGATGCGCGCAATATTTTTGAGATGGAAGTGGCAGGATTTGACATTAGACTGAACATGAGGCGTGAAGGAGAGGTCGCAGTCAAAGAGAACACCTAGGCAGCGAGCCTGCATGGTGGAGCTGATGGTAGCACCGTTGACTTGGAGGGAGACAGACACAGGAGTAGCAACACTTGAGGGAGGAAAGACCAGTTTCAGTTTTGGTCAAGTTGAGTTTAAGGATGTGGGCAGCCATCCAGTTAGAAATAGCAAAGAGGCAGTCAGAGACACTAGTCAAGAGGGACGGGGAGAGATCAGGAGAGGACAGATAGATTTGCATGTCATCAGCATAGAAATGATATTGGAAGTCAAAGGAGCTAATGAGTTTACCAAGGGAGGTAGTATAGATAGAGAACTGTAGGGGACCAGGGACTGAACATTGGGGGACACCAACAGAGAGGAGTGGGGGAGAAGAAGCAGAGCCAGAGAAAGAAACACTGAAAGAGCGCTGGGAGAGGTAGGAGGAACACCAGGAGAGAGCAATATCTTGTAGACTTATATTGCGGAGGATGAGAAGAAGCTGTTGATGATCAACAGTGTCAAAAACCGCAGAAAGGTCAAGAAGAATTAGGATAAAGTGGTGACCACTAGATTTTGCAGGGAGTAGATCATTGGATACTTTGGTCACAGCTGTTTCAACAGAGTGACAAGCACGGAATCCAGACTAAAGCGTGTCTAGCAGAGAGTTGGACTTGAGAAAGTCTGTCAATCTCGCATACACAACTCTTTCAAGGATCTTGCACAGAAAAGGCAGTAGTGAGATAGGACGGTAGTTGGACAAAGTGTTAGGGTCAAGGTTGGGCTTCTTAAGAATTGGGGTTACAGTTGCATGTTTGAAGGGTGATGGAAATATACCAGAGGAGATAGAGAGATTGAGAGGTAGAGAATGAGAAGAAGACAGAGTATGGATGAGGTGCGAGGGAATTGGATCTAGGGAGCAGTTGGTGGGGTGGGAGGCCTGGAGCAGAGCAGAAACCTCTTCCGCTGTAGCGGGTGAGAATGAACATAGAACAGCAGAGGGAATAAGGTTAGAGGAAGTATTGTAAGGGGAAAAAGAAAGATGAGAGATCTCTTTCCTGATTGTAGAGATTTTGTCAGTGAAGTAAGTTGCAATGTCTGAAGCGGTCAAGTTAGTAGGTGTAGGGCGAACAATAGGGTGAAGAAGAGAGTTAAATGTGTGAAATAGTCATTTGGGTTTGCGGGAGAGTGTGGTTATGAGGGTATTGAAGTAATTTACTTATGCAGAGGAAAGAGCCAAGCTGTATGAGCGCAGCATAAATTTATAGTGGAGAAAGTCAGATGCACAGTGGAACTTTCTCCAACAGCGTTCAGCAGTTCTGGAGCCTTTTTGGTGGTATCGAGTCAGCTAGGTGTGCCAAGCTTGTTGTTGGGGGTGCTTGCTGCGTTTAAATGTAGGAGGTGCCATGATGTCTAGTTGAGAGGAGAGGGTGGAATTGTAGAAGGAGGTAGCAGAGCTAGGACAGGTGAGGTTTGAGATAGGTAAAAGGAGAGTTTGGAGATTAGTGGAGAAATTCTCTAGGTCAAGACATTAGAGGTTTCTGTGAGATTGATGTTAAGATGGTGGTGTCAGTTGGGTCCTGGGTATGCCGATGTCAAAAGTCAGCATATGGTGATCAGACAGAGGTACAGAGATTGGTGAAGGCAAGATCAAGAGTGTTTCCCGCTGTATGGGTTGCTAAATTGGACCATTGCGTGAGGCCAAAGGAGGAGGTTACAGAGAGCAGACGAGGGGCATCAGTGCAGTTGGGGTTGTTGATTGGGATATTGAAATCCCCAAGTATAAGGGTGTAAGAAAATTATCACACTGTTATCATATAGATGACTCCAAGTTGTGAAACCAAATGCACAGAGAGTTACATACAATAAATAGATATAATATATACAATGTTTTTCATATCAATTTCTTACAAGGGAAGAAATGCTAGATGAGAGGAACTGGGGAAGCCAGGAAGAAAAGTGCTCCATGAATAGCCTAGGGTGACCGGGAGGCGGTAGATGATAGCAATTCTTAAAGGAGTGGGTTTAATTTTTTTGACGTGTCCTTATATCCATACTATCGTATATATACCTGCAGGCATATCTATACTCTGTATTTCATACACAAAGGTATCTTGTATCTAATTCAAATGGACACATAAGTGTACACTATTTTGTGTGAGAGTTTGTGAGGCTTGGTTTGGTCTTTGGGCAGCAAAAAAAAAGTATATATATGTTGTCTATAATTTTGCAAGCAATCAGTGAATATTTAAAACCGCATTGGTGTGGATGTTTGCCCTTCACCTCTTAAGTATAATGCACTCCCGTTTATAGGTGTTATTAAAATTTTAATTTATTCACAGAAAACGTGTTACAGTCAAAGATGAAGAATCAGAGTGTGGTGAAGGAATTTATCCTGTTGGGATTTCCAGAATTGCCCTCCATAAAGATGACAATTTTTGTCTTGTTTTCTGTGTTTTATGTGTCCACACTGATTGGAAATATGCTCATTGTTATTACGACTGCCATCAATTCTCAGCTTCACACTCCCATGTATTTTTTCCTCAGCAACCTCTCTTTCCTGGAGATTTTCTATATATCGGTCACCATTCCAAAAATGCTTGTTAATGTCCTACTGAAAAGCAATTCAATCTCTTTCATGGCCTGTGTTGCCCAAATGTTTCTTTTCATAGCGCTGGGCAGCATAGAGTGCACTTTGCTTGCAGTCATGGCATATGATCGTTATGTTGCTATCTGCAATCCACTGCAATATATTGTTGTGATGGATATCACTTCCTGCTTATCATTAGTTTGTAGCTCATGGGTTAGTGGATTTCTCAATTCAATGGTCCACACTGTTCTTACTTTTCATCTGCATTTCTGTTCATCAAATAAAATTAATCAGTTTTTTTGTGACATCCCACCCTTGTTTAAAGTGTCCTGCAGTAATACAGACAATAATAAAATTGTTCTATTTATAGTTGGAGGAATTTATGGATTCGGATCATTACTAACTACATTAATTTCTTACGTACATATCATTTCAACAATACAAAAAATAAAATCCAGAGAGGGGCAGAGGAAAGCATTTTCCACTTGTGCATCTCATCTAATTGTTGTAACTTTGTTCTATGGAACATCTTTCTCTGCATATCTTAAACCAACTACCAATGAAGAGTCACAGGAAGACAAGCTTATCCCTGTTTTTTATGCTGTAATAACACCAACTTTAAACCCTATCATATATACACTGAGGAACAAAGAATTCAACAATGTCCTAAAGAAGATGTGCAGGAGGAATTCTGCAAAAAACATATTCAAGAAAGAAAATAAAAGAATCTGAAAATGGAATAACAATATTCAAACAGTAAAAAGAAAAAAAATAGAGCTGAATCTACAGGCAATAGACACTCCATGTGGAACGTTAAGACAATACTATCACAAAAAGAAAAAGACGTGTGGCTATACAATAAGATATAACCTTTATTAAAGTTAACCTGTTGTGACTCACTTAAATCATTTCCACATTCTTTGAATATGTCATCTATTACATGATACATGATGTAATCAATGTAAAATTTCAAGATATCACTCACCGTACCCCTGATCCAGCACCCCCATTTCCTCATCTTCCTTGTCTTTGACTCTTCACATTTAAATGTCACCCATTTATGATACAATAAAAAGAATGTCAGTATACATTATATCTAGTACCTTTTTTAATTTAGTAAAATTAATCATTATTATTAGTAGTATATGGTAGTAATATATAGAGCCAACATATTCTGCAGTGTTTTGCAAGTACAAAAAGGGGATATTTGACAACAACAAATAATTGACATATAAATATTAAAGGGACACTATTAGTCACCGAAACAACTTTAGCTTAATGAATCAGTTTTGGTGTGGTGATCTTGCCTCTGAAATTTCACTGTTCAATTCACTACTAACAGTGCAAAAAAGGAAATAAATATAAAAAATTGGCTTCTAATTTCTCACCAATTACATCAACATCAGGTTTCTCTCAAATCTTAATGGAGTCATCTATGGCTATAGGAGACATTTATTGCAACAAACCTTATCTAGGAGAAAAAGAATAAACTTATGAGGGGTTACTGAGAACATTCTACTGTAAGATTTAGAGGAGTATTTTACTGAATAATAATAATAATTAAACCTTGTTTAAATGAATACATAGACTACAAAAAACAAATGGAGTGCCAGAGGCTATGCCAAGGGGACAATGATTAGATTTTATTCATTCCAAATCAGGGAAATATTCATACACGCTTTCATAAAAATACCAGTCTTTGACTTGGCCCAAAAAGCACTGTCTTGGTTGAAGGAAGGACATTTGGAGGTGCTAGCTAAGAAATTGATATACAGAAACATAGAATCATAGAATGTGATGGCCGATAAGAAACATTTGGCCCATCTAGTCTGCCCAATTTTCTAAATACTTTAATTAGTCACTGGCCTTATCTTATAGCTATGATGGGCTTATGCCTATCTCAATCTAGGATATCCTTATAGCTAGGATAGCCTTATGCCTATCCCTTCACTGTGTTAACCTCTACCACTTCAGGTGGAAGGCTGTTCCATGCATCCACTACCCTCTCAGTAAAGTAATACTTCCTGATATTGTTTTTAAACATTTGCCCCTCTAATTTAAGACTATGTCCGCTAGTCATGGTAGTTTTCTTCTTTTAAATATAGTGTCCTCCTTTATTTTGTTGATTCCCTTTATGTATTTAAATGCTTCTATCATATCCCCCCTGTCTTTTCTTTCCTCCAAGTTATACATGTTAAGATCCTTTAATCTTTCCTGGTAAGTTTTATCCTGCAATCCATGAACCAGTTTAGTAGCCCTTCCCTGAACTCTCTCCAAAGTATCAATATGCTTCTGGAGATACGGTCTCCAGTACTGCGTATAATACTCCAAGTGAGGTCTCACCAGTGGTCTGTACAATGGCATGAGCACTTCCCTCTTTCTACTGCTAATACCTCTTCCTATACAACCAAGCATTCTGCTAGAATTTCCTGCTGCTCTATTACATTGTCTGCCTACCTTTAAGTCATCTGAAATAATTACCCCTAAAGCACTTTCCTCAGATGTTGAGGTTAGGACTCTATCAAAATTGTTATAGACAACAAACTATGCAACAATGTGCAATGTCAATCAGCAGTGGCCAAGGCCAGTAAGGTATTGTCATGCATGAAAAAGGGCATTCATTCTCAGGACAAGAATATAATTTTGCCTCTTTATAAATCACTGGTAAGACCCCATATTGAATATGCTGTGCAATTTTGGGCACCGGTTCTAAAGAAGGATATTATGGCACTAGAAAAAGTGCAGAGGCGGGCTACAAAAATTAATAAAAGGAATGGAACATATCGGCTATGAAGAAAGGTTAACAAATTTAAACCTATTTAGTTTAGAAAAACGTTGCCTGAGAGGGGATATGATAACATTATACAAATATATTCGGGGCCAATACAAACCATTGTGTGGAAATCTATTCACAAACCGGACTTTACATAGGACACGAGGCCATGCGTTTAGACTGGAAGAAAGAAGATTTCGCCTAAGGCAAAGGAAAGGTTTTTTACTGTAAGAACAATCAGGATGTGGAATTCTCTGCCTGAAGAAGTGGTTTTATCAGAGTCCATACAGATGTTCAAACGACTACTAGATGCATACTTGCAAGAACAGAATATTCAAGGATATAATCTTTCAATGTAGGGTAATAACTGCTTGATCCAAGGATAAATCTGACTGACATTCTGGGGTCAAGAAGGAATTTTTTTCCTAGCTTGTTGCAAAATTGTGCTTCAAACTGGGTTTTTTTGCCTTCTTTTGGATCAACAGCAAAAAACAAATGTGAGGAAGGCTGAACTTGATGGACGCAAGTCTCTTTTCAGCTATGTAACTATGTAACTATGTAACTATGTAAATATTCTGTACTCTGCCCTTGGGTTTGTATGTCCAAGATGCATTATCTTGCACTCATCCACATTAAATATCAGCTGCCACAACTCTGACCATTTTTCTAGCTTACCTGAATCATTTGCCATTTGGCTTATCCCTCCTGGGACATCAACCCTGTTTCATATCTTAGTATCGTCTGCAAAAAGACATTTCTCACCATCAAGACCTTCTGCAATATCACTAATAAAAATATTAAAGAGAATGGGTCCAAGCACAGATGCCTGAGATACCCCACTGGTGACAAGATCATGCTTCGAATATACTCCATTGACTACAACCCTCTGTTGCCTGTCACTTGGCCACTGCCTTACCCATTCAACAATATTGGAATCCAAACTTAAAGTTTGCAGTTTAATGATAAGCCTTCTATGTGCAACAGTGTCAAAAGCCTTACTGAAAAAACTAGGTAAACAATGTCTACTGCACCACCCTGATCTATTATTTTAGTTACCCAATCAACAAAATAAATAAGATTAGTTTGGCATGATCTCCCTGAAGTAAACCCATGTTGTCTCTGATGTTAAAATCCATGTGATTTTAGATGTTTAACAATCCTATCCTTTAACATGGTCTCTTTACTTTCCGCACTACTGTAGTAAGGCTTACTGGCCTATAGTTGCCCGACTCCTCCCTTCTACCTTTCTTGTGAATGGGCACAACATTTGTTAATGTCCAATCTTCTAGAACTACTCCTGTTAAAAATGGTTGGTTAAATAAATATGTTAATGGTTTTGCTAGTACACCACTAAGATCTTTTAATAACTTTATGTGTATTCCATCACTTATTTGTCTTTACTTTTGACAGTTGAAATAGAACCTCTTCCTCTTTAAACTCACATGTAACAAATTACTAATTTGTCCTTTTTCCTAAGTGAGGTCCATTTCCTTCATTTTCATCTGTAAATACTGAACAAAAATATTCATTGAGGCAGTCAGCTAGACCTTTATCCTCTTCTACATACCTTCCTTCTTTTGTTTTGAATCTAACAAATCCTTATTTTACTTTCCTTTTCTCATTTATGTATCTAAAAATGTTTTGTCCTCTTTTTTTACTAACTGTGCTATTTTCTCTTCTGTGTGTTATTTGGAAGCTCTTATAAATTGCTTAGCCTCTTTCTGCCTAATCCTATAGATCTGTCTATCTTCCTCACTCTGTTTGTTTTTAATATAATTACTAAATACTATGTTTTTGTTTTTAACTAGTTTGGCCATTTCTGTGGTGTGCCATAGTGGTTTCTTAAATTTTTTGCTTTTACTGAAAAGCCTAATGCAATTTTCTGTGGCCTTCAGCGGTGCAACTTTTAAATAGTCCCATTTTTCTTGTACTCCGTTTAATCTGCTCCCGTCTGATAATGACTCCTTTACACAAAGTATGTTTTTCTAAAGTCTTAAACTTTTGTTTTTGTGTAGTGTGACTCAGTCACTGTTCTTATATTAAACCACACTGACTGATGATCACTGTATACTAAACTTTCACTTACAGTAATATCTGTTACATGTTTATAAATGATCTTGAAGACAGCATTGAAAGTCATGTTTCAGTGTTTGCAGATGACACAAAACTTTGTAAAATAATACAATGTGAGCAAGATATTACTTTGCTGCAGAGGGATTTAGATAGACTGGGGGACTGGGCACTCAAATAGCAGATTAAATTTAATGTGAAAAATGCAAAGTTATGCACTTCGGTGTAAAGAATACACAAGAAACGAATTACCCTTAATGGAAGCGAATTAGGGATAAAAACACACGAAACGGACTTGGGAATTTTTATAGACAACAAACTATGCAACAATGTGCAATGTCAATTAGCAGTGGCCAAGGCCAGTAAGGTCTTGTCATGCATGAAAAAGGGAATTCATTCTTGGGACGAGAATATCATTTTGTCTCTTTATAAATCCCTGGTAAGACCACATATTGAATATGCTGTGCAATTTTGGGCACCTGTTCTAAAGAAGGATATTATGGCACTAGAAAAAATGCAGAGGCGGGTTACAAAATAAATAAAAGGAATGGAACATATCAGCTATGAAAAAAAAGGTTAACAAATTTAAACCTATGTAGTTTAGAAAAACGTTGCCTGAGAGGGGATATGATAACATTATATAAATATATTCAGGGCCAATACAAACCATTGTGTGGAAATCTATTCACAAACCGGACTTTACATAGGACACGAGGCCATTAGTGATGCACCGAACGGTTCGCTGGCGAATAGTTCCTGGCAAACATAGCATGTTCGCGTTCGCCACGGCGGGCGGACATATGCGCGGTTCGATCCGCACCCTGTTCGTCATCATTGAGTAAACTTTGACCCTGTACCACACAGTCATCAGACACATTCCAACCAATTAGCAGCACACCCTCCCTAGCAGACCCTCCCACCTACTGTAAGACATCCATTTTACATTCATTCTCAAGCTGCATGCTTAGTGAGAGGAGGGAAAGTGTAGCTGCTGTTGATTAGATAGGGAAATGCATAGCTAGGTTAGGGTATACAGTGTCCACTACAGTCCTGAAGGACTCATCAGATCTCTGCTGTAAGGACAGCACCCCAAAAAGCCCTTTTTAGGGCTAGAACATCAGTCTGCTTTTTTTTTTTTCTTTTCTGTGTAATGTAATTGCAGTTGCCTGCCTGCCAGCTTCTGTGTCAGGCTCACAGTGGATACTGTGCCCAGTGCCACCACTCACTCACTGGTGTCATAATAGCTTGCATTTAAAAAATAAATTATTTTTTTTTACTATAATAGATTGAAGAGCAGTTAGTTGTCTGCCAGCTTCTGTGTCAGGCTCACAGTGGATACTGTGCCCAGTGCCACCACTCACTCACTGGTGTCATAATAGCTTGCATTTAAAAAACAAAAAACTTTTTTCACGGTTATAGATTGAATAGCAGTTAGTTGTCTCAAAGCAGGTGTGTCAGGCTCACAGTGGATACTGTGCCCAGTGCCACCACTCACTCACTGGTGTCACAATAGCTTGCATTTAAAAACAAAAAACATTTTTCACTGTTATAGATTGAATAGCAGTTAGTTGTCTGCCAGCGTCTGTGTCAGGCTCACAGTAGATACTGTGCCCAGTGCCACCACTCACTCACTGGTGTCACAATAGCTTGCATTTAAAAACAAAAAACTTTTTTCACTGTTATAGATTGAATAGCAGTTAGTTGTCTCAAAGCAGGTGTGTCAGGCTCACAGTGGATACTGTGCCCAGTGCCACCACTCACTCACTGGTGTCACAATAGCTTGAATTTAAAACCAAAAAACTTTTTTCACTGTTATAGATTGAATAGCAGTTAGTTGTCTCAAAGCGGGTGTGTCAGGCTCACAGTGGATACTGTGCCCAGTGCCACCACTCACTCACTGGTGTCACAATAGCTTGCATTTAAAACCCAAAAACTTTTTTCACTGTTATAGATTGAATAGCAGTTAGTTGTCTCAAAGCGGGTGTGTCAGGCTCACAGTGGATACTGTGCCCAGTGCCACCACTCACTCACTGGTGTCACAATAGCTTGCATTTAAAAATAAAAAACTTTTTTCACTGTTATAGATTGAATAGCAGTTAGTTGTCTGCCAGCGTCTGTGTAAGGCTCACAGTGGATACTGTGCCCAATGCCACCACTCACTCACTGGTGTCACAATAGCTTGCAGTTAAAAACAAAAAACTTTTTTCACTGTTATAGATTGAATAGCAGTTAGTTGTCTCAAAGCAGGTGTGTCAGGCTGACAGTGGATACTGTGCCCAGTGCCACCACTCACTCACTGGTGTCACAATAGCTTACATTTAAAAACAAAAAACTTTTTTCATTGTTATAGATTGAATAGCAGTTAGTTGTCTCAAAGCGGGTGTGTCAGGCTCACAGTGGATACTGTGCCCAGTGCCACCACTCACTCACTGGTGTCACAATAGCTTGCATTTAAAAACAAAAAACTTTTTCACTGTTATAGATTGAATAGCAGTTAGTTGTCTGCCAGTGTCTGTGTCAGGCTCACAGTGGATACTGTGCCCAGTGCCACCACTCACTCACTGGTGTCACAATAGCTTGCATTTAAAAGCAAAAAAACTTTTTTCACTGTTATAGATTGAATATAAAAGTGGCCTCTTTGAGAGAAATATTTCCCACAATCAGAACAAAAATAAGGTTTCTCTCCTGTATGGCTCCTCAAATGATGCTTAAGATTGGAAGCGGCTGAAAAGCATTTCTCACACTCAGAACAAAAATATTTTTTTTTAACATTCTCTCCACTTTGAACGAAATGACGTTTGGGAAGAGATTTTGTATGAGTAGGTTTTTCAGGTACGAAACGGGAACATGATTTAGATCCTTGGTAAGTTTTGAAAGATCCAATAGTGTGTATGTAGGGGGAACAGTCAATCCATATCTGCCAAGTGACCCTATGTAGGAGGAACAGTCTCTATTCTGCTCTGTGTCAGTGTGTATCAGGGGCTCTGAGGACAGGTGTCAATCCATGTCTGCCAAGTGACCCTATGTAGGGGCAACAGTCTCTATTCTGCTCTGTGTCAGTGTGTATCATGGTCTCTGAGGACAGGTGTCAATCCATATCTGCCAAGTGACCCTATGTATGGGGAACAGTCTCTATTCTGCTCTGTGTCAGTGTGTATCATGATCTCTGAGGACAGGTGTAAATCCATATCTGCCAAGTGACCCTATGTAGGAGGAACAGTCCCTATTCTGCTCTGTGTCAGTGTGTATCAGGGATCCTTAGGACAGGTGTCAATCCATATCTGCCAAGTGACCCTATGTAGGGGGAACAGTCTCTATTCTGCTCTGTGTCAGTTTGTATCATGGTCTCTGAGGACAGGTGTCAATCCATATCTGCCAAGTGACCCTATGTAGGAGGAACAGTCCCTATTCTGCTCTGTATCAGTGTGTATCAGGGATCCTTAGGACAGGTGTCAATCCATATCTGCCAAGTGACCCGATGTTGGGGTAACATTCCCTATTCTGATCTGTGTCGGTGTGTATCAGGGGCTCTGAGGACAGGTGTCAATCCATATCTGCCAAGTGACCCTATGTAGGAGGAATAGTCTTTATTCTGCTCTGCGTCAGTGTGTATCATGATCTCTGAGGACAGGTGTCAATCCATATCTGCCAACTGACCCTATGTAGGGGGATCAGTCTCTATTCTGCTCTGTGTCAGTGTGTATCAGGGGCTCTGAGGACAGGTGTCAATCCATATCTGCCAAGTGACCCTATGTGGGGGAACAGTCCCTATTCTGCTCTGTGTCAGTGTGTATCAGGGATCCTTAGGACAGGTGTCAATCCATATCTGCCAAGTGACCCTATGTAGGGGGAACAGTCTCTATTCTGCTCTGTGTCAGTGTGTATCAGGGGCTCTGAGGACAGGTGTCAATCCATATCTGCCAAGTGACCCTATGTAGGGGGAACAGTCTCTATTCTGCTCTGTGTCAGTGTGAATCATGATCTCTGAGGACAGGTGTCAATCCATATCTGCCAAGTGACCCTATGTAGGAGGAACAGTCTCTATTCTGCTCTGTCTCAGTGTGTATCATGGGCTCTGAGGACAGGTGTCAATCCATATCTGCCAAGTGACCCTATGTAGGAGGAACAGTCTCTATTCTGCTCTGTGTCAGTGTGTATCAGGGGCTCTGAGGACAGGTGTCAATCCATATCTGCCAAGTGACCCTATGTAGGAGGAACAGTCTCTATTCTGCTCTGTGTCGGTGTGTATCATGATCTCTGAGGACAGGTGTCAATCCATATCTGCCAAGTGACCCTATGTAGGAGAACAGTCTCTATTCTGCTCTGTGTCAGTGTGTATCATGGTCTCTGAGGACAGGTGTCAATCCATATCTGTCAAGTGACCCTATGTAGGAGGAACAGTCTCTATTCTGCTCTGTGTCAGTGTGTATCATGGTCTCTGAGGACAGGTGTCAATCCATATCTGCCAAGTGACCCTATGTAGGAGGAACAGTCTCTTTTCTGCTCTGTGTCAGTGTGTATCAGGGATCTCTGAGGACAGGTGTCAATCCATATCTGCCAAGTGACCCTATGTAGGAGGAACAGTCTCTATTCTGCTCTGTGTCAGTGTGTATCATGGTCTCTGAGGACAGGTGTCAATCCATATCTGCCAAGTGACCCTATGTAGGGGGATCAGTCTCTATTCTGCTCTGTGTCCGTGTGCATCAGGGGCTCTGAGGACAGGTGTCAATCCATATGTCAAGGTGTCAATATGTCATATGTCAGGTGTCAATCCATATCCATTGTGATTTAGGAATGTTAGGTGATTTATGCCCTTTATGGATTAAGACCAGACTCTGCATCAACTGTGTAATTTTCCATGGGAGTTTTGCCATGGATCCCCCTCCGGCATGCCACAGTCCAGGTGTTAGTCCCCTTGAAACAACTTTTCCATCAGTATTGTGGCCAGAAAGAGTCCCTGTGTTTTTAAAATTCGCCTGCCCATTGAAGTCTATGGCGGTTCGCCGGTTCGCGAACATTTGCAGAAGTTCACGTTCGCCGTTCGCAAACCGAAAATTTCAGGTTCGCGACATCACTAGAGGCCATGCGTTTAGACTGGAAGAAAGAATATTTTGTCTAAGGCAAAGGAAAGGTTTTTTTACTGTAAGAACAATCAGAATGTGAAATTCTCTGCCTGAAGAAGTGGTTTTATCAGAGTCCATACAGATGTTCAAACAGCTACTAGATGCATACTTGCAAAAACAGAATATTCAAGGATATAATCTTTCAATGTAGGGTAAGAACTGCTAATCCAAGGATAAATCTGACTGCCATTCTGGGGTCAAGAAGGAATTTTTTTCCTAGCTTGTTGCAAAATTGTGTTTCAAACTGGGTTTTTTTTTGCCTTCTTTTGGATCAACAGCAAAAAACAAATGTGAGGAAGGCTGAACTTGATGGACGCAAGTCTCTTTTCAGCTATGTAACTATGATACCAAATCTCAATTTGTTAACACTAAATCTAGTATGACCTCTTTACGAGTTGGCTCCTCAATTACTTCTTTTAGAGACAATCCTAGTAGTAAATTTAGAATATATGTACTACTGGCACAATCAGCTATTTTGGTTTTCCAGGTCACATCAGGAAGATTAAAGTCACCCATGATGATAACTTCCCCCTTCATTGTCATTTTAGCTATTTCCTCAACTAGAAGATTATCTAACTCTTCTATTTATCCTGGGGGCCTATAAATCACACCTACACAAGTTACTGTGTGATTACCAAATTCTAATGTAACCCAAACAGACTCTATGCTCACCTCACTAACTTTTATTAGGCTAGATTTTATGCTATCCTTCACATACAGGGCCACCTCCTGCTTTTTTGCCTTCCCTGTCTTTTCTATATAAAGTGTACCCTAGTATTGCTATGTCCAAGTCATTTTTCTCATTATACCATGTCTCAGTAACAGTGACTAAATCTACAATAACAGTTGCCATTATTGTCACAAATTCATGGATCTTATTCCCTAAGCTGCAAGCATTTGTAGACTATAATGTTATAATACACTTGCTACAGGTACCCTCTCTCCTTGTTTTGGAAGAAATTGGACTGATGTATTATCACCCTTTTGGCCCCACCTATTTTAAATACATCCTAGGAAAAACCTCTGAACTGCACACTGAGAACATTTGTTCCCTTTTGAGAAAGATGCAAACCACATATATATAAGATTGAAACTAAAACAATAATGTAATATGAGAATTAATTATGTGAGTTAAACAAGTCATTCTGGGGGGATAAGTAAAGATTTGAATAAAAGAAACAATAAGGGAAAAGGAAAAGGTGAAAGGGGAAGCATGGAAATAAGAAGGGGGGTCATAAAGAAACTGAAGAAAAAAGATGAAAGAAATTATATTAATAAATAATAAACTCCCCCGTACTTCTCAATTACTAAAGATTTATTTTATATAATTTTCAGTTACAAATGCTTCTTAATGGCAGATTATGTTTATTTTTTGTATTCTTACTTTCTTTGGCAGGCCTGAATTTAAGTATGGAACATGGCTTTGTGATATCTGTATATCAGCTTCTATAAATTGCACAGTGGGGTTCTGTGTCGATGACATGTTTGATGGTTAGTAGTTGTAGAGTCCTATGTTAAATCTATTTTTGAACACAATATAGTTTTTTTTAAAGAAATAATCTCACTATGTAATTTTCACAATTTAAAAATAATTTTGATGTATATTCATATGTGAATATCCACAAAATCGTATGCGCTATTTACACATAAATATTTGAAAACTTAATTTTCATAAAATGAGATGGGGTTAAAAAAATAATAATAAAAGTTGGGAATATAGTAATTAATGCCCAAATAATCTTTAGGGAAAATCAACTGTATAATTTCACAAATGTTAAATTTATACACAATGATAAAACACTGGGGCATATAAGCCAAATATTATGTTTCATCATTTCTCACATATAATTATTAAAAAAAAAATCAGAAAAATGCAAGAAAGAAACTATAAAGAAATGGGATCCATGGTTTATAGTAGATATGACCATCAGAAGTCTCCTGCAAAAGAAAGTCTTGTGGGAAAGAAACCTTAGATTTAAGTTGTACTATAAAGCAATTGGGTAAAATAACATTATTTGACTGAATACTGATTATATACTGGTTATTTATTTATTATACCAATGCTAAGATATAAATACCACTGCACATAAATTAATAACCTAATAGGCTCTTATGTTAATGATTTAAGACACAATTGAGCTGGACTAATGAACCATTATAATAATAGAGGTTTTCGTTAGCCCATCTGTAAAGCTCTTAGTCAAAGGAGCTTAACATTTTATCTATCTTGGGAAGAGGGGAGAGATGCCCATTAGAGGATATGACTTTTGCAATATGGTAATATGATAGTCATTTTTTTTAACCGTTTAGGAGTTTTATTTGTGGTTTTTATGTGGTTTATCTTTTACTTTGAACAGACTGCAGCTGGCTACCATGAAATAATTCTGGTTTACCTGGAGCAGAATGATCAAGAAGGATAAGATTAGATTAATGTAATTGAATGTTCAGGTTTTGAACTCTCCACAGAAACATCAATTATTAATTGAGTAGTTAAGACAAAACAATGTCACTGTTGGATTCATACAGGATACGCATTTGAAGATGGATGGTCCGAAAATAGTAACACAAAATTTTCCAACTATTATTGTTTCTAAGTACAGAACTAAACAGAGAGGTATGGAGATCCTGATTAAAACAGATGTAAAAGTTAAAGAAATATATAGTGAAATAGAAAAGAATAGGAGGTACAAGATATCATTTTTCATACTTAATCTTTATGCCCCTAACAAGTAGTCAAAGAAATGTATAAATACCTTGTTAACTGAGTTTGAACCTAAGGAACTTTAATAAAAGGGGGAGATTTTAGCTGTGTGATGGATGTGGTTATGGACAAAAGTGTACAGAAATTGATCCAGAAATAGTATTATAATTGTAATAGAGCTGACAAAATGCTCACTAATAGACTGAATAATCACAAAGCTAGGTCAAGGATTGAAAAAATCACTGTAGATGGCTGTAATTACACAGGTCAAGAATCTATTGGTGACACCTTCAACAATTGTTACACATGCCTTTAGAACCTTCAAATGACACTGAGAGAATTAAATATCTAGAAAAAAAATCATTAAAAAAAATCACCTGAACAGCAAAATCAATTAAACTCACACTTCTCTAGAGATGGGATTTTGAAAGGAAAAAATAACCCAAAGTTCAATAAGGCATATGGTGCTGATGGTTATACTAACTTGCTTTACAGGTAGTTTAAAAATCAATTCGCTTCAGTTTTATGTTTGTTGTTCATCACTACGTAACGTGATGACGTAGAGTGTGTGACGTTGCACGCATGGAGCTGCGAACGGAAGACGGAGGTCGGAGAGTGTGAGCAGTAGAGACGAGCACAGATGGGTGAAACACTCAATGATCAGGAAATCAAGTGGGAACAAGACAAACATTGGTATTGTTGATACATAGTCTCAGTATATGGCGATGGGAGGCGAAAGGTGGAGAAGCATATCATAAAAGAAAAATACACTACGATAAACAACTTCACGCTACCAAAATCAACAGGGGGAAGGAAGGGGAAAACGAAGAGAGGAGAAGGAAATAAGAGGATTAAGCAAGTACTTGCCTCACCAGAGGCACAGACTGAGTTTACATAATTTTTGTTTACAGAAAAAAGATGGGATGACTGCAGAAGTGTGAGTAAAGACCTCACATTTTTAGAAAGTCATATATAAAATTCCCCTGTGAACTGTGGAGTAAAGTGATGGGAAGGAGGAGGAAGGAGGAAGGAAGAAGGGAGAGGCGGATAAAATAGAGAAAGCAGACCATAAAAGCCTCAGAGGGAACTCAGTTTAGAAAGAAGAGCAGAATATACTTGCATATGTATTTGACTCTCCCAACATAAGAAAATCATTCTGTTCTTTCTGATTTTTATTTATTTATTTTTTCCCCTCATCCTCCTAAAAGAAATAATCTGTTTGATTTTTCTACCAAATTTGTTTTTGACCATTGTGGAAATGGCACCCAATAGGGACAAAACAATTAATGGAGATAAAACAGACAAAAATAAGACAATAAATGTATTTTATTCCCAAAAGCATAATGAAGACTCAGGAAAATCCCAAAGAAAATCATTACTTTTGACTGCCCAAGAATTACTCTCGAGTACACCTGAACAGACTACAGAACAGTCTATCATTATTCCTGCACAAAAACAGATATCGCAAGAAATCCTACAAAAAGCTTTAGATAATATATATGCAAAAATAAAGCAAGATATAGATGAAAATAAATCAAATTTAGAAAAGATGTGGCAAATCTTATGATAAAGTTGGAACAACAGGAAAACAAGATGGAGTCAGTTCTTGCTGAAATAAAACCCCTTCAAATCCAAAATAAACAACTAAAAGAGCAAGTAGAAAATCTGGAAAATAAAATTACAGAAATAAAAGACAGATCACGTAGGAATAACGTGCGTATCAAAGGCATATCAGAAGAAATAAAAAATGGACAACTAGAAGAATACTTAAAAGAACTTCTTGCTCAAGTCATAGATCCACAGAAAATTAGTGGCTCGTCATTTGAAAGATGGCATAGACTGTGCAAACCAATATTCATCCAGGATACCTCACCAAGGGATGTAATGGTGAGATTCTTGAATTGTTCAATTAAAAATCTCTTCCTACAAAAAAAAAAAAAAATATATAGAAACAATATTCTGAGGAACAAAAAGTTTGATGGCATTCAGATCTTCCCAGATATTTCGCTAGCAACAAGGCAGCAAAGGAAGAAATTCATGGACATAACTATGAACTTAAGAAAAATGGCAATACCTTATAAATGGGATTTCCCCACAAAAATTATAATTCACCAAGAAGGGAAATTAACTATTATTAATGATGGTAGATAGAACAAAATTAAATTTAAAGAGTTATGTAGATTAAAAGAAGAAGGGAAAAGGAAAGAAGAGAGGGGATGAGAGAGGAGGAAAGGAATTGAGAAAAAGGGAAAAGAAGAGTTTATATTCTTATAATTTTTTTTATTTTTTATTTTTTTCATGTGTGTAAAAATACTTAAATGACTTAGGACAATAGCAAGCACAGGTGGTTTATTTAAATCAGATTTTATGTGATTCTCTGTGATATAAAAAATATAGGGAATAAATGGAACTGGAGATTGAATAGAAAAGGAAAGAAAGAAATTAGGAATTTTCACAAATAAAAACAAAATAATTAAATTAATCTATATATTGGAATGTAGGGCAAATCATATTATTAAGATGTACAAGTAGATAGTATATAGAGAATAATATATATCACACATGATTAAATTTGTTAAACGACAAGCAAGTTTAGAGTTAATTAAGGAATTTGATAAATTCTTCTAAATATCTATCAACTGATTCACTGTTAGCTAAAAGTTTTTTATAGTTTTAATATGGATGATTATTACACGACTTGTGGAAATCACAGTAATCTGATATTTAGATATTAAGGAAATAATCAAGGTCGAATAGAAAAAGATAGTAGGAAAGAATTAATTTTCACAAATAAAAAGCTACAATTTAAAATCAATATATATGTTGGAATGTAGGCTAAAGCACAGTATTAAGATGCACAAGTAGATAGTAAATGGAGAATGTCTTATAATTTACCCGATTAAAGCTTAATCACAACCAAAAGTTTAGAGTTAATGAAGGAATTGGATAAATTTCACTAAATATCTATTCACTGAAACACCAATGTTTGCTAAAAATTATATAGTTTTAATATGGATAATTATTGCACGATATATGGAGATCACAGAAATGTTAAATGTTTGTCAAAAATGTTATGGTATTAATAGAGACAATTAATGAATGTTAAATATTATGATATTAAGGAAGTAATTAATAGGATGATTTTTTTTATGTAAAAATAATTAAATAATTTAGGATGATAGCAAGTACAGGTGGTCCATCTGAATAAGATTTTCTGTGATCGCAAAACGACTTGTAATATATGGAATCAAACATTCTTAAATATAAACATACCTTTTTATATATAATCTACATGTATGATTGAAGGGCAAAGTATATTATTAAAAGGTACAAATAGTTAGTATATGGAGACATTTTCTTATAACCGCATGAATGAATCTGTCAAAGCATAATTAAGAACTTAGAGTCATTCAATGAATTGTATAAAATGTACTAAATATCTATTAATTTCCGTGTATAAAATGTGCTATTGTCTAAACAAGGACGATTAAGTTCATATATGGAGATTACAGCAATTTAACATTTTGGTATTAAGGAAGTAATTAGCATGATGGATTAGATATCGCTTCTTTTTTTTTATCTTCTCTCGCCCCATATATAATATCAATTGAAGTTTCCTCTGTCATAAACTCCAGCTGTGGCTCCATCAGCAACAGTTTCCTAACAGATAGTAAAGTGTGGACTTTAAGCTTCTTTTTGTTTTAAGAGTAAGCTTTTAAGTCAAACAGAAAGTTAGGTGAAGATGTGTGTAGGATACGTGTATTTAAGTTTGTGCTCCGAGGGTAGGTAAGATTAATATACATGTATTTAGTTTTTTGGGGGAAGTAGCTCATGGCTACATAAAGAATATCACATGCCAAGTAAAAGATGTTTTTTTTTGTATGAAACACTGTGTAAAAAGAAGCTGGATGTATGTTATGTACAAGAAACCCACTGGAAAAATAATGAACTTATAAGATGGAAATATTCTAAATATCCTATAGTATTTAATTAATCACTTCAAAATGCTAAGAAAAGAGGACAGTTGAACTGATCCTCAAACAGAATGATAATCTGGGTAGATTTATTATCTTGATTTGTAGAATAGAAGATGCTATATATACATTAGTGAACATTTATGCACATAATATATTTTCAAAAAAATATTTGGAACCCTTTTTTAAAACAATAGAAAAAAAATCAAAAAAGGAATTATAGCAGGTGCCATGAATATTTATCCAGATGATACTTTAGATAGGAGTGATAATAATATAAAAGAAAAATCAAGAAACACCATTAAGAAAAACTGTAAAACATTTCAAGAATGTTTAAATACATTTGATTTATTTGATATATGGCGAGTTCATAATCCTAATAAGAGGGACTATTCCTATTTTTCAAAAGTTCATACAATATATTCTAGACTGGATATTTTTCAGACTAACTATACAAATCTGAGTGAATTTGACAAATCACAGATAGATGTGATAAAATGGTCAGATCACGCTCCAATTTATGTTAACATTAAGAAGGCAGTTAATATTAAAGATAGATCTTCATGGAGGCTCAATGAAAGCCTACTGGAAGTTAAAAACAAAGAACATTTGATGAACAAAACTAGAGAATTCTTTGACACAAATAATAATGGAGAGATAGAGAACACTACGGTATGGCATGCATTTAAAGGTTATATGAGGGGATGTCTGATCAAATTAGGAAGTGAAAAGAAAAGACAGCAAGGTATGCAGTTATCTGATCTATATATTCTTTTGGCACAGAAAGGAAAAACAAATAAAATATTATATTCAAATAAACTTGAAGAAATAAATAAATAAGATTTAAGTGGAAATCAAAAAGAAATTAGAAATAAAATCACAGATGGCTTTAAGTGAGGCCGGTGAAATAGCTCAGTGCGCTAATGCAACAGCAGAATCTGTTCTAACCCTTGGGGGTCGCAGGTTCAGCCCTTCATCCTTCCGAGGTAGATAAAATGAGTACCATTAAATTGGGTGATAGTAACAACCCCTGGATGTTGGGCTAAGGTGACATCCCCAGGACGTACTTGGAAACCAGAGCAATCTGAATGTACCTTTCCTGGTTAAACACTTTGTTATTATAAGTAGACTTAAACAAGTCTGGTATTTTCAAGATAATAAAACAGGTAGAACATTAACCAACAGACTTAAAGGTGCTAAAAATAAGAAGAAGAATTAGTAAAATCATGGATGATAACCGTCCATGTCTTTCTCCAAAAGATATTGGGAATGCTTTCGCATCGTACTACAAATCCTTATATCCTTATGGTAATCTACCATACAATCAACAACCCAAAGAAAAAATTGTAGAATACCTGAACAAACTTGACCTGCCCAAACTCAATCAAGTTAAAGTTGAAAAACTGAATAGACCAACAGAATTAGAAGAAATTAGCTGGGCAATCTATGATCTGAAAGCTAATAAAGCACCAGGTCCGGGTGGGTACCTGTCAATCTTTTGTAATACTTTAGAATCTCTTATTTCTCCCATTTTATTTAATCTGTTTAATGATATTCAAGACATAAAATGCTTTCCAGCAGAAGTGCTTAAGGCAACAATATATCCTATATTAAAACCAGGAAAAGATCCACATTTTGTTTCAAATTATCGTCCAGTCTCCTTAATAAATACATGAGAAAATAAATAGTTGTGGCGCACTCAGACTACAAAAAAATAACACAAAGAAGGCTACTAAAATGCCTATCTGAGAATAAATATAGGGATTTGGTTCCACCATATGGCCATATGTTGTTAAGCCCACCACTACTTACAAAGTACCCCATATTTGTGGGTCCTACGCTAAAATGTGGGGGACAAATTAAATAGTACTAGTGTTGAAAAGTGTTGAAAATAACAAGTGTTCAATTAAATCCTAGGAAGGATTTAAGGTAATAAATTCTGAAACACTCGCTCCTCACTGCTCTGCACAGGAGGCAGAGCTGAAGGCGTATAAAATGGCTTCTGGTAAGACTGCTAATATTTATACAGACTCTCGCTATGCTTTTGGAATAACCCATGATTTTGGCCCTATATGGCGGGCTCGTGATTTTCTCACCTCAGCAGGAACTCCAATCAAGAATTCTGAAGCCGTGAGTGCACTTATGGATGCTATCCTGCTACCCACTCAACTAGACATCATCAAGGTGGCAGCTCACGTGAAGATCACAGATGAAATCTCAAGAGGAAACCACAAAGCAGACGCAGCCAAGCAAGCAGCAACTCAAGTTCATCCCTCTACAGGTAATACCTTCCTATAAGTTGTTCTTACAGATGACACCATTGACTACAATTTACTGTTGAGCTTACAAAGACAGGCAAGCAAGGAAGAACATGACCTCTGGAGGAAACAAGATGCAGAAGCTGATGATGACAGAATGTGGAAGAAAGGTAAAAGAGTATTGTTTGCACTTATATCTGTTTCAGATACACTGTTGTGTGATACGTTCCTCATACATATGTATGTCAACCCATATGGGTGAGTCTATATAAATTTAAGCGCTCCACATACACATCAGTGGTGTTTTTTTATCACTAATCTCCTTCACTGTGAACACCTGGTTTTCTAATTGATTTATAAGGAATAGAGTCCCTATTTTTAGTGATAGCCGCTACTATTGTTTATTTTATCATTGACTGTAAGTGCCTTGAATACACAAATTTTTAATTGTAATAGTGTGGTTACATTGCACTTTTAAAAATTATAATTTTTTGGGTGCTAAATAGTGCCCGAATACCGCTCTATGAATCGTGAGGCCAGAACAAGTACAGGCGATAGTAGATTGGATGGCTGGAGTTCCTGCTTATTGTCTCCCACCCGGTGCCCTGCTAAAAGCTCAGAGTTGGCACCTGCAACCCATTGCCATCTGTCTATCACCTCACCCCCTTGCAAATCACCCAATCAGTCTGAGCCACAAGTCATGCAGCAGTCTCTTATGCTTTTTGATGACTCTGCTGGCGGGGTTTCCATGGGCCATCCACCTAGCCCTGCCCCAGAAGTGGAAGGGATTGAGTGCACTGATGCACAACCACTTGTCCACAATGTGTGAGGATGTGGACATGCAATGACCACCGCAGCATGTCTCTGATGATGACGAAACACAGGTGCCAACTGCTGTGGCTTTCATCAGTGTGCAGACCGGCAAGGAGGGCAGGGTTGAGGAGTGGGTGGAAGATGATGTGGAGGAGGATGAGGTCCTAGACCCCACATGGAATGAAGGTCATGCGAGTGACGTGTCCAGTTTGGAGGAAGAGGCAGCACAGCATAAGAGGGAGCAGGGTGCAAAAGCGGAGCGGCCATCCTCTAGACGGTACGCCTGCTACTGCCCACTGCACCCAGGGACCGAGCACACCAAAGCCAGCTCCATGGAGTTCCCTGGCGTGGCAGTTCTTCAGACAATGTGCTGATGACAAGACACGAGTGGTTTCCACGCTGTGCAATCAGAGCCTGAAGCGAGGCATAAATGTGCTAAACCTGAGCACAACCTGCATGACCAGGCATTTACATGCAAAGCACAAGCTGCAGTGGAATAAGCACCTCAAAAACCAAGAAAGGTCTCAGACTCGTCCTGCTTCCTCTTCTGCTGCTGTTTCAGCCTCTTCCTCCACCTCTGGAGTCACAGTGGCACCAGCCACCCTGCAAACAGAGGATGTGGCAGCAACATGGCCCCAAGCATCTCCACACTGTCCCAGCGTTCAGCTGTCCATTTCCCAAACACTGGAGAGAAAGAGGAAGTACCCCCCAACCACCCGCGATCCCTGGCCCTGAATGCCCACATTTCAAAATTAATTTCCTTTGAAATGCTGTCATTCCGTCTGGTGAAGATGGACAGTTTTAAAACCTGATGGCGGTGGCTGTCCCACAGTACGTGGTTCCCAGCCGCCACTACTTTTCCAGGCGAGCGATCCCTTCCCTGCACAACCAATTGGCGGACAAAATCAGGTGTGCACTGCGCTACTCCATTAGTGGCAAGGTCCACATAACCACAGATACGTGGACCAGTAAGCACTGGGAGGGATGCTATATCTCTCTAACTGCACACTGGGCAAATGTAGTGGCGCTGGGCCTGAGGTGGGCCTGTCCTTCCACCACTGAGGATTGCAGGGCATTTCTCTTTGCCTCCTGTTGCCTCCTGTTGCCTCCTCCTCCTACTCCGCTTCCTCCTCCTCTACCACCACCTCATCCGGGCAACGTAACACCTTCACCACCAACTTCAGCACAGCGGGGGGGGGAAACGACAGCAGGCTGTTTTAAAAACACCACACCGCGCAGGAGCTGTGGACGGGCATGGAACAACAGCCTCAAGCACGGCCTGGTGGTGTGCGATAATGGGTGAAATCTCGTAGCAGCTCTGGGCCTAGCCGGTTTGACGCACATCCCTTGCCTGCCGCATGTTCTGAATTTGGTGGTGGAGAAATTCCTGAAAAACTACCCAGATATATCAGAGCTGCTGCAGAAAGTGCGGGACGTCTGTGCGCGCTTTCGGCGTTCTCACCCTGCTGCTGCTCACCTGTCTGTGCTGCAGCGTAACTTCAGCCTTCCCGTTCACCGCCTCATATGCGACGTGCCTACAAGGTGGAACTCCACTTTGCACATGCTGGAGAGACTGTGTGAGCAGCAGCAGGCGATAGTGGAGTTTCAGATGCAGCATGCATGGGTCAGTCATTTTACGGAACAGCACCACTTCACCACCAATGAGTGGGCCTCCATGCGAGACCTGTGTGCCATTTTGCACTGTTTCGAGTACTCTACCAACATGGCTAGTGCCGATGACGCTGTTCTCACCCTTACTATCCTGCTTCTATGTCTCCTTGAAAAAACGCTTCGGGCGATGATGGAAGAGGAGCAAGAGGAGGAGGAAGAGGGGTCATTTCTACACAATTGTCCAGCCAGGGCACAGTTCTGGAGGATGAAGAGGAGGAGGATGAGGATGAGGAGGAGGAACCGTGTTCACAGCAGGGTGGCACACAACGCAGCTCGTGGGCATCACTGGAGCGTGGATGGGGGATACGGAGGACACAGACGATACACCTCCCACAGAGGACAGTTTGTCCTTGCCTCTGGGCAGCCTGGCACACATGAGCGACTACATGCTGCAGTACCTGCACAATGACTGCCGAGTTGCCCACACTCTAACTTGTGCTGATTACTGGGTGGCCACCCTGCTGGATCCCTGTTACAAAGACACTGGAGCGTGATCAGAAGATGGCGACTACAAGCACATGCTGGCAGATGCGCGACTACAAGCGCACGCTGGTAGACGCGCGACTACAAGCACATGCTGTTAGACGCACTGCTGAGGGCATTCCCAACTGACACTGAGGGCTCAGTGGAAGCACAAGGCAAAGGCAGAGGAGGATGAAGAGGTCACCAATGCAGATGGGGCACCGCCATTATCTTAGAAGGCAGGGTTAGCATGGCTGAAATGTGGAAAAGCTTTGTCAGCACGCCACAACAACCAGCACCACCATCTGATATGGAACATCTTAGCAAGAGGCAGCATTTCAGCAACATGGTGGAACAGTACGTGTGCACACAAAATTGTGAATGGTGAGAGCACACTGTATATCTTTACCCTTGTATTACTTAAAACTCCATAGGAATCTAAAAGCAAGAGAAAAGAACATATAGGGTAATATCGAAGCGACTGTAATGCTTAAAATACCATAATATGGTCAAACTCACATGGTCATGAGCCACTTAAAAAAGCTGGCTCAGACTAACAGCATATCAGCATATGTACAAGAGAACTCCAAGCTCAATTGGTCCTTAGTTCAAGCTGTTTCAATCAAATCTGGATGCAAGAAATGATGAAGTGCAAAAAACTTTTATTCCACATATATTAAAAAGCTGGATACAAACAAACACTGTTGTTTTTTAAAAAAGTCCTCTTAAAAATAAACTTGACGCGTTTCGGGATATAGCCTTTTTCAAAAGTCCATCTTTCTTCTTTCTGTCTGGTTTAAATACCTCTTTTTTGGCGCTCTTTCTGCCGGCTGGGATTCACTTCCTCTTCCGGTTTCCGGTATTCGGCCGCATCCACGCCATTATTTGGCGTCTGGCCGCATCCTCCTCTACTTCCGGCGCCACTCACAAACGTAACGTCCCCCACGTATGACGTCATAACGTCCACATCGCATTGCCATCGTGGCGTTTACGTCAGGGGCGGGGCAATAAGTTCCAAATCAATTTTCCCTCTTTAAAAATGGGTCTCTCGGACGTCCAGAGAGGGCAAAAGCCATAATTTAAATTAAAATTACAGTGCACACCATATGATATAATAGATACACATTTACATATATCAAATATACTACAGAGAGAAAAAGGGGGGAAAGGGGAAAGAAATACATATAAATATAAATATAAATTTAAATTAACAATACATTGATATTTAAAAACATATATCTAAATATATGTAGAAAGGAGATTAAGATCAACCCAATTGCATACATAATGTATGCAGATTTGGAAATCTTCCAAGTATATATAAATACCCTTTTAGTACCGTAAATTACCTATATATACTAATTAGGAATCTATAAATAAATTATTTTAAAAAAATTATTTAAAAAATTCCTAAAATTTTTTTGTATAAAAAATGATTAAAATAAAACTAAAATTTGATTAATTTTATAAATATGGGGTGATCTCAAAGTCCACATTTAGACCTTGTGGTATTAGAGTGTCCATATTAAAGATCCACTTCATTTCCGTCCTGTTTAATAAATTTTCTTTATCTCCCCCTCTCCAATGTATATCTACTTTTTCAATTCCTACAAAATCTAAGTATTTTGGATCACTATTATGATACTCCATAAAGTGTTTAGACACACTATGATTTTCAAATTTGCGATTAATATTATAGATGTGTTCCCTAATTCTGATTTTGAGACTACGAGAGGTCCTCCCTATGTACTGTAAACCACATGGACAGGTTAACATGTATATCACCCCTTTACTATTACATGTTATAAAGGATTTAATATCATACTTTTTTGTTGAAGTTTTGGACGAAAAATTCTGGATTTTTTTGGAAGGCCTATTTTTGGTTGCTTTACAGCCCCTACAGTTTCCACAATAATAAAATCCATTTGGTTGTTTTAAAAAATTATCCTTCTTATCAATATCTAAAAAACTTTTAGTTAAAGCTTGTTTAAGATTCCTCGCCCCTCTAAAAATAATTTTTGGTTTATCCTTTATAAAACTTGTTAACCTATCATCTGTTTTTAAAATATGCCAGTTTTTATAAATTATTTTCCTCAGGTCCTTATTATTGGAGCTAAAATCAAAGATAAGAGGTACTTCCTCATCCTCTCTTTGACCTAAAGGTTTATTTTTGTTTTTATATTGTAAAAGTGCTTGTCTATCAATTTTTTCAATCTCTCTAAAAGTTTTTTCCAGGGTATTACTATTATAACCTTTTTCCTCAAACTGTCCCATTAATCTTTCTGTTTGCTGTACAAACTCTTTATTTTCAGTACAGTTCCTTTTGATCCGTAACATTTGCCCTTTTGGGATATTTTCCAGCCATGGTCTAAAATGGCAACTTTTACAATCAATAAAACTATTAACGTCAACCGACTTAAAATAGGTTTTACTTTTAATCTTTTGTTCTTCAATAAAAATAGTTAAATCTAAAAAATTAATGGTTTGCAGGCTAATATCATATGTAAGGGTAATATTCCACTTATTATTATTTAAGTTGTTAAAAAGTGTTTGAAGCGTTTCCTCACTCCCTTTCCATATTAAAAACACATCATCTATATAGCGCTTATAGAGGACCAGATTTGCCCCAATTTTTTCATCATTGTAGATAAAACAGTCTTCCCAATATGACATGAAAAGATTAGCATAGCTTGGGGCAAATCTGGTCCCCATAGCTGTACCTTTAATCTGCAGATAAAAATTTTTATTAAACCAAAAAAAATTATTATTAAGTATTATCTCTATTCCTTCTATAATAAAGTTGATTTGGATGTCTGACAACTCACTAAATTTTCTTAAAAAATGAGCTGCAGCCTCACAACCCCTACTGTGATCAATATTGGTGTAAAGGCTGTTCACATCTGCAGTTGCCAAAATGTAGTTTTCTTCCCACTTAAAATCATTTAGAATATTTAAAAGACTCATTGTGTCTTTAAGATACGCTCTACATTTCTTAACTGGATCTTGTAAAAACTGGTCAATATATTTTGAGAGTGGGGCTAAAAGGGATCCTATGCCTGAGACTATGGGTCTCCCTGGTGGATTATCTGCATTTTTATGTACTTTTGGAAGCACATAAAAGACAGGAATTTTTGGGAACTTAACGTTTAAAAACTCAAATTCTTTTTGATTTAGAATACCTTTTTCCAGTCCTTTATTTAAAAAAGTCTGATATAGTTCTACAATTTTGTTAAGTGGATTATCTTGAAGTTCTTGATACGTATTAGAGTCTTCTAATTGTCTATAAATCTCTTCCATATATTTCTCCTTTTTCCAAATAATTACTCCTCCCCCTTTATCCGCAGGCTTAATCACTATATTTACGTCTTTTTGTAAGTCTTTCAAACCCCTAAATAAATATCAAAATAATCTTATGAAAGAAGAAAGAGAGGCGTTGAAAGACTTACAAAAAGACGTAAATATAGTGATTAAGCCTGCGGATAAAGGGGGAGGAGTAATTATTTGGAAAAAGGAGAAATATATGGAAGAGATTTATAGACAATTAGAAGACTCTAATACGTTTGACCATATTAGAGTTTGACCATATTATGGTATTTTAAGCATTACAGTCGCTTCGATATTACCCTATATGTTCTTTTCTCTTGCTTTTAGATTCCTATGGAGTTTTAAGTAATACAAGGGTAAAGATATACAGTGTGCTCTTACCATTCACAATTTTGTATACTGTTTTATTCTGTTTTGTGTTAAGTGACTCACATTGGTGATTGGAGCACCTAATTTCTGGACTATTTTAACCTTAATCCTTCTATACTTTTAGTACGTGTGCACACGCCTACACGTACTGACTGATGAGTCTGCCCCATTCAACTTCTGGGTCTCCAAATTGGGCACATGGCCTGAGCTTGCCCTTTATGCCTTGGAGGTGCTGGCCTGCCCTGCAGCCAGTGTATTGTCTGAACGTGTGTTTAGCATGGCAGAGGGCGTTATCACAGACAAGCGCAGCCACCTGTCCACAGCCAACGTGGACAAGCTCACATTTATTAAAATGAACCAGGCATGGATCCCACCAGACTTGTCTGTACTTTGTGCATAATAGACATTTATACCGGCCTCACCCAGCCATTGTTACTCAAGTAACAATACTCAAGTGCACTTATTCTTTTTTCTATTTTTATACATCCCAATATTTTTGGGGCTACCATAATTAAAATAAAAAATATATATATAAAAAACAGTGTTGGCTACCTTCTCCTCCTCCACCGCCGCATCCACCTACACCGCCATGGTCACCGCCTCCTCAACCTATGGATCACTTAGTATAAACTATGTACACAATAGCAGAGGCATGGGAAGGCCTTTTCTCCATGCATTAGGAGTTGAGCATTTCTTCATGCATCAGGACTGCAAGAAATGCACCCCAGGCCGCAAATGTTTCTTTTTTATATGTCCCAATATTTTTGGGGCTACCCCAATTAAAAAAACAAATAAAAAACTGTGCTGACTACCTCATCCCCCTCCTCCACCACCGCTTCCACCTACACTGCCACGGTCACCGCCTCCTCAACCTATGGGTCACTTAGTATAAACTATGTACACAATAGCAGAGGCTTGTGAAGGTTTTTTCTCCATGCATCAGGAGTTGAGCATTTCTCCATGCATCAGGACTGCAAGAAATGCACCGCAGGCCGCAAATGTTTCTTTTTTATATGTCCCAATATTTTGGGGGCTACCCCAATTAAAAATATATATATAAAAAACAGTGTTGGCTACCTCCTCCTCCTCCACTGCTGCTTACACCTACACGGTCACGGTCACCGCCTCCTCAACCTATGGTTCACTTAGTATAAACTATGTACACATTAGCAGAGGCCTGTGAAGGCATTTTCTCCATGCATCAGGAGTTGAGCTCAGTTTGAACAATGAAAGAGAATACCCTGCACTCCAAACCTCTCTCAAATGGATAATTCTGGTGATCCTCCTGACAGCCATGCTTTAGATTTTGATTTATGTTCTTCCAAAGCTAAAATCAAAGATTCCATCTAGTGCTATTTTATGGCTCAGCTGTATTTTTAATTTTTATGTTATTTTAATTATTGTTTTCCCTATCCACATTTGTTTGCAGGGCACTTGTCCTACTCTTACCCCCTTTTACTTCCTTTTGCAGCTCTCTAGCCCTTTCCAGGAGTTTTTTAGAGGCATTTTTGTGCCCAAAAGTTTGGGTCCCCATTGACTTCAATGGGGTTCATGTTCAGGGTCAAGTTCGGAGTCAAGTTCGAGCCCGAACCCGGACTTTTTTTCAAAGTTCTGCCGGACCCAATCATCCACTCTATTAATAAACATACACCAGGGTTTAAAAAACTTAAGAATAGTGAGTTAACTTTTAGCTTAAATTAATAAGGGGATACAGTGCCATAATGTAATTTTGTAATATTATTATTATTCTATTAATAATAATTATAAACTTTTGATCATTTTTCTAAACTATTATTTTTAATAATAATTACCCCATAAATATTCTCACAAGCTTGCTGGAGGAAGATGACCTGGCCACCCTGCAGGTACAGCAGCGCTTGGGGCTTGAGGCTAATGCTCCCTTGGCTGATATTAAAGCCCTTTTACAGGGCTAGAGTTCACTCTCCACTGGACCACCAGGGATGGCAGCAGCATGGTCCCCCTCTCTACATAAGGTAAGCAGGGAGGGGGGATATTAACTAATCTGCCCCCACCTCCACCCCCACTATCATCCAAACATACAGCACACACACACAACACCCTCACACACACAGCACCCACACACACACAGCACACTAACATGACCCTAACAAACACACACACACAAACACCCTTACACACACACAGCACACTACCAGTACCCTCACACACAGCACGCAAACAGCCCCCTCACACACAAACAGCACCCTCATACACAGCACACTAACAGCACCCTCGCAAACACACACACAAACACCCTCACCCACATAGCACACTACCAGCACCCTCACACAGCACACGCACACAGCAGTGTATGTATGTGTGTGTGTATATATATGTATGTGTATATATATATACACAAAAAATGGCACTCATCCTTTCAGATGGTAAAATGCCCTGGTGCAATCCCACGCTGAATATATATATAGTAAGTAGATAAAGGTAGTGTACTCTTCGGTCTTTATGCAAAAATCAGTGGTATTTAATGAATTAAATAAAAAAAGGTTTACATATGTCCGATCGACGTGGTGTGTGATTGTGCTTTAGGCTGCGCACGCCTATGGCGGATGTATGTCTATTTTTTTTACTGTCATATGCCACTTGTTACACTTTGCACCTGTACAGGCTATGTGAGGCCTTTGTCTTGTTAACCTGAGTTTTTTTTTTTTTTTTTTTAAAGACAAATGTTATGCTACAGGAGGTTAAGCAACTTCCTGTAGCATAACCATGTACCTCAGCCACACTCCCTTATTTTACAAAGCAACTAGACTTGTGCACAGCAAGAAAATTTGTTCAGCCAAACCGTTTTTTCAGATAATAAAAAATATGTGGCCATGTATTCTTTTCCATTAATCATATGTATTTTTGGCGCCACAGGTGTAATTCAGAATCACAAATCAAAATGAACATACTTGATCATTGCACATTTGGTTTGTGATTTGGCAAAAAAAAATTTGACAAATCAGTAATTGTTTGTGAAGTCCGAAATGCATCCATAGGGCAGTTCGGCCATTTAAATAATTATGAAAAATGATTCGGACAAACAAAAATGGTGATAAAATAGGCCAAACAATGTCCTTCAAAAGATAAATATTATGTATATATTTCCAGTACACTGATACGCATATTTGCACGCCATTTGGTTCACTGATCCACAGATCCAGAAGTGAAGAAAAACAACGATGTGTATAGTTTTTTTTTACTTTTCCTACTCTTTTTCTTCTGACCATCATCTTTATTCCATTCAATCCTCTGTTATTTTGGTGCCACAGATGGAACACCAAAGCATCACAACACAAACAAACATGCTCCTTCATTGTCTGGTTTGTCCATATGGCAATTCAGAGTTACGAAATTCATGCAACTTGCTGATCGTCCAAAATTTGGATGAATCACAGTTTGAGACTGAAAGCCTTGCATGTATATTAGAGTAAATAATCTCCGAATGCCCCTACTCGCTAAACAGTGAGCACTCCCTCACGGCCCACACCCATGAGCGGTGGGTGGGGAACCTAATTAATTAAAGAGGGGGACTTTGTGTCCCCCCTGGTTCTTACCCATGAGTGGCGGGTGGGGACCCTAATTAAATAAATAATGGGGAGGACCTGAGGTCCCGCCCATGTTCGCACCCATGAACAGCAGGTGGGGACCCTAATTAATTAAAGGGGGGGACCTAATTTCGCCCCTGGTCCCCACCCATGAGCGTCAGGTGGGGACCCTATTTAAATAAATGATGGGGAGACTGCTCATGGGTGGGGGCCCTAAGTAACAAAAGGGGGGGACCTACTGTCTTTCCCCCCTTCTGCCCCCACCCATGAGTGGCAGGTGGGGGCCCTAAGTATCAATAGGGGGACCTATTGTCTCCCCCCAAGTCCCACCCATGAGCGGTGGGTGGGGGCCCTAAGTAACAAAAGGGGGGAGACAATAGGTCCCCACTAATGAGTTGGCTTGGAATCCAACCAATCAGAGCGCTCTGAGTCATTTTACAAAGCGTGGGAAAAGTCCAAAGAACCTTCCCATGCTGTATAAAATGACTCAGAGCACTCTGATTGGTTGGTTTCCATTGATACTTAGGGCCTCCACCTGCTGCTCATGGGTGGGAGTCATGGGGGGTAGAACAATAGGTCCCCCCCATTGTCTGTTAGGGTACCCACTCGCCGCTCATGGGTGGGGATCTGGGGGGAGACAATAGGTCCGCCCCATTAATACTTAGGGTCCCCACCTATGGCATGAGTGGGGACCGTGGGGGACAAAGGTCCCCCTTTTTGTATTTAAGGGCCCCCACCCGCTGCTCACAGGTGGGGGCCGCTTATGGGTGAGGACCTGGCGGGAGACAATAGGTACCCCCCATTGGTACTTAGGGCCCCATCCCCGCTCATAGGTGTGGGCCAAAGGGGGACAATAGGTCCCCCCCTTATTGTAATTTAGGGCCCCCACCCACCGCTCATGGTCCAGGTCCCCCCACGTAGTAGGGGCATGTTGCCTAAACAGTGACTGCTCGCTGTCATTTAAAACTGGATATAAATCAGAATCTTATATAGAAGTGATAGAGAGCTACAGTAAGAGTACATGTAACCAATAGTTATAGCAAAAACAATAACAATAACAACTGTGACAAACTCCCCTTTCCAAGTTAGTTTGCCACGAGTCCCCTGCCCACATACCATGGACCCTGTAAAATGTAATGTGAAAGTCTCTGTTCGTGTATTTGGACTATATGGTTTGGGAACCGAACAGTCGCATGAACCGGAGAGCACCCTGGAGCTTGTTTAGCCTAATTGATACTTTGTAGCAATTTCCACCGCAGTGTTCTAAGTGTTTGTCTGGGTGGCTGTATTTCCTATGGATGGCGGCCATCTTATGAACACAGGCAGAGGTGTTTGGTTGTCGAGTTCATGGCAGGGGCGTACCTAGAGCATTTGGCACCCGGGGCGGATCCTGTGCTTGGCACCCCCCCCCCATCCCAAAAAAAAAAAAACCTGTAAAAAATGTTAAAGGTTTTCTTTCTTTTTTTTTTACAATTTGTAAACTGTCAGCCCCTCCTACAAAACCCTTGCAGCCCCACACACACATTTACAGGCAGACAGTCACATACTCAGTTACAGGCAGACAGTCACACACAATCACAGGCAGACAGTCACACATACACATTTCCTCCGTGCGGCCAGTTTATCAGCTGTTTGCTTGTGTGAGCTGTACTGGCTGCACGGCACCCTAACTACCATGGGACACTGTGCGGCCACAGCTCACACAGCCTCCTCCAGCCAGGGCCGGTGCAAGGATTTTTGCCACCCTAGGCAAAAGTAAAGTTTGCCGCCCCCTATGTGACATCACAATGCCCCACCCATATGATTTGCCATGTTAACTAACGCCAGTGCTGCAGAGCCGCCGTGTTTACATTAAAAGGCCTGCAGGGACAGGCTATAGACACCAGAACCACTACATTAAGCTGAAGTGGTTCTGGGGACTATAGTGTTTCTTTAATGTGAGGTAAATTAGAGCTTAGTGCCACAATTATATACTAGATTGCCTACTTACAACCAGATGAGGATGATGATGGGCTCTAGCTGCAGTCTGGCTCCACTGGTCTGGTGCAGAACAGGCTCTCTGGAGGTGGTTTTTAACTGTGGTCACAAAAATCAATGTTCTGGGAGAACGGGAAGCAGCTCCATTTTTTGGGGGTCCTTTACACAGCTCAAGGTCTGGGTCCCAGGGTCCACATTCATGTTCCACCAATGAGTTTGTTCACAGGGGGTGGAGTGTGTAGGGGATGTCCTGATATGTGTGTAAGGAATGCATTGTGTGAAATTGTGTTTGTATGTGTAAGGACTGCAAGGTGTGTTTCTGTGTATGTATGGGATGCATTGAATGTGTGTAAGGGGTGCATTGAGTGTGTGTAATGAATGCATTGTGTGTTTCTGTGTGTGTAAGGGATGCATTGTGTGTAACGGTTGCATTGCTTGTGTATGTGTGTCTGTGTGTGTAATGCATTGTGTGTTTTTCTGTGTGCAAGGGGTGCATTGTGTGTATGTGATGAATGTCAATCTCTCCTCCCGCTCCAATTTCCTTCTCCTCCTCCCAATTTCTCTTTACCCCCCCTCCTAATTTCCTCCTAATTTCTCTTTCTCACCCCCCCTTCTTTCTCACCCCCCTCTTTCTCTTTCTCACCCCCTTCTTTCTCTTTCTCACCCCCTTCTTTTCTCTTTCTCACCACCCCCTTCTCTTTCTCACCCCCCTTCCTCTTTCTCACCCCCCTTTCTCTTTCTCACCCCTTTTCTCTTTCTCACCCCCTCCTTTCTCTTTCTCACCCCCTCCTTTCTCTTTCTCACCCCCCCTTCTTTCTCTTTTCTCACCCCCTTTTTCTCTTTCTCACCCCCCTCCTTTCTCTTTCTCACCCCCCTTTCTCTTTTCTCACTCCCCCTTCTTTCTCTTTCTCACCCCCCTTCTTTCTCCACCCGCCCCAGCAATGCGCCACTGGTTCATGGAACTATTTTTGGACACTGAAACTCCCAAACACCAGTGGACTTCCATGATCACCTGTGTTCAGTTCTTCAACACTTAGAAAAACACTGTTAGGTGGAAACTGTAACGGACCGTTTTGCCCAAAAGAGGTTAAAAACTGTTTAGGCGATATTCCCCTTTTTCAGCTGCTACTGCAAGCACCAATCTCCTGAACTGCAAACCCATGAATTCACCAACTCCCGAACTGCAAACAAGGGAATACTCGAAACTCCCGAACTGGAGACACACGAATAGCTGCTAGCAGACGAACAGGAAAAGCCCCCAAGCGGCTTACACTCCTGGCAATCAGTCTCTAACAGCATACAGTAAATCCTCCCCCAATTATGAGACGACACTTCACTTTGAGGGTTAAGCAGGAACTGATTTACTGGGGCTAACTTCCCGGCTTTTATGCAGGTCTCCCACCTGGTGGACACTCCCCTAGGGGACCAAATGGGAGACTGGGACACAAAGGGTAAAAGGACCAATCACAGACTTACACATTTCAACCATCCCACAATGCATCACAATCCCTCCTCTCTGCCCTGGAGATAATTGGGAAGTAATTTAATTATCTCCAAAGACAGAGGCAAAACTCCATTAACCACATGGCAGAAAACAAACAGTAAAAGACATAAAATTACCTACAGTTACATTCAGTACATAAAACATATACGTTCTACATATCCCCAGATAGCTCAGGTCTGAGCGCACATTATTAAGCGAATGGTGCTCAGACCACACAAAATCAGTTTAATCGCCATGGAGCCAAAGTCTTTACACAGTCAGTTTCATGCGAATGGGCTCTATGGGATTCCTATCTGGGGCACAACACACTCAAACAAAACTACCAAACACCTGGCAGAAAAGCACGAATAAGTCTTTTCTGCAGGGAAAAAAGATGTCTTTTAACATGGGGCCATAGTCCAAAGGCAGCAGACGAGCAACCAGGCTTCTCCAGTGTACAGTGGCAAGGTTGGTTTCGCCACAGAAACGTTCCCACGAACAAGGGAAACATTGCGTTTAGTTCAGTTCCTGACTCAATTATCTCCCAGGCACAGGGGAGGGATTATCTTGTTTTGTATGGGAGTGTAGTGGACCTGAGAGCCAATGTAATCGTGTGTATGTTTTTACTGTAGTCTACTCTCAGGTCCAGGGTGGAGTGCCCCTTGCATGGGGACCTGCATATAAGGCCAGTTGTGTCTGCCAATAAACGTATTCCAGCTTGTACTCACAGAACTATGTGTTGTCTGGTTACTGGGAGTGGAAGGGGCTAATCACTGATCACTGTTCCAGTGTTGAGAATTTCGACTGAGAAAGTCCTTCTAAGGACTAGAGCTCCCAGGACTGAGTGTCCCATGCGCAGTGTTATTTTCGTCCTACAGTAAGAAAACAAATAATTTTTTACCGAATTTCATCTGAAAAAACATGTTTTACGGACAAAATTCGGACTGGACGATTGAAATTTTTATTTAGTACGAATTCATTTGTACGAAACGAAAATTTCACTGGTGTACATTTCTATTGATTTGTGAAAAGTGGAAGAGTTTTACTAGGTAGCAGTATAAACATTGCTTTTTCTCTGAGCCTGCAGGGACAGGCTATAGACATCAGAACCATTAAGCTGTAGTGTTTCTGATGAGTATACAGTAAACTATATGAGAAGAGTATATAGAGTATATGAGAAGACTTATGGAACCAGTGCATTAGATTTAATGCTGACCTAAAATACATTGCTATGATTCCAGTTTCTTTTGAATTACCTATATTGGTATTACTGTTGTAACATTTTTGTCTATATCAGTAGTTCCCAACCCATTCCTCAAGTACCCCCTAACAGTCCAGGATTTAGGGATTACCCAGTTGTGTTTAAGGTGTATTTAGCAAAAAAGGAAGAAAAAAACACTTTAGACACAACCGGCTAATCCCTAAATCCTGGACTGGTAGAGGGTACTTGAGGACTGCGTTGGGAACCCCTGGTCTTTATGAATGGGCTGAGGTAGGTATGTCATGTATGAGCTATAAAGCCTTTGGTTGAGGAAATCTGTACTCATTCACTGTTTTCCATACAATGAGAAGTCTTTACAAGTGGAATTTGTTTAAGCTTACGTTAGGGAAATTCATTAGTGGGAGTCATTGTGATGAGCCCATGATAATGTTAGACACCACATAGGAAATTATGACTAATTATTTAGATCTGGATAAGAGTGGTTATATTCCTGCATACTGGCTATTCAGAAGACCTATTGTCACAATGTCTTTTGTTCTTTATGAAGGTGCTCTGTGAGCTTAAACATGTTAGGCAGCTTCAGTACTGTTGACTAAATAGCTGGGAGTGTCAGTACACTGTTTCTCTTATTTTTTACTATTTATTTTTTATTGATAATCTCTATTTCTACTATTCAGCTTCTGATAGTAAGACTGGATACTCGGGTAACCTGAATCAATACACTTGTACTGAGTGTTCAAAGCACTTTTGGGTGTCTTCTAGCCTAACTAATACAGATTTTATTGTTTTATTGAAATTCTAGAGTGTCCCACTTAATGGTGTTGATTCCTTTTGTTCTTTTTAAGTGATTTTAAGTTAGTGATTAGGCCTCTTGTTTTGCCATACTGAATTTTTCCAAAGCTACTACTTTAATATAACTTTAAGATAATATTTACCTAACAAAAAGTAGGAATTACTGAAGGGACACAAAGCCACAGATAATGAGACAATAGAAGCATTTAATTTTCTCCCTTGAGTTTTCCAACAGTTCAATGTGTGTGAATGCAGCAAGTGAATGTAGCTTATAAAAATAACAGGTTTATCAGCCAGCTCTAAGATTCTGGAGGATATATTTGTATCCGTATCTGTATGGCATTGGATTGTGGAAGAAATTCTACTGATGATGTAGACCGAGACTTACTGATGACTGGTGAGATCTTCATCCGGTAAAGGGGGCATAATTCTATTTATTGAATTGTGCATTGACATTAAACTATAGTTTGGAAACAATTATGGGAATGAACTTGATTTGTTTTTGTAAATTAAACTATCATTGCATAAATTGAATTGTGTTGCTTCAGGGGAGACTACCCATTAATCTTGATGAGAGCTAATCTCTAAATTTCTATTAAGTGCAGCTAAACTCTTCAGCTCATTCCATGTTCCTTTCAAACAGAATTTAACTGAGCAGCTCACTGCAAGCTTTTATCGATTGTAACCGAACTCAGTGTTCAGATCATTGCAAGTTCTGGTCATGTGTTGCTGAACTCAAAAATCCATTACAAGTTCCTGCCATGTATAACTTAATTCAGCAGATCATTTCCAATTCATATTAGATGTAACTGAGTTATGCAGCTCCTTGAATACCTGTAATTTAAGGATCTGTTCTTCCCCACAGTAGTTCGATGAATATTAAGTTGTTAAATATGAATGTTTTCCAGGTAATTATCACCTAAGGCAGTGTTTCTTAATCTTTTATCTAAGTAAGTAGTACTTCAGATCCTTCCAATCGATAGTCCCTTCAAGTAATTATTTATCAAAAAATACAAAAATAAAGTTGCACCACAAAATAGTAAGAACTACAGCAGAATTATATACAAAGCTTATTATGATGAATTACAGTCGCCATGGTATCCACTAACAGTAATCTTCAGCAAACAGATTTGGGGTATGATGGCCCTCCATTGGACATGATATAAAGAGAATCCAAAAAAGTTCTGATAGTGTTGCAAGTTTAAACAAAAAAGTAAGAATGCATAAGAGAGAAAGGCCACTCGCATTTAGTGGAGTTGAATATAAACTTGCATAATAACAGCATGTAGCGGTACAATCCTCATTTATGGATATGCAGCAATGAAGATTCTAAAAAATACTCTGATAGGTATTGTAAAAATAAAGGAGGAATTCAAGCCACAATTTGCAGAGCCAGACAATATATAATCCAGAAAATTTTATTAGCCAACAGTAGGTGAAATACCAAAAAGCAGTTAGAAGCAGAAAAACAAGGTGCAAACAATGCTTTTCTCCTACAGACTTCATCAAGTGTACACTTGATAATGTTGCACTTTTCTGAATTATGTATTGCCTGGCTTTTATGTGGATATTATTAACATTTTTATTTTGAATAAAATTATTAATATTAATACAAGATGTTTTGATGCATTTTCATAGTTTTCACAATTTTTTTTTTATATTTTGCCCCACAATGATCCCCACAATATTATTCACTACAAGTTTTTTTTATTTTTTGCCCCACAATGATCCCCACAATATTATTCACTACTAGCTTCTGGATACCTGAATCTACCTATCCCTACTATATATCCTTAGGCTGGGATTCTACCTTTGTATGCTGAACACTTTGCGCTCTCAAGAAGCTCAATATTTGTCAGCAGCCTCTTACTTTCTATTTACTGATTTGTTGAAAACACTGCACTATCTAATTATTTTTGTTTTTTGTTCCTTTTTTCACACTACCCATTGGAGCATTATGAAGATTCTCGCTGGCTGCATATCTGTAAGTGGGGATTGTACTGATGCTGTTATTATCCCAGGTTACATTAAGCTCCACTAAATGTTAGCTGCCTTTTGTCCATTACAGTCTTACCTTTGGTGTTTAAACATACTACAATATTAGAATTTTTTATATTTTTTTTATTTCATATTACATAGTTATATAGTTACATAAAAAGACACGTGCACCCATCAAGTTCAACCTATCTCAAATCAGTTTTTTTGCTGTTGATCCAAATAGATCCTATAGAGGACCATCATACCCAATTATTGTTTACAGAAGATAATTATTAAGAAGACCATGGAGATTACCATCCATCACAATAAGCTTTGTTATAATTCTGCTTTTCTTATTATTTTGTTGCGCAAAATAATTATTCTTGTATTTTGTGCTATTGTTTGTGTGGGTATAGAGGGTTTTTACCATATCAGGTATTTGCTGCCTCATTCTCCTACTTAAATACAGAAATTCTAGTGTTCTGTTCATTCTTTAACCCATTTAACTATTTATCCAGTGCGTACTTCAGAGCAGAAATAATTTCTCACTAAATGTAATTACATTGGAGAGAAGTATTCGTATTGACAAGTAGGATTCAGCCACTGTAAATGTTAAACCCTTTAGAGGTGCTAAATAGACACAGACACCCAATACATTTTTTCTGTCCAAGGCCTCAATTTTTTTTTTAGAAATTTTACTAAAATTATTAACAATTTTTGGATACAGTTTTCAAAGGATTTATCTACAGAAGTCACCATAAACGTCTATGGGAATTTTTGTAGCAAATAATTTGATAAGTTTATACGGAAATATTAAATCGAGGCCATCATTACTAATTCTCAGAAACATAGTGGTACATTTGATAAGTAAACATAGATACATTTAAATATTAGTACAAACTCCAAAAGTGTCAGGTCTCTTAAGAAAGTCTTCATAAAACAAAATGATAAGAAAAAATGCTTTCTTTTATCTTGCCCATTATTTTGTTTGGGGAAAAATAGTGAAAAATAAGTACTTACCAAACATAAGTGTGAATTTTCAATTCATGTGATTATCTGATTCTCTCATTCAATCAGCTATCCCTGCACAGCTTGGCTTAACTCAGGAGGGTTAATGAAAGCTCATAACAGGAAGTGACTCTATGTAATTTGTCGAAGCATTAGCCAAAGAGTTTGACTTGTCTACTGTCAAGGTTTGGTGTGATAAACCAACACAGAAAGCTTGAACCAACACCTAACCTATATAGATATGGTAGGTTAAATATGATATTACAAGCCTTTAGAGGTAGCCAGACACGGTAGATAGAAGTAGTCAGCGTTAGCCAAGGTCAAGTGAAAAAGATAAACACAGTAATGATAGACAAAGAAAGAACACAAGGAAGAGAGAGATCAGACTAGTAAAGAAAGGCTGTGTCAAAATACCAGGAAAAGAGTAAACTAGATCAGGAACGCACTATTGGGACTGTAGAGACCATAACAGAGCACAGGACAATGGCCGACCACAGATATGTATATGTTTTGGGGGAAATTACATCATTCACATCATTCACATCAAGCTCCAAGTGTGTGTGGAAAAAAAACATAATCCCGTCTGCCTAACTTGTCCACATTGATGCACAAGCACTGTGTCATAAATTGATGTAGGAACACAGCATACAGCATCGTAATACATAATACATATGGACATGTAAATGCACATTATTTTGTGTGAGAGTTTATGAGGCTTGGTTTGGTCTTGGTTTGTGCAGCAAAAATAAAGTATATATATATATGTGTGTGTTGTCTATAATTTTGCAGGCATATTTAAAATGGCATTGGTGTGGCTGTTTGTCCTTGGAAAGCTGAGGCTTCCCCATCTCTAAAGTATAATGTACTCCAGTTTAGGTGTTATTAAAACAATTATTTATTTACAGAAAATGTTTTAAAGTTAAAGATGAAGAATCAGAGTGCGGTGAAGGAATTTATCCTGTTAGGATTTCCAGATGTGCCCTCCATAAAGATGACAATTTTTGTCTTGTTTTTGGTGTTTTATGTGTCTACACTGATTGGAAATATGATCATCATTATTACGACTGCCATCAATTCTCAGCTTCACACTCCCATGTATTTTTTCCTCAGCAACCTCTCTTTCCTGGAGATTCTCTACATATCGGTCACCATTCCAAAAATGCTTGTTAATGTCCTACTGAAAAGCAATTCAATCTCTTTCATGGTCTGTGCTGCCCAAACATTTCTTTTCATAGCGCTGGGCAGCATAGAGTGCACTTTACTTGCAGTCATGGCATATGATCGTTATGTTGCTATCTGCAATCCACTGCAATATATTGTTGTGATGGATATCACTTCCTGCTTATCATTAGTTTGTAGCTCATGGGTTAGTGGATTTCTCAATTCAATGATCCACACTGTTCTTACTTTTAACTTGCATTTCTGTTCATCAAATAAAATTAATCAGTTTTTTTGTGACATCCCACCCTTGTTGAAAGTGTCCTGCAGTAATACAGCCATTAATGAACTTGTTTTATTTATAGTTGGAGGAATTTATGGATTTGGATCATTCATAACTACGTTAATTTCTTACCTACATATAATTTCAACAATACTAAAAATAAAATCCAAAGAGGGGCAGAGGAAAGCATTTTCCACTTGTGCATCTCATCTAATTGTTGTAACATTGTTCTTTGGAACATCTTTCTCTGCATATCTAAAACCAACTACCAGAGAAGAGTCGCAGGAACAAGAAAAGCTTGTCCCGGTTTTTTATGCTGTAATAACACCAACTTTAAACCCTATCATATATACATTGAGGAATAAAGAATTCAACAATGTCTTGAGAAAAATGTGCAGGATGATTTTTGCAGATAACACGTACTCAAATAAAGAAATTAAAAGAAGCTGAAATATTAGACAACAGCCTTTATGAGTACAGTAAAGAAATACTCCAACTACCATAATTGCTGCAGATTAGAATAGTTGTTGAAGGAACACCATAACAGTATTCCTGACACTATAGTCCTTGAATTCAGCATCAGGTCCCTGGCCCCTTCTCTGTGTAGACTAAAGGGGAATTTAATCACCTTTATTTCCACAGCCCGCATGCCTTAACGCGGCTGGGCCTACCTGCCCCCCACCACCTCCATGGCTGAGATCATCAGTCTTGGTGATCTCATCTAGTTCAATGCATTTCCATGGGAAAGAATTAGGAGGCCATTGGACATGTGTAGCAAAACACCACCCAGACCAATCAGCATCTCCTCATAGAAATGCATTGAATCATGGCATCTCTGTGGGGAACAAAACAATACACCCAGAGATGGGCAAGTGCTCACTGACCTCTCACCAACAATCTCCCCCAAGTATCCTATCTCTCACAACCCTCTGTTCCCAATAGGTGCAAAGGGTCTACCATTTATTTTAACAATAGCACATGGAAAAACCCCAATATATACCCCTTGAAAGCATATATGAAGGTACTAAAGAAAAAACTATCTCTGACCTGATAACACAGGGCAGACCCACTTTACAACAGACATTTCAACACTTGTAAATTAAACACTTTCTGAAAACACTACATCTACCCTGAAACTGGCCTCAGGGAGAAGACCAAATTTGAAGAATTATGTTCTCATACTAGTTCTGTCCTGAAAACATTTTCTAAATGCTATAGATTACGTTAACCCATGATTCGCTTCAAACTCCCCTCCTTTACATGTGCTTGGAATGAGCACATCCCCTCTATATTTATGGGGGGTTCACCCCTGTGCATAGCAATGTAAAGCAAGGCAGAATACTTATGGGGGCTCACCCCTATATTTATTATTATAATGCAATTCAGAAATAGTTATGGGGGTTCACCCCTGGTCTTATCAGTATAATGCTATGTGCAAAGACTTATGAGGACTAACCCTTGAGCTTAGCAGTATAATGAAATGCAGAATATAATTCAATGTAGAAGGATCCATGTAGTTCTGTAGGCTGAATCTATGTGAATTAGACAAAAAAAAAAAACCGTAAGGGCCCTAGCAAGTCCCCCAGACCGCTGACAGCCCAGAAATGGAGGTAATACATCCCTGGAATGAGATTAGACTATCACAGAGATAGTAAAAAGATGTATCATGTATAGAGGAAACAAGAAAAGGGCTGGAGAGACTGTAAAAATGAGGGGAACAAAGGGAAAGGTAAAGGTTTCAAATATATAAAAAAATAAAAACAATACAATGTCATGGGACACAAGCACTATGAACAGTGCTGATACAGGAGAAACAAAGAAAGAGGAGATAGCTTTTGCCGTCAATGGCTTATATTACCTCCTACTACTCTTTTGATTGGTTGATATGTTCTGATCAGTTTTTTTGCTGCCATGGAATTCAAGGAAAGGAAATCAAATTATGAAGATTCCTGTCATGCTATAAACCTATAACATAGGTGATTCAAAGATGATGTTGAGTGGCAGTGGTTAGCAGTGCTTACAAATCTCTACACAGTGCTGCTCCGACCTACTTATCCTCACTATTACACAAATATGTCCCATCTAGGCCCCTACGCTCTGCCGGAGACCTACATCTAACCTCTGTTCGTACTCCTACCTCTGATGTTCACCTTAAAGACTTCTCTAGGGCTGCACCATTCATATAGAGCGCCCTTCCCCTCTCTGTTTCACCCAATCTCCACTCCTTCAAAACATCTTTGATTCCTCTCCTGAAACTGTCATCAAAACAAAACACTAAGCCCTCAATGAACACTATCCTAGCAACCTACCTTTCTACCCTACCCTTACCTTTTGTGTCACATTACCCCACTCCCTCTAGCATGTAAGCTCATTGAGCAGGACCCTCAATCCCTCTGTTCCTCTAGTCCACCCATTGTACAGCACTACAGTACTTGTTGGCACTTTATAAATAATAATAATAATAATAACAATGTTGATATTTTGCTCTCTGTGCATCTGGATCTAATCCTCTGTGAGTTTTGAATTATTATTGCACAATGTTATTGCTCCTTTTTATGTACATTGCTGGGCACCTTCTGGAGACATTGTTCAGGGTTAATTGTGAACTTTTTCACCCAGTCCCTATCTAATCCACTTACTCCTGGCTATCTCAATAACACATTGAATCTGATGTTGTGACTGAGTTTTTTCCACCCTGGACATTGGACATGTACAATTTGTTTAGTTCCGAATGTACATTCGGACAAATTTCATGCAATTAAGACATTCGGATGCTTACTAATGTCCGAAGTGCTGAAGTTCGGTAGTTCGGAAGTGCCGAACCGAACCGAATTGCCAAAATTCCAAAGTGCCGAAGTTCCGAAGTACTTTGGATTTCTGAAAAGTGGCAAAACAAGAGAGAGGGAGGGAAAATTATGTGAATGATGACAGGAATCTTAACCAATAGGCAAATTTCTGGCACTGGGAGCCCTATAGATGTGTAGGTGGTTGTGGTGGCAGTCCGGGCACTGGTAGCCCTATAGATGTGTAAGTGGTTGTGGTGGTAGTCCTGGCACTGGAAGCCCTGTAAATGTGTAACTGGTTGTGGTGGCAGTCCTGGCACTGGGAGGCAGAAGCCCTACAGATGTGTAAGTGGTTGTGGTGGCAGTCCAGGCACTGGGTGGCGGGAACCCTATAGATGTGTAAGTGGTTGTGGTGGCAGTCCTGGCACTGGGAGCCATATAGATGGGCAGGGGGCTCCCAGTGCCAGGACTGCCACCACAACCACTTACACATCTATAGGACTCCCAGTGCCCGGCCTGCCACCACAACAACTTACACATCTGTAGGGCTCCCAGTGCCAGGATTTCCACCACATCCACTTACACACCTATAGGGCTTCCAGTGCTTACTAATGCCACCACATCCACTTTAACATCTATAGGGCTCCTGCCTACCAGTGCCTGGACTGCCACCACAACCACTTGCACATCTATGGGGCTCCCAGTGCCCAGACTGCCACCACAACCACTTACTAGACATGTGACATTTCATGCAATTTGGACATTTGGATGCTTACGAAGTTCAGAAGTTCCGAATTGCCAAAATTCGGGAGTTCAGAAGTGCTGAACCGAACCAAATGCCATTGGTCTGAATTGCCAAAGCAGACTAATTTTTTTACTTACTCGAATTTCCGAACTGAACGGAAATTTTTGCCCAGGCACATCCCTACTGGACATTCATATAGTTTTACTGCATTTATTACAATTTATATCACATCATCACCTTTAATATTGCTCTTTTTATTACTAGTCATTTTCACAATACTTAAAGAGACACTGTAGTCACCAGAATAACTACAGCTTAATGCAGTTGTTCTGGTAATAATAGAACACACCTGCAGGCATTTTCATGTAAACACTGCACTTTCAGAGAAAAGGCAGAGTTTACATTGCTGCCTAGGGACACTTCAAGTGACAGTCTCTCAGATGGCTACCAGAGGTGCTTGCTGGGTCAGTCCTACGAAACGTGCAGCACTGACGTTCAGCGACACTGAACTTTCCCCATAGAGATGCACTGATTCAATTCATCTCTATGAGGAGCTGCTGATTGGTCAGGGTGGGGAATGACCCTGCCCACGTCTAGCCTCCTTGGCCGAGATCATCAGAATTATAATCTCAGCCAATCCAATGCTTTCCTATGAGAAAGCATTGTGATTGACTGAGATCATCAATTCTGATGATGTCAGCCAAGGAGGCAAATTAGGAGCAGGGTCAGCACCGTGGACCCCAACGGAGCTGGAAAAAAGGGTGCGTTTTCTAGTTTTATAAGGGTGGCACATGCATGTATTTTTTAACACTATAGTGTCAGGAATGCACGTTTGTGATTCCTGACACTATATACGTTTTATGATTTTAGTGCCTTAACAAAGTCATATTTGGAGCACTAATGTTTATGTGTATAAAATAAGCTGTTTATTTGTCCCCACTAAAAAACAAAACAAATAACAGCCCTTTTCTCCATCCCACATCAATATATTTATATATATATATATATATATATATATATATTATATTAATTGCCCCCAGCATCACCCTTATAGTGAATGCATATTTAGGTGAGTGCAACCCTCTTGATTTTGTGTATAAGTATATGTGGGAGTCCAGGCCAATTCCCCAGTTTTGCATCTCTCCCTGTCACAGGGCCTTTTTTAACCGTGCACTGCAGAGAGTCCCATCACACAACCAGAATGTAGGGTTGGTTGGCCAGCACTTGCTTGTTGTCTTTTGAATTTGTAAGTCCCACAAGAATTTTAACCCTGTATTTCTCAACTACCCTTTGCGGTATCTCCAATCTGGATTTAAGCATGTACCTATGTTACAGTACACAATCCATTGGTTGTGCCTCTCAGTGTATGTTGCCCCTGCAAAATGTTTCCACACAGTTACTTTGTGCTGGATTGTCTCGGAGGCCTCTTTGCACATCTTGGATCCTCAAGGGTGTGGTTCTGAAGCAGTGACATTAAAACTGAAATAACCAGCTGAACTGGGCTGCTTTGGGTGTTACATATTGATTTAATAATTGGAATTATATTTTAAGATCTAAATTTCTGTATATGTTGATCTATTTTTTGTTGTAAATTTCTGTTTGTTGAAGAACATATTTTCTGCTTTTAACATTATGCAGGGAATTAGGTAATGTATCGGTACAGGTGCAGGATCCGTCGTGAGCTTATTGTGGGACAAGCAAGTCCCCTGTAGCAATAATTTGTGACACACAGGTCACCAAGTCACGTGAAATGAGAGACAAGTAAAATGTAAATCAATAGTTGAAAATTTGAACAACAAAATGATGAGATATATGTATCCTAACATTTAGCAGGTTCGAGTATGTATAAGCAGTAGAGATATCTAGGGGTGTGCCAGTCTCCTCATGGTATACTTTGTAGTTAGTGCTCCCCTACTATCCCGGAGGTGGAGAGGGGAGGGGGCAGGGGGAGACCTCCAAGAATTTGGTAAGTGGAGGAGATGGATTGTAGAGGATATATTTTATATATGATATCTTTTTTGATATTTTAATATTTTGAAAAAAGCTATTTAAAAGTTGTAATAAATATGCACATGTTAAGGTGATTGGAATAAGTCCTCTTATGTATATATCTTCTTGTATCAATGACTCGCCTTAATATATTTCTATATCACCCAAAAAAATACCATTCTTTATAAAAATATCCATTTATTCTTTTCCCAATGCAAACAGCAATACATACATAAAATCTGAACAGATGGTACAGCTTAACACTGATGTTACAGAGAGAGAGAGAGTTCTTTGATGAGAGTAATCGTCTTTCTCATTAGAGATTTGTTTGCCTGAACTGAAGGAAGCCAGTATGAGGAAGGCTGAACTTGATGGACACATGTCTCTTTCAGCCTATGTAACTATGTAACTATGTAACAAGGTGAATTGTTAGTGTAGGACCCACCTAAGAGGCTTGCCTTAACATGACAGATGGGCTTACACCTAAAGACCATTGGATTGAAACAAAAAACCTCAATTTGTCTAAACATTCATAGAGATTTGGGGGTAGTGCACAGGTAACTCTTTTCTTTGTTTTTTATTGTATGTATTGGGGCTGATGTGTACTATGGTCATTGCTGCCATATTACATGCATTAACATATACATTACACAGCTTATTTCTTTTTAAACAGTTTTAAATGTTGCAAAATATTTCTATATCAATATTGTAGTTAGATTTTATACACATTATATGTCCAAGTATTTTACAAAATACTAAAATCTAAAATCTACATAGGTTTATATTTATGTACCGGTTCTACAAGAGAATTAGGTCAAATTGTAGTTGTAAACATAAATGAAGCAGACAAATCACATGATTAGGTATTAAATTCTAAAAAAAAAAAAAAATGTGGTGTGCAAGGGTAACAAGTAGCAGAAACAAGTGTGATAGAAACATCAAAAATATTTAGCAGCCGTTTACAATACGCAGCAATACTCCATGCATACAAACATATATTAGTACGTTGCTCAGTGCAATCAGAATAAAAACTAAATTAAATATGAATAACCAAGGAGCCAAGTTCTAGATTTGTTCACTAAAACAGACATTGTGCAGAATTAATTTGTAACTATATTGTCAAAATTGTGAAAGCTATTTTTATAATATGAATAGTTTGAGCTAAAATGTACTAATTCTTTTTCAATTATTCGCAACAATTCATGGATTTTTGAACATACAGTTGGAATCAACATTTTTCCACCTCCATTGAAAATCAGGTTTATTGTCAAAATGTATAGACTTTCAGCTGTTTGCAATGAACAAATCAAACAAAAGTAATTGAAATAGCTCAACACAATGATTGCTTCAAGTGGTTTCCCCAAATCCATCTGAAAAGGAACTTATGACTTCTCCAGTCTCATAATTATTCAACTCCCTGATTAGAATCCATCACAACAGCACAAATATGCAAAACAGGTGCTGTCTCAAGCACACCTGATACAACTAATCAAGGGTTCCAGCCAGGGGTCAAGTCCTGGGTAAAAAGTGTGGGAACTCACCTAAGATCGATTCCACCCCCCCACCCCACCCCCCAAAAATAAAATAATTATATGCTTGTATGCAAGTGGGACAGGGTCTGAGGAAGGTGACAGGAGCTGAGGAGGGGGACAGGAACTGAGGAGGGGAACAGGGACTGAGGACGGGGGACAGGGGCTGAGGAGGGGGACATGGGCTGAGTAAGAGGACAGGGCTGAGGAGGGGGACAGGGACTGAGGAGGGGGACAGGGACTGAGGACAGGGACATGGGCTGAGTAAGGGGGACTGAGTAGGAGGGACAGGGACTGAGTAAGGGACAGGGCTGAGGAGGGGGAGGGGGACAGGGACTGAGGAGGGGGACATGGGATGAGTAAGGGGACAGGGACTGAGGAGGGGGACATGGGCTGGGTAAGGGGACAGGGACTGAGAAGGGGGACATGGGCTGGGTAAGGGGACAGGGACTGAGGAGGGGGACAGAGACAGGGGCTGAGGAAGGGGGGCTAAGGAGGGGTACAGGGTGCTGAGGAAAGTGCATAGGGCCTGAAGAAAGGGATGAAAAAAAAACCTCCCTGAGGCTTACCTTGGGTCAGGAGGGGTGGGACAGGATCTGGAGCCTGCAGTCAGTGGAGTCGGCCTCTCCTGATGATGTCAGGAGAAGGGGGCATGACTTCCTCTGCTCTTCTCACAGACTCCCCAGCAGTCCTGTGAGAAGAGCAGTGAAAGTCATGCCCTCTCCTCCTGACATCATCAGGAGAGGCCGGCCAACTCCACTGGCTACAGGGAGAGAGGTGAGTTTAAAAATCTGAGTCCCCAGCCATAGGCAGGGGATTCGGATTTGTGCTCCCCCTTGCTCTTGTGGACGCTTGTGCTAGCCCTGGGTCCTGCGGGACTAGTAATGCGAACGGCATTCCTGCTGTGGAAAAAGTGCAGGAACGCCATTCCCACGCCTTTCTGCAGGACTTGAGCCCTGATTTCAGCTCTTTCATCAGGTGTGCTTGAGCTGGAACACTTAAAATACCTGAACTGGCTAGGGGTTTATTTTCACGTTTGACTGCATGTTAGAGATATGACTAAGTTAGAAGAATGGTCCACAAAGTTTAGAGAAGAGATCATCACCCTTCACAAACAAGGAACAGGATACAAAAAGATAGCGAAGGCACTGAATGTTCCTAGAGACACTACTGTAAGCATAGTTCACAAGTTGTAAATTAAAGGAAGAGTAGTTACACTGCATGGATGGGGCAGCAAAAGGAAGCTATCAATGGCTGCAACAAGATTTCTGAGAAGGCAGTTTGTGAAAACCCTCAATCTGCAAAAGATCTGCAGAAAGACTTGTTGGACAACAAGCACTGAGATTTCAGTGAGCACAGTAAGGTGCGTACTAAACACAGAAGGTTTCCATACCATAACTCCAAGACATACACAACTACTGACCCAAAAGCACAATAAAATCCAGCTTCAATATGCTCAAAATCATATAATTAGGCCACAGAAGTTTTGCGATTCTGTTCTGTGGAGCGATGATACAAAACTGGAACTTTTCAGCCCAATGGTCCAGGAGTATGTCTGAAGGAAGAAGAATGAAGCATTTGCTGAAAACACTCTGCCTACAGTTAAGCATGGTGGTTGCTCAGTGATGCTCTGAAGAAGCTTTGAACTGGAAATCTGGAAACCTGCAGTATGTGGAAGGCAAGATGGATTCAATGAAGTATCAGGAAATCCTAGGAGAAAACCGTCTGTGAGGAAGCTGAAGTTTGGGCTTAATTAGACAACTCCACCAAGGGTTGGTTGCAGAAGAAGTACTTGAAAATTACCTGACTTCAATTCCATAGAAAATCTCTGGTGGGATTTGAAGAAGGTGGTTGCAGCACACAAACCTAAGAAAATTACTCAACTGGAGGCCATTACTTATGAGCAATGAGCTAAGATCCCTCAGGAACACTGCCAGCTGGTGTCTGGCTATTCATCTAGTTTGCAGCAGGTCATAACAGCAAAAGGGTGCTCTACTAAGCACTAAATATGCTTGTCATGAAGGAGTTTAATCATTTTGAGACTGGATAAATCATTATAAGTTGCATTTTCATTTGAATTTGGGAAACCTACTTGAGACACGTGTTGTGTTGAGCTATTGTTATTGCTTTTGTTTGAAAATTTACAGCTGAAAGTCTGTAAATTTTGACAATAAACCTGATTTTCAATGGGGGCTGAACACCTTTGATCACAACTGTATCTCATAAGGGTAGGCAGCCTGTATACAGTCCTGATAAGTAAAATTGACCTTTCTTTGCAATAGTTTTTTTTGCAGGTGAATGGCTAACTTTCCGCCCCATCTTTATCAAGTCAGTTATTACACCCAACTAAGTAGCCACTTACAAAGGCCCGTTAAATATGAGAATAAATGAACTGAAGTAGCTGTTGAAATGTGTTCCTTTACGCTTTAAATCTAAATGGTACCCATACTGCTTGTATTATTTGCTAAAGTTGGAATTGTTGGGAATTCAAAGTGAACTTCAATTTAAGGTCAAAATAGCCAAAATGGAAACATTCTCCCAAGTCAGTTGTGCTTCCAGTGGAGCTGCTTTGACATTACATTTTAAATTTACTTAGAGTTCTTGACAATCCTCACTTTAGTAAATAGCCCCATTTGTCTGTGTAGGAAAGCATTTCTAGAACATATATACGTCATATTAAATTCTTACCTCGAGTTTGCCTTTGGGGTAAGATAGTAAACACTCTGCAAAGGAAAACATATAACAGCACACAATGCATTCTGGAAAAATTTACAATGCGTTGTAAAAAATAATTGCACTTTATATCTTTATGCTGGCAACTTAGAGAAATAATCTGAAATGTTTAACCCTTAAAGACCAAACTTTTGGAATAAAAGGGAATCATGACATGTCACACATGTCATGTGTCCTTAAGGGGTTAAAATAATTTATCTACACATTTCATTGCTATAAACAATATTGCGTTTCACTTTGCATGAAAAGCATGCTTTACTGTAACCTAATTGAGCTGTATTTTATTAAAAGAAGACTTTTGGTAATCACTCTATATTATAATTGCAGTAATTTTTTAAACGCTCCCTTTACTTCTTTGTTGTTAAGGCTATAGATGATAGAGTTTAGCATGGGGTTCACAATGCAGTATACCAAAGCCACTACCTTATCATAATTTAGAGAATAATTAGATGGTGGAGGTAGATAAGTGAAAATGAGGGTTCCATAATACAGGCTTACAACCGTAAGATGAGAGGTGCAAGTGGAAAAAGCTTTGCTTGTTCCTGCGGAGGAACGTATTTTGACAACTGCAGTGATAATGTATATGTAAGACCTCAGTATCATTAGTAAGCAACTGAATCCTAGCAAACTACCTGTTACAGACATAAGTAAATGATTAACAAAAGTACTGCTACAAGATAATTTCAAGACGGTTGGAAAATCACAGAAGAAGTGATCAATTTCATTGGGTCCACAAAATGGAAGCTGCAACAGGACAGATGTATGAATGGCTGAATACACAAAACCACTTGACCACGAGACTGCAGCAAAACTGTTATATATTGCTTTAGTCATAATGTTGTTGTAATGGAGAGGACAACATATTGCGATATAGCGGTCATAGGCCATGACAGTCAACAGTAAACAGTCAATGGTTACAAATGAGAGGAAAAAAAACATCTGAACAATGCATTCTTCAAATAAAATGTGCTTGTTTTGTGTTAATAAATTGAATAACAATTTGGGAATAGTGTCTGATGTAAAACACATCTCTAAAAAAGAAAAATGGCTGAGAAAAAAGTACATAGGGGTATGAAGATGAGGATCAACTTTTACAACTATGATAATAGCTAGATATCCAAAAAGGCATAATATGTAAACAACTAGAAGTAAAATGAAAAATGCAAGTTGCAGTTCCCGATTGCTTGAAATTCCAATAAAAATAAATTCAGATACCCTTGTTTGATTCCATTCCCATATCATGATGCATTTTTTCCAAGCTGAAGTAAAAAAAAAACAAAAAAAAAAAACACAAATAGATCATGTTATTATTATTATACTAGTAATATTATTTAGAAAACAATCAAAATGCAAACATTTCTTGATCATTTAGCAGATTTTACAAATTTGAGATAAAATTGTGTCAAGGTTGCAGATTTTTTTTAATATTTAAATCAACTGTTCAAATTTGTTATTGTTAATCAAATGTGTTACTGTTCCCTTGCATGTTATAAAACAGTAAGATGCAATAAGGGCATGGGCAAGGCCCCCATCCCATCTCTACAGACATGCCCTCAGGGTAAAGTGGAGAAGAAACATATTAGAGAGCTTGTAGTGGTTCTGTTTGTAGTAATCCCTCATCCAACAGTACTAAATTGCATTAATTGCTAAGGAGATTCAAAATATAAGTGTCACGAGAGCAAGGCACTGCAGGAATGAATTTGGATATTTATTCATATTTTATGAATGGGCAAAGTGTGGGCTCAAAAAGCAATTGTCAAGCCCTTTGAACCAAATGCTGCCCATCTTTGGTGTGAACTAAAGTACCTTAATTCACCCATGTAGTTCCTGTTCATTTAGTGAGGGGTATGCAACTTTTGGCACTCCAAATGTTGTGGATGACATTTTCCATAATGTTCTTACAGCCATATTGCTGGCAAAGCTTCAGGGGAGATGCAGTCCACAATATCTGGAGTGCTGATGTTTGCCTACCCACACTTTAGTGAATATCTACAATGGAGGTGGTGCTGTGTTCTGTGTGGCACTGCAGATTCAAATTAGAAACATGTTCCATTACTTCTGCATAATATATCAGAATATAAAAGTTTAATCACAATATCCTGGCTTAATATATAGACTTTTGAGAAGCACTTACACTCACAAAATTCAAAGTGTTTTTGGACCAGTAGATCTGATTTGTTTACATAATGTTAAACCTGTTGAAGTGAGTAATTATAAAGCTATGTCAACCATGGTGGAAGTGAATAATTGCATTTTTTATGCTAATAATCTATCAATTCCGTACAAATTCTTTATAATTTAGTTTCATGATCGACAATGATAAATAGATATATGTATGTGTGCGTATGTGTGTGTATCTGGTCTAATAAATTAGATACCATCAAATACATTGCCCAGTATATTCCAGGTCCTCTTATGTTGAAACCTTTAGAAGGGTAAATGGACATTTGCTGGAAGAGTAACTGCCATCCCTCTTTTACATAAGACTGAAGCTTGACCTTGAGAAGCATGTTACCAGTCGCCAACTGGAACATTCCAGCCAGAGAGCCCTGTACACCAGGTTCTTCTGAGTAGAGCAAAACCATATCAATAGGAAAATTGATCAGCCTTGTAAAAATTGAAAAACGAAAATAAAAAATTATGGTATATTATAATAAGTCTGAAATACGTTTAGTATTTGTAAGACTGATTTATTAAAATATACACTTAACCTTAGCACAAACCTGTACATTTTATCGAGGAATTGGTATATGTCACTGTAACTGTAAGATGAGAATTACTTTTTTTTTTCTGATTTAATCTTGCTACTCTTTATCCTCTGATTTATCACATATTGATTTATATTTAGATTAAATTAGATCACTGTAATGTAGGCTTACTACAGAAAATGTAACAACATGTGAACCTGATTCCTAAATAGCACCTGTGTGTTCCCGAAGCTTTCTAAACATAAGAGTACATCAAATCAGACAAAAGACAAAACTGAAGATAGAAGAAACATATAATGCATACATGGACTCCAAGAAAAAAACACTGTCTGCTCAATAACAGTAAGTCCAATAAACCTGCCTGTGGCTTAAATTTCGAGAGTGCCTGGAGATTTTTCCTGTTTTCTGTTACATGTATTCTGGATTTGCTAGTCCTGCTTCAGTGCAACGGTATTAAGTGGATTTGCGTGTGGTTCCTTCTTTTTGCTTCACAATTCACAAGTTGTCACGAGCTGAAAAAAACATTAATTAGGTCATATCAGTGATAAAAACAAACAAACATAATTTTGATGGACAGGAAATTAAAGGCTTAGTTTGTCATTTTACTAAAAGAGCATATACCCATATACGCCTTAACAGAATTAATATGCATTGCTTTTTAGCTAACGTTACAAATTTGTTTTTGAGCAGTAATTTTCCTCTACATTAACTAATGGGATTGTTTGAAATAAAACTAGAGTTCATTTATTTATTGCAATGCCTAAAGTAACCTTCCATTGATTGTGCTGAGAAGCCTTGTACATCTTGGTCTATGGTTCCCAAACCAAACCTTACCTTATCATAACAGTCCATCAACGGATGGTTCAGTGGCAACATAGCAAGCATCTCATAAGATTCTGACCAAATACTTCCTCATGGCTACAATTTATAATAGGATCAGAAACTGTTGTTGCTATAAACAAATCTTTTTGTTTTTGTTTGTACTCTTTTTGTACATTTGATGTATGTATCTCCATATACAATTTGTCTTGTATCTATTCAATATAAGAGTACTGCATATATTGATGTAAAAATATAAAAACTTTAGTAAAAAAGTATTTGAAAATAAATACTACATTACCTAAAAACAAACTGTGATGATGTTGGGTGATATATTATTCAAGCAGTCTTCATCATAGCTGAAGAAATCAAATACAATGTGAATACTGGTTATTTATAAGTGCTTCGCAAAAAAACTAAATGAGCCTTTGAGATATATGTATCAAGAAATGATTACTCTTGGGAAAATGGCCTCTAGTGTACATACAATTGCTAATTAGCAACTCTGTTGACAAACCTTTATTTATTTTATTTAAATACTCTCTAGGGTAATTGGTTTTCTCACAGGTGAAGAAAGTAAGGTTAACATTGTCTTACATGTATTATGCCAGTTTTCCAAATTCAGAACCTTTATTTTTATACTCTACATGATCTAAAGTATGCTGATACCATTAGTAATTATTGCATTTGCCTATTTATGCCACAATCATATACAGGTATATAAAGTCAGGCACACAGCCGCACAATCTCCTTAGAACAACATTACACACTTATAGGTTAGAATTCTGCCCTGTTAGAGCTCTTCTGACAAACCGCAAGTGCTGTTGTTGTGGAGTGAAAGTTATTTCATAGTTTATGATATGCCTTTATTTCCAATGAAGGGCTGATTACCACAGTGCAATTATTTGTCATGATCTATTTTGAAGAATATGACTGGTCTGCAGAAAACCCTGTCTTTAACTGCAACGAACCTTGGAGCTAAAATAGAACATCAACTGCAACGTAGTCCTAGCGGCACCACATTGGTATAAGATGTATCAATCTATGAAGATCACCCTAGATTGCTGTAAGACAGTTTTGTTTCAAAATCTAATGGCAACTCTGAATTCATGATGAGGATTGTTATGGATAAAAATTATAATTCAAAGATATGTTTAGGGGAACCCAAATTGTTAGTTCGATCGCTCGGAGAAAGCAAAATAAGACACATGGAGATTGTATATCAAAAGATGCTTCAAGCTATAATTGGGGGCAATTCGTTTTATACAGTGGGGGATACGTGCTTAAGTGTGAAACATATTTACTGTTTTTTAATCAGTCATAGGAAAGGAATGTAAGAAGAGACATATTTCTAAATGTCACAAGATAAGCAGTCTACAAGAGGTACTCCAGTGGGGGCTAGTGATTACGGGGAAGAAGAACTAATAGAGGACAAAGTTCATTTAACTCCTTAAGGACACATGACATGTCTGACATGTCATGATTCCCTTTTATTCCAGAAGTTTGGTCCTTAAAGGACCACTATAGTGCCAGGAAAACATACTCGTTTTCCTGGCACTATAGTGCCCTGAGGGTGACCCCACCCTCAGGGTCCCACTCCCGCCCGGCTCTGGAAGGGGGAATGGGGTTAAAACTTACCTTTTTCCAGCGCTGGGCGGGGAGCTCTCCGCCTCCGATCCTCCTCCTCTCCTCCCCGTCGGCTGAATGCGCATGCGCATTCAGCCGGTCGCATAGGAAAGCATTATCAATGCTTTCCTATGGACGCTGGCGTGCTCTCACTGTGATTTTCACAGTGAGAAGCACGCAAGCGCCTCTAGCGGCTGTCAATGAGACAGCAGCTAGAGGAAATAGGGGAAGGCTTAACCCATTCATAAACATAGCAGTTTCTCTGAAACTGCTATGTTTATAAAATAATGGGTTAAGCCTAGCTGGACCTGGCACCCAGACCACTTCATTAAGCTGAAGTGGTCTGGGTGCCTAGAGTGGTCCTTTAAGGGGTTAAACATAAAGCATATCATGATCCAAGTTAGCCAATTTTATTACAGACTGAACCGAAAATGGCACAAAGGTAAAAAACAGGTGGATAGGTGAAAGTCACTCCCAAACTCAAATAAATCAAAACACACAGTTATGGTAAAGGTAAACCAAATACCAAGATCCAGGACGCCACAATCACTATGTGTACCAGCCTGTCTCTGATGGATTGATTAATCCGAGACAATTATAGCAGAAAGTCAGTTTGCTAAAGGAATAACAATTTATTCAGTTAAAAAGTGACATAAGATAAATAACATAAATTACAGAAAACCAAACAATAAAACAGCCTAAAAAGTTAAAAGACCCTTCTGGTAGGCAGCTGGAAAAACAGCCTAAAGTGCACTGTGCAAATGAGGGAAGTAGTTAGCAAACCACAAACATTCACTATGCCTTCACAAAGGGGTTATAAGAGCATCTGTAGCTTGAGCCTTGCAATCAAGGTGCATTCCTTCACAATCCCCTCTTCCAAGGGTCACCCAATTGTATTTCCAGGTGTGCTAGTCACACCTCTGGGACTTTCACTACATTTTCATCACGGTTCCCTTTGACTGGGCAACCCAAGAACCAGCTGAGGAGATTTTTCTTCATCAGTTAAGCGCTGTAGACTCCAGAAGCAGGAGAAACTGGCGTATATTTTAAGTTTCAACCAACAGTAGATATGGTTTTACACATAGATGTTAGTAGACAAGCAATGAGCTTAAAAGTAAGAAAAATTGCCATTTTGATAAACACAGATAGTAACAACAAGTACAACATTTTCTTAATCAATAAATTCAACCATGTTCCCAGTCCAAATGTACAATCCCAATCCTCAAAGAACCCGCTGTCTTGCTTAACTTAATTCACTAAGTTGTGTAAGTTCTGTATGTGTTCGTGTATCATCAGGGCCGGCGCTACCTGTAAGACGACCTAGGCAGCCGCCTAGGGCGCAACTTAGCAGGGGGTGACGGATCCCTGCACCTGGAATCTCATCGGTGCGGCTCCAGCATGCTGCGCTGCCTGAGCGCTTTTGCAAGCCTCAGGCGGCGCAGCACTGCTGTATGGAGGGAGGCCGGTTTTGAGTGACCGGCTTGAGGGAAGTGCAGAGCGCTCCCTTCTGTCGGTCTCTCAATGTAGCGTGGCCGGGCGGCGTGGAACACGGGACAGGAAGCTCTGTTTCCTGTACCCGGCCACCGGCGGACTGACAGGAAGTGCTCACTACACGCCACGCTACATTGGCAGGAGGGAAGAGGAAGAGGAGGGTAAGGACCACTGGAGGAGAAGGGGGGGACACTAAGGACCACTGGGGGAGGAGTAGGGAGGGGCGGGGAGAAGGGGGGAGTAAGGACCACTGGGGGAGGAGGAGGGTGGACTTGGCGACCATCAGGAGTAAGGACCACTCGGGAGTAAGGACATCCAAGTGGAGGGGGAGGGGGACTAAGGGACCACTGGGGAGGGGGGGAGTAAGGACCACTTGGGAGGAGGAGGAGGACTATGACCACTGGGGAAGGAGGGGGGGACTCAAGGACCACTGAGGAGGAGGGGGGAGGAGGCGCACCACTTGGGAGGAGGAGGGACCAAGGCCCACTGGGGGAGGAGGGGGGACTACAAATCAATTGGGGAGGAGGAGGAAGGGGAGACTAAGGACCACTGGGAGAGAAGGGGACACTAAGGACCACTGGGGAGGAGGAGGGGAGGGGGAGCAAGGACCACTGGGAGAAGGCTGGGGGAGAAGGACCACTGGGGGAGAGAGACCAAGACCACTGGGGAGAAGGGACCACTGGGGAGGAGGAGGGGGGACTCAAGGACCACTGGGGAGTAAGCACCACTGGGAGCAAGGACCACGGGAGGGGGGGAGGGGGGGGACTAAGGACCACTGGGGACAGGGGGGAGTAAGGACCACTTGGGGAGGAGGAGGACTCAAGGACCACTGGGGAAGGAGGGGACTAAGGACCCACTGGAGGAGGAGGGGAGGAGTAAGGACCACTGGGGAGGAGGAGGACTCAAGGCCCACTGGGGACGAGGGGACTAAGGACCACTGGGGGGAGAAGGGGGGACTAAGGACCACTGGGGAGAGAAGGGGGGACTAAGGACCACTGGGGAGAGAAGGGGAGGGGGACTAAGGACCACTGGGAGAGGAGGAGGAGGGACTAAGGACCACTGGGAGAGGAGGAGGGGGGGACTAAGGTCCACTGGGGGAGGGGACAATAAGGACCACTGGGGGAGAAGGGGGGGGACACTAAGGACCACTGAGGGAGGAGGAGGAAGTGGGAGGCAATGACCACTGGGAGGAGGAGGATGGGGCACGACCACTGGGGAGGAGGAGGAGGGGACCATGACCACTGGGGAGGAGGAGGAGAGGGGGGACCAAGGACCACTGGGGAGGAAAGAAGGAGGAGTGGAGGAGGAGGGGGGACTAAGACCACTGGGAGGAGGAGGAGGGGGGACTAAGGACCACTGGGGAGGAGGAGGGGGGACCAAGGACTACTGGGGACAAAGGACCACTGGGAGGAGGAGGGGACACTAAGGACCACTGGGAGAGGGAGGAAGGGGGAAGCACTAAGGACCACTGGGGAGGAGAGGATGGGGGATAAGCAACCACTGGGAGGAGGAGGAGGGGACTAAGGACCACTGGGGAGGAGGAGGAGGGGGGACTAAGGGACCACTGGAGGAGGAGAAGGAGGAGGAGGAGGAGGGGGGGACTAAGGACCACTGGGGAGGAGGGGGGACCAGCACCACTGGGGGAGGAGGAGGGGACCAAGGACTACTGGGACAAAGGACCACTGGGGGAGGAGGGGGAGGGGACACTAAGGATCACTGGGGAGGAGGGGGGGCACTAAGGACCACTGGGGAAGGAAGGGGGGAGTAAGGACCACTGGGGGAGGAGGGCGGGGAGTAAGGACCACTGAGGGAGAGGGGGGGAGTAAGGACCACTGAGGGAGAAGGGGGGAAGGTCCACTAGGGGAGGAGGGGTGAAGGTCCAATAGGGGTTTGCCAGAGGTAGGACCAATAAGGGGGGGGAGAGGGGAATTTAAAATTTAGAAAGTAAAATTAATTACTTAGTCTTCTCTGTCACTAGTGTCTGTGTTTAGATAACGCATTCCTTAATTCAAGTAAGTGGCTAGTTACAGAAAGTAAGAAGAAATCAAGGAAATTATGTGTTTTTGTTATCCTGAAGGTAGCAAAATGGAGTCCGCTTTGTTCTGAGTGACTCTGGCAATATACACTTTTAATTTCTTTTTAGCACAAAATGTCTGTTGATATAAATATTCTGACAAGTTGGATCGCCGCTTGCTTGGCAGCTTCATCTGCTTTGTGGTTTCCTCTTGTAATTTCATCTGTGGTCTTCACGTGAGCTGCCACCTTGATGATGCCTACTTGAGTGAGTAGCAGAATAGCGTCCATAAGGGTACTCATGGCTTCAGAGTTCTTGATTGGAGTTCCTACTGAGGTGAGAAAATCACGAGCCCGCCATAGAGGCCCAAAATCATGGGCTATACCAAAGGCATAGCGAGAGTCTGTGTAAATATTAGCTGTCTTACCAGAGGACAGTTTGCACACTTCAGTGAGTGCCTTCAGCTCAGCCTCCTGTGCAGAGCAGTGAGGGATGAGTGGTTCAGAGACTCATGTGCAGAGACTACACCATATCCAGTGTGGAAATAGCCCTTTTCATCAGCATATCTGGAACCATCTAAAAAAAAAACCTCAAAGTCTTGATTAGACAATGGAGAATCAATTACATGTGAAAACCCTGCTGTCTCTTGTCCCATTAGTGCTGCACATTCATGAGGTACCTGAGCTTCAGCTAACTCATCTGGTGATAGAGAAGAGAATTAACAAAAATTTCAGAACTACAACAACCACTTCTGTCTTTTAAACCCAGGGGAAGTAATGTAGATGGATTTAATACCATGCACGTTTTTAAAGTGAGATTTGGAGGCATGAGGAGAGCACACTGCATCCTGAGATTCCTTGCAGTATGTATGTGTTTCGGCTGAACTTGTGATAGAATGTTGTTAATGTCATGTGGGGTGTAAATAGTGAAGGGGTTGTCTAAGACAATATTGGTGGCTTTGTCCAGTAGGGCAGTAACAGCAGCTACTGCTTTTACACAGGAAGGGGCACCTCTGGCAACAAGATCCATTAGGCAAAAAGTAGACTGATAGGCAATGGGTCTCTGTTTCCCACCGTGGTCCTGACATAGGACAGCTGTTGCATAATCACCCTGCTCGGTGCAAAACAGGGTGAAGGGTTTTCTGTAATCTGGGAGACCCAGTGCTGGGGCTGAAGTGACAAGCAACTTAAGGGTGTAAAAGGCTTCCTCTGCTTCAGGAGTTAAATGAAAGGGTTCATGGGTGAGGCAATCACACAAGGGCTGCATGTAGATTGCTGCAGAGTGAAGCCAAGGGCGACAACAGGAGATTAGACCCAGAAATGTACATAGTTGGGCTAGGCTACGTGGAGGGTTAAAGGACCACTAGAGGCACCCAGACCACGTCAGCTTAATGAAGTGGTCTGGGTGCCAGGTCCAGCTAGGATTAACCCTTTCTTCTATAAACATAGCAGTTTCAGAGAAATTTATATTGATATGCAAAAGTTCCTCAGGAAGCTTAGTATTAAAAGATATTTTATTAAGAAACAGTTGGAAAACCTTTTTGAGATAAGGAAGGTGTCAGAAGGAGAATACAATCCGCTTAATAAATTTAAACCACGATCTACCTTTTGTCCTTACGACAAGGGTAGTCAAATCAAGGTTTTCAATAAAAGGTCATGAAGGATCTTGAACAATTGACTAAGAAGAAGGAATTTTGCAACAATTTGACTAGAAAGGAGATACAAACTCTAAAACAATTAAAAGAGAGAAAAGATATTGTAATAAAAAATGCTGTTAAGGGGGGAGCCATAGTGGTGATGTCAATAGATTTTTATTTGGGAGAGGCATATAGATTACTGAGCGACACAAGTAAATATGTCAAATTGTCCAACAACCCTAACGCCAATTTCAAAAAAGAATTGAAAACCCTTTTAGAGGGGGCCGTATCCAATAAAGTTATAGATACAAATATTTTTCAGTTCCTTTATCAAGAACATCCAAGAATCCCTAGCTTCTACTTAGGAAGGGAGTGGTAGGTAGGGAGTGGAATAAATTCACTCACATCCAGATTGTCACAGTTTATAGATCATTCACTACAGAAATATGCACAATCGGCCAAGTCCTATCTAAAGGACACTAAATACTTACTCCAAGAATTAGAATCCATAGAATGGCAAAGGGACTATATCTTGGTAACACTTGATGTAAGTTTCCTATATACGGTCATGGACCTTAAGCTGGGTCTGGAGGCCGTCAAGAACAATCTAGTCCAGGACATCACTTTAGATCAGGATTGTCATGCCGTATCTGTTCCGGGTCCGGCGTTTCTGGTTTGCGGAGCCGGCCCCGCCCCCTTTCTGACGCGCCTCTCTTACGCTATTTAGAGAGACCGCGCCAGCTACAAACTGCTTGGTGATTCTCGGACCTACTTCCGTGTTTAGACGCCGGCTACACGAGCTTCACTCTCAAGCTTCCCGAAACCTTTGGACTGTTAAAAGGATTGCGCTTTCCATCCCCTATTGGATCCTGGAAACCGGACTGTGTTTACCATTTATTGCTTGGACTCTATACCCGATCTCATAGAGGACAACTCACCTTAATCTTAAGTATAATATTCACTCTAATCTAAGGAGTCTCATTTACAACTGAACTGTTTCTTGCTTGCTAAAATCTTCTCTGCTGCTTGCATGCTATTCCTATGGAAGATAACTCCCATTAAGCTTAAGTATACTATTCAATTTATCTCTGAGGATTTACTTATTAATGAACTGTGTCTTGCTTGCTATAACCTGCAGTTTCTTGCTATTGAATTGTTACTTATATGCTATAATCCACAGTTACTAAAAATTATTGCAATCATTAAGACTTCGCCTATTTCTCTAATTGCCTGCAATCACCACTTTGCTTTAAAGCTACAGTATCCTTAATAATTTAGAAAGATTCTCCGTCTCATAGCTATTGTAATTAAGGAGTTCTACAAGCTGCAGTTGAGTTCCAATTCCAAAAACCCTTGTAGCATAACAAGGATTTTGTTTCGTTTTTATTGGAGGCGATTGGATTTATACTCACACACAATTTTTTTATGTTTCACAAGGAGTTTTTTTTGCAGGTCAAGGGTACAGCTATGGGCACCAGGTTTACCCCTAGTTATGCGAATATCTATATGGACCACTGGGAATGCACATTCATCTGGAACAGTAACCCATATGGGGCAAACCTGGTGCTCTGGCGTTGGTACATTGACAAAATTTTGGTTATCTGGAAAGGGCTGGAGCAACAACTACCATATCTGAACAACAATGCTTTTTCATTGGCATTTACGCCAGTTTTTAGTTCTGTTTCTATTAATTTTCTAGATCTTACAATTTTTACCACAGATCTAGCAATCAGAACTAAAACATTTTTTAAACCAACAGACATGAACAGCTTTATTGAGTCCACTAGTGGACAACACCCAAAATGGCTGGCAGGGGTTCCTAAAAGCCAATATACCAGACTGAGACATAATTGCTCAGATAAAGCATTGTATGAGGAACAGGCACAAATTTTCAAAAAAATTTTGGGGGGAAAAAGGTTATAGAAGGGTTCAACTAAATATGGAGGTTCAAAAAATTGGGGAAATCAGAAGAGGAGATCTCCTGGTTGATAAACCTAAATCGCAATCCAAACCCAATACAGAATTTGAATTCTCTTTTAACACAAAGTACAACTTGAAGGCCTTCTCTGTTAATAAATCTCTTAAGAAACACTGGCCCATTCTCCAACACGATGAATATCTGGGACGCCAATTACCTAACAACCCAAGGGTCATTTACAGAAAGGGTAGGAACTTTTCAACCCACCTCACACCAAGACAATCAATACAAGAAGGGGTTTTTACACCTGCGGACAATGCAAAGCTTGCAGATTTGTACCCTTACATACACATTCTTTCTCCGGGAAGATAACTGGAGAGGTATTTAAAATACAGGGAGAGGTCACCTGTTCTTCCTCGCATGTAGTGTACCCCCTTCCAATGTGGGTGCAGTGCCCAATATGTGGGAAGAACAGGGAGGAAAGCAATGATCCGCTTTTTGGAGCATCTTAATAATATTAAAAGGAAGATCCAGAATCACTCTATCCCTGTACATTGCAATAAATGTCTAGAATTTAAAGTACACAATTTCTCTTGGATTATTATTGAACAAGTTACCCTAGATGTAAGGGGTGGAGACATCACTTTGAAACTTAGGCAGAGAGAGGGATTCTGGATACACAGACTCAAGACACTTCAGCCCTTAGGTTTGAATGCAGATTTTGATTTAATTTGTTTTTTATAATTTTGTTTATATATTGTTCTTTGTATTTGTGTTATTTTTTATGATTATTAATTTTTTATTATTATTATTTTTTTTTATTATTTTTGGTCTTTGGGTCTAGTCTATCCAGAATCCCTCTCTCCCTTTAAACCTTCTCCCTCTAGATCATCCTTTATTAAGTATATCTTTTGGGTCTCTGGAATGCTCTGCAAATTGTTATATGCATGTTTTTTTATGTTTTTGGGGACATGGTACTCTTTTTATTGTATCTAGATTATATGTTTTATAATCAGAGGCACATATTCTTATACTGAGCCATTAGTAGATAGTGGCTCTTCAATTCACGTATTGAATATTGTTTTATATATATTTGCATACCATATGTGAAGATCATGGAAACTTTATACATTGAATTCATTTTTTTTATTATTAATATGTTTGTAAACGTTTTTGATTTATTTCTGCCGAACATGATCGATGAGGACTTTCTTATTTTAACTATATCAGTGCTGTACTATGTTCATTTATATTTTACATGCAATATTGGAGATCTGAATGAAGACCAACCTGTGAGATCTACAACATTTCAATTGATGAGCCTGAATATTCTCTCCATTTTGTAAATGCAAAATTTAAATAAGGGGCCAATTATTTTGAAGTTACTTCTCTATGAGTTTTTCCTTGTTTTTTTTCTGTTTGTATATTTAGGTATACCCCATCTTTCTATATACGTTGAGGATTAAGAGGAATCCTTTACTATACCTAATTAAAAAAGGAAGTAATTTTCCCTTTTTTTTTTTTTGTATCCACTGTGTGCTGCACCTGGGTGGTTTGATTTTATTTTTCCTGAATTCTAGTACAATGCCGCAGATCGATTTATACAATGTGTTAAGTTTATAAAGATTTGTTTGCGGTGCAGGTGCATGAATTACATCCCCATAATCAATGACCAGCATTAGCATGTGTTAAACTATCTGTTTCCTTACTGTATGGCTCAGGCAGAATTTATTTCTAATACAAATACAGAAAATGCAATATAACACACATGCTCCCCAGTGGGTAAATATATATAGAATAAAAATTACCCTCTACAAGATTGTAAGAAGATCCCTCTAATCTTCTTAATCAGATACAAACAAAACAATCTATAAACATAAAAACACAAAATACCAAAATATGGTGTAGTATATCGAAACACCAAAAGATGCACTTGTATGGTCATTACTTAATTCACCTGTTCACGTAGCGTGTGTTCCAAGTCTCTTTTGTAAAGGGCGTTCCAGAGAAATATTGCCGGTATCATGTGGAATGCAACTTGCGTTTCACAGTCACATGACCGGAAGTATTCGAATCCGTGTGACAAAGTAATACAGAGATGTTGCACAAGAAAAAAGAAAAAAAGAATAGAGAGAAACAATATGATCAGGGATTCATACTTAAAATGTCAGTCAAAAAAAGCTTAAATAAAAACAAAAGATAAAAAGACGAAAAATAAAATATACCAATAGCAATAAGGGATTGTCTTAACAAATATAAAATGGTGAACCTTTCCCACAGTCTGTGAGGAGGAGAAAAAAAAAGGAAAAATATACCTCACAAACCTAAAGTATTCTGTTAATAATGAAAAGACCCAGATGACAGAGTACAAGGGTGAAATGGTGAAATAGAAACTGCATATATAAAAGGGGTGGGCTAAAATAAATGTATAAAAATATTAATAGAAATATCTGAACTACATATAAAATAATCTAAAAAATACAATATTAAATAGTTGATTACAAAAAATTTGTAAAATTATAAAAAGCACATCATATCGAAATCGACGTTTAGACCAATAGGGTTAAAGGTCTTTAATTTAAAAATCCAAAAACCTTCTCTTTGTCTTAGTTTTCTAATAAGATCACCCCCTCTGTCATCAAGGGTTACTTTTTCAAAACCCGTGTATAAAAAGATCTTAAAGTTAAAATGAGGACAATTATTACAGTGGACGGGCACAGAGTGGGTGGGTAATTTCTTCCTTATATTATTACAATGCTCCATAAACCTGGTTTTTAGAGCCCTACTTGTCCTACCCACATACTGAATACCACATCCACACATTAAAAGATAGACTACATTGGTGGTATTACAAGTAATGTATTCATTTATTTTGTTTTATAACTCGAAAAATGTAATATTTTCTTAGGTAAAAAGCTACATCCTTTACATCTCCCACATTTATAAAAACCTCTAAGAGTAACCCAGGACATACTTGAAAGCAAGAGAAATCTCAATGTATCTTTCCTGGTAAAATATTTTATAAATAAATAACAGTTTCAATTTCTTTTGTTCTAAAAGTACTTGGCGCTAATAGATTTTTAAAATTCTTACTTTTTCTAAAAATCATCTTCGGTACTGGAGGGATCTGTTTTTTTAAGAGATCATCTTCCAGTAGAAGAGGCCAGTGTTTCTGTAAGATCTTTTTAATTTTAAAGGCTTGAGCATTATATTGCGTGATGAAAGATAGTGCAAAATTATCACTTGAGTTTTTGTTTTTATTAATTAAACATTTCTATTTGTATTTTTACATCTATCGATTTCTTGATCCAGAAATTTCGAAGAGTAACCCTTTTTCAAGAAATGTATTTTTCAAAATTCCTGATTGGTCTAAAAAGCAGCTTTATTTGGTACAATTTCTTTTAATCCTAGTGAATTGGCTTCGTGGAACCCCGCGGAGCCAATTAGGGTGATGTGCGCACTTAACATTAATAAAGGAATTGGAATCGGTTGGTTTCAAAAATGTTTTTCTCTTAATTGTCTGGATCTTTATATAAACGGTCAAATCTAAAAAAATAATACTTAAAGGATCAAAGTGGGGAGTAAAAATTAATGATTGATTGTTATTGTTGATAAAATTTAAAAATTCTTGTAATAAATTTAATGGACCTTTCCAAATAATTAAAATGTCGTCTATGTATCTTCGCCAGAGAACCAAGTTCGCGCCGAAAGGGTTATTACTCCAAATATTTGGATGTTTCCCAATTATCCATAAATATATTGGCATAACTCGGTGCGAAATTGGTACCCATGGCATTGCCTTTGACCTGTAACTAAAAATCTCCATTAAAACTAAAAAAGTTATGGGTTAAAATAAATTGAATACTTTCTAATATAAACTGTTTAAAAAGAGGAGGGATACTAGTATCCAAATCCAATACTCGTTTTGTGTCCTCTAAGCCTAAATCATGATCAATAATAGTGTAAAGGGAAGTGACATCCAGGGGAGCCCATGTGTAGTTCTCCCTCCATTCAATGCAGTCCAACTCTTGGATAAGATTTTTTGTGTCCTTAAGATAAGATTTAGCATTTTGGGCATATTTTTGGAGGGAGAAATCTACAAATTCGGACAGCCTGGATGTCAATGAATCTACACCGCTAATAATAGGACGTCCTGGTGGTTGTAAAATAGATTTGTGCACTTTGGGAAGAAAATAAAATGTGGGAATACTAGGAAAATCTAAGTGCAAAAAAAGTAAACAATTTTTTATCCAGGACGTCTTTATTCTTAAACTCTAAAAGAAATTCTTTCAAAATATGGTTAAATTTTGTATTGGGATTTCCTTTCAACTTAGTATAAGTGCCCTCATCGCCTAAGAGGCGGTAAGATTCTTTTAAATAGTAACTGGTGGGCATAACAACTGTGCCACCGCCCTAATCGGCACTCTTAATTACAATATCTTCTCTTTTTTGAGTTTTTTTTAAATCACATTTTCTTTTATAGTGAGATTACATTTTTTTATTTTAGGATTAATTTTTTCTAAATCTTTGTTTACCATTTCAGAAAAGGCCTCAGTTTGACTCCCTTTATCGTTAGGATAAAAGGTTGATTTAATTTTAAAAGGGGTACATTCTGATCCCTGATCCATACAGTGTAAATAAGTTTTGTTTATATTATCACTACCTCTTTTAGCGAAAAATCTCTTGAGCGAAAGTTTGCGAATAAATTTATTAACGTCTACAAAGTGATTAAATTGATTAGCTGGGGTATTAGGGGCAAATTTAAGTCCCTTATCGAGTATTTGAATTTCTTCTAAATTGAGATCTGCAACTTCGATAATAAAAATGCCTCTGCTTAGTGCAAAATCTTTTAGTCTTCGTCTATTAGCTCCCCGCTCATCCGCCTCCTTTTCCCCAAAGCATTCCAGTCTCTCAATGGGGTAGCTTCGGGGAAAAGAATTGAGTAATTTCCTTCTTTTTTTGTGATTTTGACCTTGTTCTAAAAAATCACTAGAGTTACTTTGATGTGTTTTGAATTTAGGGATATGTTCCCTTGATTTATTCTGTTCTCTATTCATCCATTGGGGATGACCAGAGAACCTCCTTTGGTTCTCCCTATTGGGCGTTAGGTTAGGTTTCGATGGAAAAGTGACTTCTCTATTTTTGTAATGTGTTTTTTTTCATGGGGGAGGCCGGGGCAAAAGGTCTTTTAGGATTAATGTGATTTGGACCTCTTCTCGTTTTATATTGAATTTTATTAAATATTTTAGTGATGGAATGGACATTATTTTCTTTATCATTTTTATCTCTCTGATATTTTTTGTTTTTTGTTTCTGCAATTTTCTTGTCAATTTTATTTACTTTCTCCAACAACATACTTTCTTTCTTTTTAAACTCTTCGTTATTTCTATCTGCAAAAAAATCTTTTTCGAGTTGGTCTAATTCTCTGGTTAATTCTTTTACGTTATCTCTCTCAAATTCAATTATAATTTCCATTAGGATTGTTGAGCATTTCTCTAAAGCTACATCTCATTTTTTTGCATATTTAGAATGTTCTAATCCATTCGCTGGCATTTGTCTGAGGCGTAAACCTTTAGGGATTAAATTCTCCTTAATATAAGTTTCAAGAAAGGAGATTTCCCACCATTTCTTTGTCTCTTTAATTGCCAACTTTTCAGATTTATGGAAATAAACATTATTACTGTTATTTATATGAGGTTCAATCTCCCTGTTGGATGAGAACAGGGAGCTGAATCTCGCTTCTCTAGTTTGATGTAGATTGGATAAAATGCTTCCTTCTGGAGTCATAATGGGTACTAGGTTATATGCACAAAGGGAAAAGATAAATACAAATACAGAAAATGCAATATAACACGCATGCTCCCCAGTGGGTAAATATATATATAGAATAAAAATTACCCTCTACAAGATTGTAAGATCCCCCTGTGACGAGACCAATCTCGCCACATTGCATTGGAGAAGCCTGGTTACTCGCCTGCTGCCTTTGGACTATGGCCCCCTGTTAAAAGACATCTTTTTTACCTGCAGAAAAGCTTCATTCGTGTTTTTCTGCCTGGGGTTCGGTAGATTTGTTTGAATGTGTTATACCCCAGATAGGAATCCCATGGAGCCCATTCGTATGAAACTGACTGTAAAGACTTTGGCTCCATGGCGATTAACCTGTATTCGTGTGGTCTGAGCGCCATTCACTTAATAATGTGCTCTCAGACCTGAGCTATCTGGGGATATGTTAAATGTATAGTTTTAATGTAATGTGTCTTACCTGGTGTATTTTAACAGTAATGCTTGTTTTGTGTAACCATGTGCATAATGGAGTCTTGTCTCTGTCCTGGGAGATAATTTAATTACTTCTCAATTATCTCCTGGGCAGAGGACAGGAAGCCAGGATGCATTGTGGTAAAAAGTATGTTTATTGGGTTACCTCTCAGGATAAGGGGGAGGGAATCTGTGGGTTGTAACTAATATGTTACTGGATATTTTATACCTCCCTGTGGGCGGTCCTGTATTTGCAAGACTGTAATAAAAACCAGGCTGGGTGTGCCAGCACCTCAGACCACTGCTTGACCCTCAACACAGAGCCTTGTCTCGTTCTTGGGGGGATTCACTGTATGCTGTTAGAGACTGATTGCCAGGAGTGTAAGCTGATTGTCTGCTTTTCCTGTTCGCCTGCTAGCAGCTATTTGGGAGGTTCCAGTTCGGGAGTTGGAGTGCTATTTTGTATCCAGTTCGGGAGTTTGGTGTTCTGCAGTAGCTGTGCCTGTATCTCTGGAAAGGGGGCCGATCGCCTAAACGGTTTTTACCCCTTGTGTGCAAAACGGTCCGTTACACCCCCTAATCTTCTTAATCAGATACAAACAAAACAATCTATAAACATAAAAACACAAAAGACCAAAATATGGTGTAGTATATCAAAACACCAAAAGATGCACTTTGTGACAAATTTGCACTCACAAGATAATAGTAAATAGTAGACACATAGAAATCTTTGGCGTTCAGAGGAGTTCCAGATTCTTCATCTCCTTAAATGAGAAGGAGGGACAAATACATAGTGCACCAATAATATTCAAAAGGCAAAATTTATTTTGATTGCACTCACAGGATGATAATAAAAATCCAGCATGTCAAAGCACTCAAGTTGTCCTTTTCAGTGCCGCTGTCCTTATTGTAGAATAGGGCAGGATGTAGGAACATCCAGATAGTTAAAACAACAAAATACAAACTAAACAAATAAACAGTTACAAATATCTTCAAAAGGTGCTTCCTTAGTCCCTCTGTCCGACGCGTTTCATCCTGAATAGGACTTCCGCAGGGGCAAGTCAAGGTGTGGAATCTGGTCTCCTCTGTTTGCATCTTAAATATGGAAGTTGTATTTCCCGCCCTTTCAATGGTCGATCAAGTTGTATGATCATTACTCAATTCACCTGTGCACGTAGCGTGCATTCCAAGTCTCTTTTTAAAGGACGTTCCAGAGAAATATTGCCGGTATCATGTGGAACGCAACTTGCATTTCACAATCTCATGACCGGAGGTATTCGAGTCCGTGTGACAAAGTAATACAGAGATGTTGCACAAGAAAAAAGAAAAAAAGAATAGAGAGAAACAATATGATCAGGGATTCATACTTAAAATATCAGTCAAAAAAGGCTTAAATAAAAACAAAAGATAAAAAGACGAAAAATAAAATATACCAATAGCAATAAAGGTTTGTCTTAACAAATATAAAATTGTGAACCATTCCTACAGTCTAAAAAAAAAAGGAAAAATATACCTCACAAACCTAAAGTATTCTGTTAATAATGAAAATACCCAGATGACAGAGTACAATGGTGAAATAGAAACTGCATATATAAAAGGGGTGTGCTAAAAAAGTTTAAAAAATATTAATAGAAATATCTGAACTACATATAAAATAATCTAAAAAATACAATATTAGATAGTTGATTTATTTCTGTTCAAGGCACCTAGTTTTGGATAAAGCTTTGAGGAGATTTTTCAATGTGAAGGCTAAAGGAGAGATCGCCTAGATATTTGAAAAAGCAGACTGCGCTCAGTGTTTTATTTGAATTTGTTCTGATACATGGTTTGTGATTTTGGTACAGTTCCAAAGATCATTGTAACAGTTTTGTCAGTGCTTAGGAATAGTTTGTTATACGTTATCCTCTTTTCTACCTCAGCGAACTGGTCTGGAAGCACAGCCTTGTTGGGTAATCTAAGGTTTTATATGTATGGAATATTGATAAAATAGTAACTGATTATATTCACACACACATAGAGATAAGAATTTATCCTGTTTACTTCTCAGGGTCGTTAAACAAAAAAGATAGTTTGACCTTTGTTTAGTGAAGCTACAACAGTGTTACATAATGTCGATGCAAGTCTATCAGCATCCATATTGTTTTCTGAATATTTAAATTCATACTGTTCCAAATAGCACAACAGCCTCAAGCTTAAACTGCTGTAGATTGGGTTTACTAGTGTAGATTACAGTGTCTTCTACATACATATGTACATTTGAGGTTTTGCAGACATTAGCCAGATCATATATAAATAATGTCAATAGTAGGGGCTGAGTATGGAGCCTTGGGAAAAGACCACACGTAACCGAGAGAGGGAGGGAGGCGCTATCAGAAATGGTCACATATTGCAATTGATCTGATACATATGAATAAAACCAAGTTAGTGATCGATAACCAATACCTGAGTTTACATTTTTTGCAAAAGAATGCCACGGTCTACCGCGTCAAAGGCCTTGGAAAAATCAAGGAAATAGCTCTAGTTAAGTCTCCTTGCTCCATGCCAATCTGGATGTCACTGCAAACTTTTAAGACGGCAGTTTTTGTTGAGTGATTTGGACAAAAGCCTGATTAATTAGCAGTCAGATAGTTAGTTTGATTGTTGATAATATTTACATATTTGAGTGTGAACACATTTTTCCAAGATTTTTTACAATACGAGGAGCAATGATATCGGACGATAGTTATATACCAAAGTATTGTCACCACTTTTATGGATTGGTACTACTCTTGCAGTCTTCCAAAGTTTAAAATTTAAACTATATTAAAATGAAATTTCTCTAAAGACCTGGTGATTATAACCTCGGTAGGGGATTTAGCAGCCTTTATTTTTCGTATGCAGTACACTAGACAGTGGGCATTGAAACTGTTAGGGAGAATGCCTGCCTCCTGGATTCTATCAGGACAACTGGAGAGAATCTAATCTAGCAAGGTATGGTTAGGGCTTTTCATATAAATGCGAGTTGGGGAGGAAATTAATTGTGTTAGCTGCAAAGTCTTAATGAGCAAACATGATTTATTATTTTTAGGATTCGGCCAATCAATATTAAAATGTCCAAAAACAGTTCACTTTTTTGATTCTGAGCTTTGATTTCACTAAGGAGTTGGGTTATGTTGGATAGGGAATGCACTGGAGAGCTAGGTGGGTGATACATTCCAGCAACAATGATTGCTTTACTGAATGGGATCTTGATTGTACCAGAAAGGAAATCAAAGGTGGCAGGGGAGCTATAGTATTTTTTATAGCTGTGAACTTTATGTTCTTACCAACTTCAATAACAATGCCTCCTGCTCTGTCATGTCTAAAGCATGAATATCCATGTATTGCAATGGCAGAGTCAGTTTTTTTTTTTTTATGTTAACCATGTTTCCGAGATCACAATGACGTTTGGTTTGTAATAAGAACACCAAGCTTGTAGTGCATCCAGTTTAGAGAGCAAACTGCGGATATTGCAGCGCAGAGGTCTTTTTTTGATGGGGAGACTAGGATTGGAATCAGCTGGGGGACCAGGGTTAGACTCCACATCATTTCCAAGGGTAAGTAATATAAGGAGCAGGAATTTGGACATCATTTTTGTTTGGCAGTACAGCGATTAGGAGACTGTATAACTTTGTTGGGTGGGATAACATATTATAGAAATCACAATGCATGATGCATGGAATACTGTCCTTCTATTTGATCACAAGTGTATCTAATACAAACAAAAAATATGAGAACATTGTCCGATATAAAAATAGATATTTATAATATATTTTATTATTAACAAAAGCTGTCGTACAATTATGGAACTTTATAATTATTATAAGACCACAGAAAACAATATTCCACACTGCAGAATAATGTTTACCATTCGAAAGTTGGAATTACCAAAGGGACATGAGACCACAATAAGGTCTCTATGGAAGCATATCATTTTCTCCCTTGAGTTTTCAAACAATTCAATATGGGTAAATGCAGCTAGAAAAAAGTGGCTTATAAAATTACAGGTTTATCAATGCCAGCTCTCAGATTCTGGAGGTAACATTCTGTGTGAATTTGGATTTTGGAAGAATTTCTACTGGTGACAGAGCCTAGGATCTTCATTCAGTAAAATGGGTCTTATTGTATATACGGTATTGTTCATTTTAATTGAAACCAATATATGTGAAACAAATGTAGTGAATGGAAATATGTTTTTTTTTTGTAAACGATACTATCATTACACAGTGTGACCCGGGACCATAAAACCACACAGTCCTAATGATAGGATCACCACATCAATCGTATTTCTTGTAAATGCAGTCTCTCTTTATTAAGAGGTCTGGCAATTTAAACAAAAAGAAAACAAACAAAAAGAAAAGCCTTGCTCTTCCTAGCAAGTTTTTCTCTAACTGCTGTTGGGCGGCTTACCCACTTCCAACAATACGAAATACAAATTTGAGCACAGACCTTTTTTTTCAAATAAATATTTCCTTTCTCCTTTAAACATGAAGACTCTTGTAGAGAGAAATGCAGTCTCACACACCGCTTGTCCTTCACTATGTGAATCGCTGACAGGGAAATTTTATAGCAGTCCTGTGCTAATCATTGCCAACAGGTGATCAACTATCTGGGTGATCTAGACCTCCTGGACTGGATTGCTCATCTGCTGTGCTGTATGTAAACTGTGGAATGGAACACTGGCCTTCCTTTTACTCCAAATGCTCCACCCCAGGAACCCATATTAAATTGCAAAATTGCTCTGACTAAAACAGACAGACCTTCTATATACTTCTATATATCCAATACTTTTGGAGAAATATACACTACATCCATAACAATGTCTTGCACTCTGTCACAACAGATAGAGTTGTGTATATTCAGTGGAGATTTAATGATGTGCCACTTGAACTTAGCAGGAACTTGTCTGTAAGTTTCTACTAAGTAGATCTAAACTCAACAGCTTATTGCATGTTCCTATCATAAAAAAATAACTTGGTAGCTCACTGCAAGCTCTTATTGAGCATAAACAAACTCAGGAGATCCTTGCAAACACCTGTCGTGTGTTGACTGAACTGTGCAGCTCCTCGTATACTTACAATTTAATAATCTGTTCTTACTCACAATTGTTAAATGTAAGGGCTTTCTACTAGATAATCATCACCTAATCACCTAATCATTTCTTAATCTGTTATCCTTGCAAGTACCACCAATCCCTCCAATCAATTATCCCTTCAAATGTCTATTTATACAAGTGCTTCAAATGATACAGTAACTATTTAGATTTTGCTTATTCTCAATTCATATTTTAAGATTTATGAGTAAGACAATATGTCTAGGAGATCTCTCTTTTCTGCATGGAAACATTGCCAATTTCATAGAGTATTTATTATTATTTAGTAAATCTTGCATAAAGCCAAGTTTTCTTTCTCACCTTGAATTGCTACAACAATACAAGGACAGTAAATATTATTTATTTATAAAATATTTTACTAGGAAAGATACATTGAGATTTCTCTCGTTTTCAAGTATGTCCTGGGTCCAAAAATCATTGCATTGTTACATTAGGGTACAATAAAATACAAAAACAATATTAATAAAATAAATACAAAATTTAACATGGAACAGGTAGGAAATATATAGTCAACCATGACAGGTGCATTCTGTTTTGAGGTATGTAGAGAGGGATCTCTTAAAGGACTTTAGGCTTAGGGATGATTTTAAATTGTGCGGGAGGTCGTTCCACAATTGCGGTGCTCTGTAGGAGAAGGAGGATCAGGCCGTTTTCTTTTTGTATTGAGGTAGACTAAGTAAAGTGTTGGTACTGGATCGGAGCTTATAGGAAGTGTGAACAGCTGGGGAAAGCATTTTGTTCAGGTAGGGTGGGAGTTTCCCAGAAAAGCTCTTAAACACAAGGCTGGAAAGATCTGCGTACATGTGTACATTTGAGGATAAGCAGACCTTAGGCAGATCATTTATAAATAATGTAAATAGTAGGGGGCCGAGAATGGAACCCTGGGGAACACCACACGTGACTGGGAGAGGAAGGGAGTCGCTGTCAGAAATGAACACATATTGCGAGCGATCAGATACATATGATCGAAACCAGGTTAGCGAACTATCACCAATACCTGAGTTTTTAAGTTTGTGCAGTAGAATGTCGTGGTCTACTGTGTCAAAGGCCTTAGCAAAATCAAGGAAAATAGCTCCAGTTAGGTCTCCTTGTTCCATGCCAGTTTGGATGTCATTGCAAACTTTTAAGAGGGCAGTTGTAGTGGAGTGATTCTGGCGAAAACCCGATTGATCAGGGGTCAGATAGTTTAATTGTTGGTAGTACTCACAAAGTTGCATATGGACACATTTTTCTAAGATTTTTGACAATACTGGGAGCAATGATATTGGGCGATAGTTAGAAACCAAAGTAGTGTCACCACTTTTATGGATAGGCACTACTCTCGCAGTCTTCCAAAGTTTGGGTATGTATCCAGACACCATGGATTTGTTAATTAGAGTTGAGACGGGTTTAGCAATTGCCGGCGCACTGAGCTTCAACAGCGTTGCTAGGATTTGATCGGGTCCGGACTGGTTTTTCATTTTTAGATTATGAAGATGTTTTTTAATGACACTAACAGGTACAGGTCTAAAAATAAACGTGTCTATATTGGGCCTTTGCGAATTTAGTGTGACCTGATCCATATTTGTAGTTTCAGGATGCGTATCATTTATTAGCTTGGCAATCAGGGCAGTAGAGCATCCGACAAAGTAATTGTTAAAGGCATTTACTACATCTAAGGGAAGTTGCAGGGTTTGGTTACCCACTTTGACAGTGGAGGGTTGGGAGTGGATTGGGGGAGTTTGTAGTTTATTTATGACTTTCCAAAAGTTTCTAGGGTTTGAGATGTTATTGTTGAGATTCTCATTGAAATATTGGGCCTTGGACAATTTTGTCTGTTTTGTGAATATATTTCTCCATTGTCTATATGCACAGTGATCATGCATAGAGCCAGTACGCTTAAACTTTGACCACAAAGAATCCCGAAACTGGTACATTTGGATGAGGTCAGCTGTGATCCAGTTCATATGTGCTCCTTTTACCCTCACCTTACGCAGCGGGGCATTCAAATTCCAAATTTGTAGGAGTTCAGACTGAAAGAATTCAACAGCACAGTCTAGATCTGGAATAATGTTTAATCTGTGCCATGGGAGGTTCTTGATGTCATTTAGAAAGGATTCAAGATTAAAATGTTTGAAGGACCTAGTTATTTTAACCTTGGGAGAGGATTTAATAGCCTTTATTTTGGGCACGCAGTACATTAAACAGTGATCACTGAAAATGTTTGGGAGAACACTGGCCTCCTGGATTCTATCAGGAGAAGTGGAGAGAATCCAATCGAGCAGGGTATGGTTATGGCTTTTAATGTTTACGCGAGTCGGGGAGGAGATTAATTGCGTTAGCTGCAAAGTCTTAAACAGCGTGCAAGAACTATTGTTTTTAGGATTCAGCCAATCAATATTAAAATCTCCAAAGACCAACAGTTTACTTTTTGGGTTTTGAGCTATGGTTTCACTAAGGAGATGGGCTATGTCTGAAAGGGAATGCACAGGGGAGCTAGGTGGGCGGTAGATTCCTGCAACAATGATTGATTTACTGCACGGGATCTCAGTTGTGCCAGAAAGGAAATCAAAGGTGGCAGGAGGACTAAAGTTTTGTAAAGGGGTAAACTTTATGGAATTGTCAACATAAATGACAATGCCTCCTTCTCTCTTTGCTCTGTCATTTCTAAAACATGAATAACCCTGTATTGCAATGGCGGTGTCTGGTATTTTAGCTGTTAACCATGATTCTGAGAGCACAATGATTTTTGGTTTGTAATGGGAACACCAGGCTTGCAGTGCATCCAGTTTAGGGAGTAAACTACGGATGTTGCAGTGCACAAAAGAGAGGCCTTTTTTAGTGGGGAGATTAGGACTAGAATTAGCTGGGGGACCAGGGTTAGACTCCACATCATTTGCAAGGGCAAGTAACATAAGGAGTAGGAATTTGGACATCATTTTTGTTTGGCCATATAGTGAATGGGATACTTTATAATTTTGTGAGGTAGGGGTAGAAGGGCTATTTTTTATAACTCTCCACCAGCACTCAGTAGATAAGTTAAAGGAAGAGAGCAGGCCATGGTGTATGATAATTTGTGTTCCAGTTTGAGGAGTGTGTTAATGCTGGTAGTGGTGTGAACCAAATTGGTAGTGGTGTGAACCAAATTGTGAACCAAAAAGGGTTATTAAGAATAACAGAATGGTTATATTTGGATTTATGTTAGTGGTATGAGGTGTGTGGTTGAAAATGAAACAGAAATTGCGAAAAAAAACAAAAATTAAATAGAGGTATATAGTTTTGGTGTGTGATATATCTATTTGTAGTGAGAGAGGGTATGTGTTTTATAGGGTTAAGAGATTGAAAGGGTGTGCTGATCAGTGTTTGCACCTGACATTTTAGTAGATTGAAAGTTGTGTGGGAGACTATCTATAAATGAGGAAATGATCATGGGGTGGGTGGGCGAGGAATAGGGTAGGAGGAAAATGTCAGTCTTCCAGAAGGCTACCTGTTTCAAATGGCCATGGAACAGCTGATGGAGCTCTGAGTTCTATGCTGGACTGGGTATGTTTAAAAATCAGACTGTGGGAGAGAGATGTATATTAGGGTCAGATGGGCTAAGAGATGGGGGGGTGCATAGATGGACATTTGATTTACGGTCATTTAAGGAAAAACAAAAGCTAAGGTTGAGAATTACAGAGATAAGACAGAGGTATTTAAGTAGGGAAATAAAACCATTAAACAAGGAACAGGAAAGCTATATGGGCCTGAGCTGGTTAAACTAACTTTTAACATGATGGACAAAGACAAAGGTGATAAAATACTTTGCACGATTAGCACCGGTTATAGTTAGCACGATTAACACAGGTTATAGTTAAATATGAACAATGCTAACAGCTAAATGAGAAAACTCATTGACTCTTCCCCATGTATTGCCTGTAAGTAACAGTAGCACCCATTGACCCATTCTTTACTGTTTAGAATGGGTGGGAGAGAAGACATTATCAGCATGTTTGCAGGTATTAAATCAGGGACTAGTGGCTTCAGGCAGAGAAATGTGCTCTCCTACAGAGTATAAAGGAAGGTGAGTGAGGCTTTATGGAATAAATCTCATTTTGAAAAGTACATGGAAGCAACAACCTTTATACTTGAAAAGGATTACTGCTCCTGAGTGGCAGCAACAGCTAAAGAAGACACTAGCCTAAATTAACAGAGAAATTCCAAAAAATTACCAGTGCACTCTCTCAAATGCCTATGCACATTTAAATAACAGAGGGTTTGGTATGTTAACTTGGTCATTAAAGTGTAAGCCCATCTGCCCATTACTTAAGAGGATTCCTTGAAATGACAGGAGACATTACATTGCCTTAACTAAAATCCACATCATAAGGCAGAGATAATTCATCAGTAGACATAGAGCTTATCAATACCTGGAAATAAAATAACCTTAATATCATATCACGAAACGAGCACACATACTGCACTGATATTTTACTAATAAAACCAGCATAAAAGGGGCTGGTGTCTTTATAGTACCCCTTATGTGCTTATGTACATCAAGGGATCCATGGTGTTTTAAATATTCAGGGGATCTAGCTTCACTTTTAAGGAAATGTTTTGGATTTTTACACTAGTCCCTTTAGTGCTAAATGCTGATATGGAGCTTAATAATTTAATTTAATGCATGATTTTAGCTAATGGGTGTCAATGTAGCCTGACTAATTTTATTCTATTTGGGGTTTTATTTTGAAGACTGGTCAATAATTAGGATTCCTGTGTGATTAGTATTAATTTTTTATTATTTGTGAGGTAGAATATAATATATGTATTTGAAAAGAATATATATTTAGAAAATTAGGCAGACTAGATGGGCCAAACAGTTCTTATCTGCTGCCACATTCTATGTTTCTCAGTTTGTTTCTATATATATATATATATATATATATATGAGCTATCTATTTAAGAGGATGATGACATTTTTGTGCTGTGTATGTTAGTTATAGGACCGTTTTATCTAGCATGATTCTATTGTTTGCATGTCAATGGTTTCAAAAATATTGTATTTATTGTATGGCCCCTTTGACATGTAATAAGTGTTTGCCTGTATTAATGGAGTAATAAAGTACTTGCTCTTATCATGACAAAGCCCAGCAAACAGGTCAAATGTGCAGAGCAAGTATGGCATTTTATTTCTATGGGGCATTGCCACAGATCATAGGTTGAGCAATTGTTGATTAAGGTGTCCTTCAAGCCTTCCTGTAACAAAAAAATTGAGAATAGGGAAAACAATTACAGCCGTGGAGAGCTGTGACTGCAAATGCTGGCATTGATGTCCTTAAAACAAAAAGATAATGGTTCAGCGCTAAGTAGTCTATAAGAAACTAAAATAAAGTGTAAAAGCAGCAACCTATAGGAATGAGGTCCCTCAACAAGCCTCACATGGAATAGGATAGAAAAAAATGGGTATATAGGTCGCGCTAAGGGGACAAGGAGGTAAAATAAATGGAATAAATAAAAGTAATAAAAAAGTCCCAAATAATAGATAAACCTGTGTTGTTCTTAGATGAGTATACAGTCCAAATGGATATCTGAATCTTCTTATGTTGAAGATGTCTTGGAACGCTTGTCAATATGTAGATACATAAAAGAAATTAAAAAGAACTCCAATAGTGTAGGATGTCGACAAAATTTCCAGGTGTGGGTCTATAAGTAGGTAAAAAACTCACCTTGGCGTGAGCAAAAAAAACTTTGCTCAAGTATTCTTAGCGTTCAGTGGCGTCAATCCCCCACTGGTTGGATATAGGTAATGGAGTCCTCAGCAATTCCTCGATATGTAAAAAGATGAGAGACGTATATAGTGCTCACTGAGTTTTATAAAAACAAATAAAAATGGTAAAATACTCACATGTGTATGAGCAGGAAATACTGCTCAGTATGATGGCGCAGGTGGTACAATCCCCACCTTAGGATTCTTGGAAAGTGACGTGCTTCAATCCAAATCGGTGACCAGGTAATTCAAATTAAAATTAAAAATGGAAGGAATTAAAAATATATAGGCAAAAAATAAGAGCCGATATTCCTTTATTAAAATATAATATATCAATATATAAAACAAAATAATAATAGCCAAAACGCGTTTCACCACACAGGGCTTTATCAAATGGCATTTAAAAGGGAGAAAAACCTGGTACAGTAGCTGCTTTTATAAGCTAAAAAAGATACAGATAGGCATTTGAATTTTGGCGCCAGAATGACGTCACTAATACAATATGCATAATTTGAAACAAATTTAAAAGTGAGAATTTAAAATATAGAGGCATTTTATAGTGCAATATAAAGATATTTGTCAATTTAAAATAGTAAAACGAGCATTATTTACGATATTATACACATGTAGATATGATGTCACTAAGGAACATATAGTCGCAATTTATGTATATTCAAAAGTTGAAATTTAGGGTATAAAAACATAAATAAAAGGGGTATAGAGATGTCTCTGGACTTTAAATAAAAAAACGAGCATTTATTTAAATAATACATAAGGAAACACGTGATCGCGACTAGACGCGATCACGTGATCGGGACTGGGCATTGTGGGAAATGTATGCCCGAAAGTCGAGAGATCGGCGCAGAGATATTCCGCCTGTCTCTCGGCTGCATATACAACAAAAGGCATAATAGGGCTAGAAAGCTAGCCCCTAGAGCATGCAGAAACCTAACAGGGGGAGGGAGAAGAGGAGAGAAAAAAAAGAAAAGGGGAAGAGAGGCAAAAGAGGGGCTGCTGCAGGAAACATCCTGCATGAATAAAAAAATAAAAAAAAATAAAAAAAAAGTATAAATATAAAAATAAAAATAAAAATAAAAAAATATAAATAAAAATATAAATATGATATATGTTACAAAGTACAAAATGAAAAATAAATAATAAAATGAAAAATATATATATTGAAAATAAAACAAAACTCAAGAAGAAAAATAAATGAATGAAAAAGATTATAAAGTGTAATGAAAAAAAAAAAAGGGGGGGGGATTTTGGGAGAGAGAAAAAAGAAAAAAAATTAAAAAATTAATTAAATAAATTTAATAAAAAATATATTTAATAAAAAATATATTTAATAAAAAATAAAAAAAATAAAAAATATAAAAAACAATAATAATAAAAAATATATATATAAATAGAAATAAAAATAACAATAAATATAAAATAAAAAATAAAAAATATATATTTAATAAAAAATATAATGGAATGCATAATTTCATAAAAAGTTAAAAAGGTCAAATTCTACATTTAATCCTTGGGGTGATAGGGTTTTTAATTGGAAAACCCAATTCATCTCTCTTTTTCCCAAAATATTTTTCATATCTCCTCCTCTCCATGGCATAGAGACTTTTTCTATCCCAGTAACTTTAAGAACACTGGGGTCTTTATTGTGAAATAAAAAGTGCTTAGACACTGAATGGTTGTCATATCCTTTTTTGATATTGCGGCAATGTTCTGCCAATCTAATATTTAAACACCTTGTTGTCATGCCAACATATTGAAAACCACATGGACATTCTAATAAATAAATAACATTTTTAGTGTTACATCCTATAAAGTCTTTAATCGGGTACATAGTTTTGGTAATGGTGGAAGAGAAATGGATCGTTTTAGTATTGGTATTTGGATTTGTGGATCTGCATACAATACATTTGTTACATTTAAAAAAACCTTTTGGTTTTGACAGAAAATTCCCCTTTGATGAAGTAATTTTAGTATAGTTTTTTGTTAGAATTTTCTTAAAGTTTGGTGCCCCTCTAAAAATCACATTTGGTTTGTCAGGAATACAGTCTTTTAAAAGGTCGTCCTGTTTAAGAATGTGCCAATGTTTATTAATGATTTTTTTTATATCTTTATTTTTCTTATTAAAGTCTAAGATAATAGGCAATTTTGGGGGGTCTTCCTTTTTAGCTTTATATACTAAAAGGTCTTTTCTTTCTTTTGCAGTAACTTCTTTTAATGCTGTATTCAATTTTTCTGGTTCATAGTTTTTTTCTAAAAACTTACTATTCAATGAGGTAGATTGGATTTTAAAATCATTTGATAGAGAACAGTTGCGATGAAGACGAAGAAATTGACTTTTTGGAATCCCATCTAACCAGGGTTTATAATGACAACTTGTATGATCTATGATGGTATTAGTACAGACTTCTTTAAAGAAGGTCTTAGTTTGAATATTACCTTCATGAATAAAAATGTTAAGATCCAGAAAATCAATAGATACCTTACTATAATTTGAGGTTAAAATTATACTTTTATCATTGTTGTTTAAAAATTCTAAAAACAACTTAAGAGAGGTCTCTGAACCTTGCCAGATAAAAAATAAATCGTCTATATAACGAAAATATGCGACCAGGTTTGCCCGCCAGCTGTGATCACCCCAAATGGCCGATGACTCCCAATCAGCCATAAAGAGGTTAGCGTAGCTAGGGGCAAACCTGGTTCCCATAGCTGTGCCTTTTTTTTGAATATAAAAAGAATCATAAAACCAAAAATTGTTATTGGTTAAAATCATGTGAATACCCTCTAATATAAAGTTTATTTGGGAGACCGGAATCGAACTTTGGTTTTTTAAAATTTTTTCAACTGACTCACATCCTAAGGTGTGGGGAATAATAGTATATAATGATTGGACGTCACAAGTAACTAAAATGTAATCTTGACACCATATAAAATCTTTTAAAAAGGATAAAAGGGTCATGGAGTCTTTAAGATAGGATCTCATTAGTTTAACTGAAGGCTGTGATAAAATATCTATATATTCTGAGAGATTAGATAAAACGGAGTTAATCCCTGATACAATTGGTCTCCCAGGAGGTTCTGTCATATTTTTATGAATTTTTGATGTCCTTAACCTTGATTACGGGAAGTAGAGATAACACTACTGCATTTTTTTTGTGCTATTAATAAAGTAGTAGTATCACACTGTTTTTTTGTTTGTTTTATATTCTTTTAAGGTGTAAAGTGATATGAGAACTGTCATTTCTACAGTGGGTTCTTCAGTATCATTTCTTACAGTGTATAATACTGCTTGTTACATTATCAGTGCACACATCTTCAGCTACATCACAGGCACATTAAGAGAAACAAAGTACAAATTCAAGGACAATTTTTCCACCACTCAATTCTGATAATCAGGTCCACATTCCACAGTTTGTTTATTGAGGTATTCATACATGTGGACTGATATTTGCAAACCTATTTTGTGAGGGTGTTATGTAGACTTAGTTTGGTCTTAGGCAGCAAAAGCCTTGTGAACAAAATTTATGTCCATAATTTTGCACATTTGCCCAGAATATTTTAAATATCAGTTGGTACGACTCGTGCACTTACTTGGCATTGGAAAGCTGATGTTTGCCCACGTCCGTCTAATATAAATTGTACTTAAATTTACTCGTATCATTAAAACAATTATTAACAGAATATTTTAAAGTTAAAGATGAAGAATCAGAGTGCAGTGAAGGAATTTTTTCTACTAGGATTTCCAGATTTGCCCTCAATACAGATGACAACTTTTGGCTTCTTTTCTGTGTTTTATGTGTCCACACTGATTGGAAATATGATCATCATTATTACGACTGCCATCAATTCTGAACTTCACACTCCCATGTATTTTTTCCTCGGCAACCTCTCTTTCCTGGAGATTCTCTACATATCGGTCACCATTCCAAAAATGCTTGTTAATGTCCTACTGAAAACCAATTCTATCTCTTTCATGGCCTGTGCTGCCCAAATGTTTTCTTTCATTGCGCTGGGCAGCATAGAGTGCACTTTGCTTGCAGCCATGGCATATGATCGTTATGTTGCTATCTGCAATCCACTGCAATATATCATTGTGATGGATATTACTTCCTGCGTATCATTAGTTTGTAGCTCTTGGATTACTGGATTTATTAATTCAATGGTCCATACTATTTTTACTTTTCACCTGCATTTCTGTTCATCAAATAAAATTAATCAGTTTTTCTGTGACATCCCACCCTTGTTGAAAGTGTCCTGCAGTAATACAGACAATAACAAAATTGTTTTATTTATAGTTGGAGGAATCTATGGACTCGGACCAGTCCTAATAACTTTAGTTTCATACATATATATTATTTCAACAATATTAAAAATAAAATCTAAAGAGGGTCAGAGGAAAGCATTTTCCACCTGTGCATCTCATTTGATTGTTGTAACTTTGTTCTACGGAACAACTTTCTCTGCATATCTAAAACCAATTACCAAAGAGTCACAGGAACAAGAAAAGCTTGTCCCAGTTTTTTATGCCGTAATAACACCAACTTTAAACCCTATCATATATACATTGAGGAACAAAGAATTCAACTATGTCTTGAGGAAAATGTGCAGGAGACATTTTTGCAGATAACATGTATTCAAATAAAGAACATAATGGAATCTGAAAGATTAAATAAGAAGTTGATGTTGATATTAAAACACAAGCATTGTAACCAATTCAGATTATTGTAGGAGCTGCAGCACTAGGAATCTGTCTGTTAAAAAAAATGTATCTTTTAGATTATTGCTTCTTCCACATTTTCTTTCATTTTGAACCTGTAATATTGCTATGTAAGTTCATATAAAATTTCCTGTTTTTACTTTTATTGCTCCAGGAATGGGATGGTAGTGTGCAGGTGATGAGTGATACATGTACATGATGCTTTGCCAAAAGTTCAGTGTTACATAGTTACATAGTTTTCTAGGCTGACAAAAAAGACTATAGTCCATCAAGTTCAACCTTGAAATCCATTCTTTTATGCTGTTGATCCAAAAGAAGGCAAGAAAAAACTATTGTATACATTTTCAATTATTCCACAAAAAAAGGAAAACATCCTTCTTGACTCCACAAAGGCAATCAGATTTTTCCTTGGATCAACAACCTGTTCATGGACATCTCAATTATATCTGAGCTTGTTTTGTTTTTTTTAAAGAAAATATCTATCTTTAGATAGTGAATTCCACAACTTTAAAGAACCTTTTCTGCTAATGAACAGGTTAGCACACAGCAGTTTGTATTGACTTTTTATCTATTTGTATCGTGCTTCCATATCCCCACTTTTTTCGAAAGCAAACAAATTCAGTTTTTCTAGCCTTTCATCATAACTAATCTTTTCCATGCCCCTTACTAATTTTGTAGCTCACCTCTACACTTTTTCTGGTTCTGCAATATCCTTCTTTAAAACTGGTGCCCAAAATTGTACTGCATATACAAGGTGAGGTCTTACCATTGATTTATAAAGAGGCAAAATTATATTTTGATCACATTAATGAATAAGCCTTTTTATACATAAAAGCACCTTACTATCTTTTACAATGGTAGACTGGTGTTGCAAACTGTTGTCTACTTTGTTATCTATAATTGTTCCCATGTTTTTTAAGTTTAATTTTATACCTAAGTTAACCCCATATAATGCATGTGTGACTTGCGGTTTCCTTATTCCAAAATGCATGACTTGGCAATTTTCTGTATTGAATCTCCTCTGCCACTTGCATGCCCAGTTCCTTAATTTATCTATATCCTTCTGTAGAAAAGATTATATCATACTTGGACTGTATTATCTTGTTTGTTTCATCAGACCATGAGTAATGAAATAAAGGAGAGGCTTCCTTCTCGCCAATTTGTCATGAATACAAGATTGGTGGAGTGTTGCATTGATGATTGTCCTTTTACAAGATTCTCGCATCTCCAACATATTCTCTAGAGGTCACCCAGAGTTACTATTTGGTTCTTGGTCACGTCTCTTACCAAGCCCCTTCTTTTATTTCTCAGTTTGACCAGGTAGCCAACTCTAAGACGAGTCCTGATTGCCCCAAACATCTTACATTTAAGGCTACTGTTCTTTCGGTAGCCTTCAATGCAGACAAAATATTGTGCTTGTAGAAAGAATATCCTTTTTTTAGTGACTGTATTGTTCAATAAAAAGGGAAAAAGGAAAATAGTTCCTCTTGACTAGTAACCGTTACATTGGCATTCACACAATGTTTGTGTGAGAGATAGCCTGTTTCATTCATCCCAGCACAATTAGTTATAGTTAGTGCTTTGCCTACTGCTAGCCACTACCACTTTACACCAAATTTAAATCACTAGTTTACAGTTTAACAGTTAAACTTTTTTGTTAAGTAGCTCAAAATATACCTACAAAAAATAAAGAGCAAAAAACAAATAGGGAAATCCAGAGAATACACCAAATATATTGGGTTTGAAGATTAAACTCACAAGGGATAATGTAAATGCAGGCTCATCTCACAGTGCACAGACTCCAAATATCAGATATCTTCCAAGAAGCGCAGAAGTGCATGTGGGGAAAATGATACATAGTGCAATACTGTAACACAGTTACAAAATCAGAGATGATAAAAACGCCCATCAACATTAACCTGGAGGTTTAGATTCAGATCATAGAAAGTGCAAATGCAGGACAAAAGTAGTCAACTCTCCTCAGGATACATGTACCAATAAGGCATGCAACTAAAATAAAAACCAATAACAGATAATAAAACAAAAAGTAACAAATAATAAAATAAAGTCACTAAGTTAGTCCTGCACGTTTCATCTAAGTGCTAAGACTTTTTCAGGGGCATCAAATTTAAAGTGTCTACTGTGGGTTCAGCATGGTTTACATGTCCTCCACAAAGTGTTTCTAAATCCTTTAGGCCCGTCTGTGGATCGCCATCATCCAATTCGCCTTCTTCATATACACCTGAAGACCCTTGTCTGCCTTAACTCTGATTGGGTTTGCATATTTAAATCACATTTACAAATCCCTACATTCCACCTGCATCACATCCTCCTCAGGCTTTAAATGTCTTGAAGGCCTTGTTTGTTGGAACATTCCAATCGCATCACTTCCATTTTAGTCTATAGTGGGACTCCCTTCGTCGTGCGTACCAAATTCTCAGAATTTTCATTCTGCGAAAGCTATTGCAAAAAAAACCATACAAATATTTAAGCAACCACACTATATCTAAGCAAGGGAAAATAATAAAACAAATGATAAAAAAATCAGAGAGAGAAAATTATATTAGTGTAGAAGGAAAAAAGGTTCCTAGAGGACATATAGCTATTCGTCAATCAATAAAAAATAATAGAAAAATGTGATACAAAGATCTAAAGGTAATATATCAATTAGTTAAAGACTTAAGATATTATTTAATTAATAGTAGTATAAAAATATTTTTTTTAAATGTAAAAGTATATAGGAAAATATATAAAACAATATGTAAAAAAAATTATATAAAAAATCCAAGAATTCTGAAAAATTGTTGAAATTAAAAATCAATGAATAAAATATCCAAAGAAGCCAAGAAGTAGAAAAATCACACAAAAAATTAAAAATCTTAAAAAAACTACCAGGTTAAAATCGACCTCGTAGTCTGAGCATCTCCTTTTTCTCATCATCAGATTCCCACCTCTCTTGTCGAGCTTGCCTTGCTCAATGACAGTGAATGAAAGATTTCGAGGATCAAATGCTGGACATTGATTACAGTGACAAGGATCTGAATGGGATACCAATTGTTTTTTTTAATATTATTCAAATGTTCTAAAAAGTGGACTTCGGCTTTCGTTCTTGCTCTCCCAATACATTGTGCACCACATTTGCATGTGAGCAAGTACACAACACTTTTGAAAGACAACGTGGTTTTGTGTAACAAACTGCAGGCTTTACAATGCCTGCACGTATAAAAAGACTTCTTGAGTGGAATTCTCCAGTTTATTATTCTGTGGGATTTTTTTTTATACCAGGTGCTAAATGGTTCATAAAGTTCTTCCTTTCCTGAAAATCACATTAGGTCTGATAGGTAACTAGGAAGCACTTTGAGAAAGACTACAAAGGATAAAAGCACTTTTAGAAAGACAGCAAAGCTCAAAATGCATCAGTGCGTTATTAGGTGGTTTTTATGGTAGTTTGTATATCCAGATTGTGGTAATATTGCGTGCGTGTGGTTTTTTTTTTTTTGTAAATGTTTATCAAGGTATTTAAGAAGGTTTGAGGAGGGGGCACAGAAGGAAAATAAAGGGGTGGGGAGGGAAGAAAACATCAGCAATACACATTTCAAGTTCAAGGTCAGATTCAGCACATGCCCTATAAGTCATAAAGGAACAGTATCCCACTGATCACAATATAATTTTACGCATCCTAATCATCCCACCATACAGTTCTGCAATGTTCAGGAGTAAACATTAGAAATGTGAGTGAGAGCAAGAGCACATGGATACAAAACACACTTGTCAAGAGCAATAATAAATATTGAACCCTCTTTTTTTTTTTTTACAAAGTGGATATAGAGAGAAGGGAAAACAACCCCACAACATCGGTAAAGTTTAACACCTAGGGATTTGCTGACTTCCATATATCCCACAAATTCCAAGCATCTTGGAATGTTGCAGAAGGATGCAATAGTGACACAACGCATGTCTCATATATTACATAGTTACATAGCTGAAAAGAGACATCTGTCCATCAAGTCCGGCCTTTCTCACATATGTTTTTCCTGTTGATCCAAAAGAAGGCAAAAACCCAGTCTGAAGTGCTTCCAATTTTGCAACAAACTAGGAAAAAAATCCTTCTTGACCCCAAAATGGCAGTCAGATATCTCCATGGATCAAGAAACTATTGTCCCACTAATAAGAAATTATGTTTTTGCAAGTATTGTTATATGTTATATGTTGTTTACCCATAGCAGAGAGTAGATTGTGTCTTAATGGTATTTCCAGGCTCTCGTTATAAGTTGTTGTGCTGTTAATAAAACATGCAGGGTTATCTTCCGCTTATGTTTGGACATTTCAGAGGGCATGTATAGACGTAAGTGTGTCAAGGGAGTAAGGGGCAACCAACATTCTGTAAGTTTAAATATCAAGTGATGAACATTCTGCCAGTATTGGAGAATGGATGTGCATTTCCACCATATATGCAGGAAGGTGCCTTTGAGTAGGTTACATCTCCAACACTTTAGAGAGGTATTAGGGAAAATCTTATGTAATCTCATTGGCACCATATACCTGCAGTATAGCAATTTGCATTGTTCGATAAGTGGGGAGAATTTTATCAATAATTTAGCTATATTAATCATGGATTCCCAATGTTTAGGATATACAATACAATTTAAGTCCTGTTCCCATTGCATGGCTATGTTAGAGTTGGTGAACGTCAAATAGTCGGACAAAAATTTATAGCACATGGAGATCGGCTTGCATGTAGGAATACATTTTTATTCCCAAATTGAGAGGTCAGAAGTAGAGACTTTATGTATCTGATCAGATTTGTTATACTTCTTCAAAAAGGATTGTTATTGTAAAAAAGAGTAGTGCGAAGCAAGAGGCAGAGAGAATTTCGTTTGGAGTGTGGTGTTATCAAGGAATGTGCTACCTTGGTACAGGTGGTAGAGATGTGTGGCTCCCTGGTCATGCCAGGGTTTGGCGTGGAAAGTAGGTGTGAGATATGGTAAAGTCATAATTGGAGTAGCCAAGGAGAGACCTGTAGTATGACTTAGTTTATCTCTGCTTTTTTCCCACACGGCAAGAAACAACTTAATAAGGAGATTGAAGTGTGGTCTACTTTGTTTAGGCAACCACATTATAGAAGAAAGGTGTGTCGGCATAGGGCCAATTTATCCATGGAAAAACCATTGTGGTGCGGTTTTTGTAAGTAAATGGGGGAAAGAGTTAGCTAGGATAGTCACGTTATAATAAGTCTGGATATATGTTACTGATAAGCCTCCAGCTTGCAGGGGGGTCTGTAGTAAATGTTACCACATGACAGGAGGCTTCCTATTTTGTATAATCTCTCATAACTAACTCAACAGCAGCAAACGTGTATAACAAGAACCAATCAAAATGCAATAGGAAGTATAGTATCCACTGTGAATAGGCTCCTCCTCCTCTTTCTTTGCTGCTCCATCAGTAGACAGGTCAGAGTTTTTGGCTCTTCCTTTTATTTACTATATATTTTATTTATTGCTTATATATTTTCTACTTAATTCTGTCCCCTTTTCCCACTCTGTGTGACACTCTATCTGCACTCTAATTTTGTGTTCCCTCTGTTTGGGGACATTTTTTCTTTTCTCTCCTGTACCCTGTATGCTTCCCTGTGTTGCACCCCCACCCCATCGTGGGTCAGGTGCCTTTCATGCACTGATGGTATCTTACTGCCGAGGGTAGCTTCCCTTACCTGGGTCCTCCCCTACCTTGGGCTTTCCCATCTTGGATCATGCGTCTCGCGAGACTAGCAGCCACCATTTTGGGTATACCATAAGTGCCACATTCACCTCGCTCTGGTTTGCTGACACCTAGGGATACTAGGACTCCCTTCTAAACTGCTTCCAAACCTACAGGTAGTGGTCAAATCAGGTCAGTTTCATCTTTCTGACAGCTGTAGCCTGCACTATAGGGCTCAATACCCTGCACATTATTTGGGGCAACCTCTGTATACCTGGGTGAGGCCCAAATCCCAAGAGCTTGTCATACCCTGCTGGGGTGCCTCATTCCTTCGTCATAACTCGACCTACGACCACCCAGTGCCGGTGACAGAGAAGGTCAGAGAAGAACTAAGATGGTGGCTGGACAGCATGCAAGCGTGGAATGGTCGGGCCATCTTCGGAGACAATCCAGACTTTGTATTGTCGGACGCCAGCCTATGGGGCTGAGGCGTGACGAGTGAAGGCATATTGGCAGGAGGCACCTGGACTTTTCAGGAAATCAACCTACATATCAATTGCCTGGAGCTCCTGGCAGGATCCATTGCCATACGCAGCCTATCGAGGGACAGGACCAATTGTTGCATTCTCCTCAGGATGGACAATATGTCAACCGCCTGGGCGGGGCCCGATCCCGGCACTTGTTGGAACTAAGGAGATTTCCCTGCAACATCTCCCTCAAGGCGTAGTACCTACCGGGAGAGACGAATCTCATGGTGGATTGGTTCTCCCGACATTGGCGAGACAGCAGCGACTGGAGGCTGGATCCCCGAAGCTTCAACATCCTCTCAAATCTGATAGGCCAATTTCTACTGGATCTGTTTGCATCACGCAACAACAGCCAGACTCTGGATTTATTCAGCAGGCTCCCAGACCCGGAGTGCAAGGCGGTAGACACTTTCCTACAAACATGGCCAAACACAGGAGCATACGAGTATCACCCATTTGCTATGATAGCAAGGATGCTCCATTATCTGAAGACTCATCGGGTATCTCTGGTAAGAGGAACGGAACTTCAATCCGTTTATGGCACCTATCTCATTCATTTTAAACTTCTTATCATCACTGTTTGCCTCTGGTCGATCCTACCTGTCAATTAACGTGGTGCATTCAGCGATTTCGCGGGTTCATGTCCCGATTCAGGGGATCCCGGTGGATAAAGACCCTCTAGTGTGTCGTTTACTGAGAGGCATTCGCCTGCAATGGCCCCCGGGCCTCAAATACTCGCGTTTGTGGGACATCGAGGTCGTCCTCCGTTATTTTAGAGACTGGGCTCCCAAGAACAGACTGTCTCTCCGACATATTTTGGCCAAATTTATGGTTCTACTTTGCCTCGTCTCCTTCCTACAAGTTTTGAACGTGCTGGCGTTTGAGGTCGATGTTTTTTGCGGTCTCTCCGGATGGGGTCCCCTTCCGGGAATCCCGTCGCACTAAGTCTAATTCAATATCTATCTTTTATCCCTTTTTCATCGCGGACGCTCAGCTATGTGTAGTCTCGACTTTACGGAGTTACGTGGCAGCTACAGCCCCACTCTGAGCTTCCACCTCCGGACAACTACTTATTTCCTACGTTAGACCACATAGCCCGGTTTTGTTTACTACGCTCTCCAGGTGAGTTCTGTCTCTAGGGGGAGTGGATGTAGCGTTCAGAGATAATTCAGTGCCTGGTGTGGTTGCCTTGTCAGCTTTCGCAGCAGGGGCGTCGCTGTCAGATACCTTTCGTACGGCAGACTGTAGCGGTAGCAGTAAGAATATTAGCTAGATTTTAGTCGAAGTATATGCGCTGTTGCCTACGCTAAATTATGGCGGGTCAAACTAGAGTAGGGTAAATAACATTTTAGGTCAATTCTTAACTTAGTATTACTGAGCGATGTGTATCTACCTAACAGTAAGTCTGTACATGTTGGACGCGAGAAATTAAACTTCAGTAGATCATAACAAAGCCAAATTAAGTGGGCGAAGATCTGTTCTGTAAGGCTCCTATTAAATGTATGGTTGGGCATTAAGACAATTTAACCCCTAATAATTGCTGGCCATTGAGCAAGACTCTAACTTACGTGGGGCTAGAGATACAGAGTCAGAACAATGCATAGTCTTAGTCAGCGCATATGACAAGGGTGTTATAGCGGCCCAACCGTGCGAGTCAACTCAGTAAGTCCTAGATCTGTGCAGTGTAGTAGCGCCTAATGAAGCCTAAACAGGTAAGTCAGTTGCATCTTTACTAAGTGTAGAAAAGGCATTATATATTACTGCTTATTTATGGTTTGATCTAAATAAGGCAAATAACTGCAATTTACAAACTAAAAACAATAACCTAAATACTTCGTAAATTCCTTGAGGACATGAAAACTGATGCTTAAAAGTAAACCAGTTAATGAATGTACACTTGCTAGTACATCATGCTTAAACAAATGTAACACTTAAATCAATGTTCATCATGCTCTTCTCTCTTGATGTGGCATGTAGAACTGAGAGACAGCATGGTTGCACGTGATATCCGAAGGGCATATAGTGGTGCACGGTCCCACAGGGCGTCAAACCTCCAAACTGTTCCCCAGGTCCGTTGCAGCCTCCCCCCGCGAGCACTGTAGAAGAGTGGACACTCGCGGGAAACCTCCGTTCATGCAGTCCCCCCTCAAGAGTCTGCAGTCTCAGTGCCTCCTGCACCTCCTCTGGCCCTTTGGTGCCTAGGTAGGTACACTGGATGTCCATGAATGCCTCACCGATCACCAGCCATTCATATACAAGTGAGGGCGTACCGCCACTCAGCCACCAGTCCGCCGGAGGCAGGCAAACTCGCTTCCCAGAGGGCTCACAGCTGTGGGGGCAATTCCCTCCGGGCGCCCTTCAGACCCAGAGGTCGAGCATCCATGTAATTAGCTTATGGGAGGTCTGGGTCATCCGTCCGTGGCCCGATCAATCCTGGGCTCTAGAACTGTCGTGCCCCATAAGATGGAGTCCCTATAAGGACGCTTTTCCAAGGAAGTGAACATTCCCCTCCATGTCAGTGTACATATCTGCTGGCTGGCTGTTCTTCATGCAGCCGTTGCCAGTGTAGGCGATCGGCATGTGATCAACACGGGAGCTCCTGCCGTAGTGAGAGCTGTCACCATGAGGCCGGGGTAACCCCCGCCAGCCAAGGGGGGGGAGCGGGGCTGTGCCCCGAGCCAGGGGATTGCTCTATGCAGGGAGGCTTCGTACGCGTGGTGTCTCCAGTCCGGGGGTCTCCATGGAGTGTATCTCTGCGTTGCCGGGCTGCTTTTAGGGTACTTTTGGGGTGTTTTAAAAAACTATGTTTTTTCTGTGCTTGGAGATAATTGGATTAGAATTAGTACAGTTACTGATCCAATTATCTCTCAAGCAGGGAGGAGGAATTGTATGTTTGTTATGGGAGTGTTGGGCATTTAATTACTGTTCTTATTGGTCTGTGTCTTTGTGTTGGAGTCCCCAACAAGGTCCATTTGGGCGTACCCCTTGCATGGGGATTGTTATAAAAGGCCAAGTGTGGCTCCCATTAAATTGAGATTCGTTTACCCCTTCACAAAGTCTTGGTTCATGTTTGGAAGATAGGAGAACTACAGTCACTCTGGGGATTTCTATATCACAATACTCCCCTGAGTATAACCACTAGCTCTTATAAGAGCTGTTCCTGCTACACTCTCTGGACTAGGAGAGGTCTACCCACTGGAAGCTGGATCCTGGACTTGGGGCCAGGGTAGGTGGAGGATGGCGAGACCCCAACCAAGCGGTGGCAGTTTGTGGGGTCTACGGTGGTTATGGTGTTCCAGTACAGTGCTCATGGTGCTCGTCGGTACTCGGAAGCAGCGTTTGACAGAGGTACCCAGTCGGGTTGCCAGGCGGTCCATCAAATTGGTGGCAGCAGTGGGATGACTTCCTAGTGAGTATAGAAGTATCCTGGAGACACCCGTTGGATTTTACAAATTGAGGGCAATGCTAGTATTCGTACAGCGCCCCTGGCTACAGCAGTATGGAACCAGCTAGTTCCTGGACAGCATCATATATGAGGAGGAGAATGACCCGGACTGGGGAGGAATACAGTCCGGAAAGACGCCTGGTATGAAGCCCTGGAGGGTGTACAGGATCGGCGGGGCAAGAGTTTCCCCAGTGACGAGCAGAATGTGGCAATGCGAATGTATCTCCTGGTAGAGCAGCCCATGGATGAGTGGGTGACAGAACTCGAGAGCCTCGTATCTAAAGAGCTTTGGCTAGACGACACCTACCAGGCCCTATGGTGGTATACGGTTCGGCATACCCCCTGGATGGCTGAGCACGACTGGCCCGAAGGCGATAATTATGAAGGTCCTGATCTACTATGGGATGCCTTTGAGGAGGACATTGATTTTGGCAGCACGGAGGAGTCTATATTTTGGGCCATCTATGATTATAGGGTGGGCATGCATGTTTGGGCTTGAAGCTTGAGGCGATACTGTAGTGCCAGGAATACAAAGCTGATTAAAAACCCTTTATTTACTTACCTCATCCCAGCACCTATGTTCCTCGACGCTGGGTTAAAGCTACGCCCCCTCCGTCGTCCTGCAACAAGCGGGGTCTAATGCGCATCCGCGCACGCATTAGACCTCCCCATTGGAAAGCATTGAATCAATATCAATATCATAAAGAAGCCCTCCATCCGCTCCTACTGGAGCAGTAGCCCCATCTGCTCTATCCCCATTTACTCCCAATGTATGTCGAGGAAGAGGTATGAAATGATTCTGCATTTCATGCACTTCAGCAACAACAGCCTGTGTCCCCCTAGGGAGCATCCCCAGTTTGACAGGCTGTATAAAATCCGCCCCCTGATTACCCATTTCGTTGCCAGGTTTGCAGAGGCTTATACACCTGGAAGGAATATATGCGTGGATGAATCAATGATGAAGTATAAGGGAAGGCTGGAATTCAAGCAGTATGTTCCTTCCAAGCGCTCTAGGTATGGTGCAAAGATGTATAAGCTCTGTGATAGCGAGACTGGGTATACTCAGGCCTTCCGGGTGTACGAGGGAAAGGATAGCCACCTTGACCCTCCAGGTTGCCAAGAACATATGGGAACCAGTGGCAAGATTGTCTGGGACCTGATATTCCCCCTGATGAACAAAGGGTACCACTTGTATACTGACAAGCTTTATACAAGTGTCCCTTTGTTCAAGCTACTGTACTGTTTTGATACAGTAGCTTGCGGCACAATCAAAAAGAACAGCACAGGTTTCCCAGGACAACTTGCACGCAACCGGCTACGAAGGGGGGAGACCTCAGCTCTGCGCCAAGAGATGCTGTTGGCAGTTAAATACAGAGACAAGAAGGATGTGTACTTTCTTACCACCATCCACACTGAGGGGACTGTGGAGGTCCCTGTACGTGGCAGAGCTGAGAGAACAAGGAAGCCATTGTGCATCAAGGCCTATAACTGGCATATGGGTGGGGTTGATCTGGCAGATCAGCTGCTGCAGCCCTACCTAATTATACGAAAGACAAGGGCCTGGTACAAAAAGGTTGCAATCTATCTAATGCAGATTGCAACCCACAATGCTTTTTTGTTGTTCAAAAAAGCAAACCCGGGACACAACTGAGATTTTTACAGTTTCAGCTCCAGACCATTTCGGGGATTTTCTACCGTGATGCACCTGCTTCCCGGGCAGTGATGGGAGAGAGCAGAGTTGGGGCTACACATTTTATTTTTAAAATTCGCCTTACTGCGGCAAAGCAGAATCCCCACAAAAGAGGCAGAGAAAAGATAGTGTATATCACTGTCATGATTGCCCTGGACAGCCTGGACTCTGTATCAAACGATACCACACACTGGTCCATTTTAAATTTCTTTTTTAACATTTGACGTTCAGTTTTTTTGCTGTCTTTTTTCTTTTTTTCTTTTGGTTTTGTTACATTTACCCTATGCATGGGGGGCATGGGTGTACTAAGGAGGCCTTGCAGAAAACAACCTGGGGTGTTTTCTTGCAATAACCAACAACGGGCTCCCCTAAATCACAGTCAAAAAGCAATGTGTGTGTAAAAATGAAGATTGAACAGTTACCTCCACACACTTTCTGCAAATTTTTTATTTTTTGTTTGGCTAAAAAAGTTGCATCAAAGCACTCCACATACAATACCTCGGGGTGTTTACGTTTCAAGTATGTACCCTTTTATGGCAATATATAAAACTGGGGGATGTGATAAGCCCCAAGCTAAAGATAGGCCTATCAGAAGAAATACTCTCAATTTCAACTCAAATTGCAAGTCATACAATTGTAACCGTACCTTCCCAAAATCCTGGCAAACCTATGCATGGGAGGCATGGGTGTACTAAGGAGGCCTTGCAGAAAACAACCTGGGGTGTTTTTTTGCAATAACCAACAACGGGCTCTCCCAAATCACAGTCAAAAGGCAATGTGTGTGTAAAAATGAAAATTGAACAGTTACCTCCACACACTTTCTCCAATTTTTTGACTAAAACGATTGCATCTAAGGCATAGAACACTCCATATACAATACATTGGGGTGTCAACCTTTCAAATATATGCACAAGAAAATACATTTGGATATCTGATAAGGCCCCCAAAAGGAAGATAGGCAAACAAGATATGTAAAATTTGAAAAACGCAATCAGACGTTTTGCTTTGCACTCCCCAGAGAACCCGACACACCTATGCATGAGTGGTTTCGCTGTACTCAGGAGATGTTGCCTAGCACATATTGGGGTGTCCTTTGGCAGTAACACCTAATAGGAGCTGAGAATCTATGCCCAAGTAGAATGTGTGAGTGAAAAATAACACCACAAAAAAATGACTACCCAAACGTTTAACAGAGACTTGTGGTAGAACTAGTGCATGTAAAGTGTTGAAATGCCACCACGTGAAATGCCCTAGGGTGTGTACTTTTCAAAAACATATGGTTTGATGGGGGTGAATTACATTGGCCGGCTTCAGAAATGTTCCAACTATAACACGGGTGCATGATGGCCAGCTGTGGTTTTTTTTCCATTTTTCATCATATTTTACTTTTTTTTTTCTAGTAAATTAGATGATATGATGAAAATAATGGTATCTTTAGAATGACCATTTAATAGCGAAAAAAACGGTATATAATATGTATGGGTACAGTAAATGTGTAGGAGGCAAATTACATCTAAACACAACCACTGCAGAAATGTAAAAAGAGCCCTGGTCCTTAACGGTAATAAAATTGAAAAATGACCTGGTCACTAAGGGGTTACAGGTTAATTTTAGTTTATGTATTTTAGACACTATTTTAAATGAATGATTAGCATTTTCAAAAACTATACAGCAGTGCACAAACCTATTCATAATGTGTTGGGCTCAGGGCCGGATTAACATAGGGGCTGATGGAGCTGCATCTCCAGGCCCAGGCCCATGGAATAGGCCCATTGATTTATTTAAAAAAAACATTTTTTTTCCCACACACTACTCGTAGGGATTCCACCTGGCTTTTATTTTATTGGCACAGCCAGTATTTGAGGCTTCCTGGCTGGTGCCAATATTACAGTGATACTGGCAATACAAATGCTGGTATTTTTCTCAGTATAAACCAAGAGATTACTATGCAATACCAGCACTGGCCAGTAGGGGTCACTGTGTGTGGAGACAGGCAGGGATAGGAAGTTGCAGCATATTTCTCCCTGCCTATCTATACTCACTGATCTGCAGGGGTGCAGCTACAGAGAGTCCAGACAGCAACTCCCACACTGCAGAGACAGCCTACAGCTCAGGGATGGGGGGAAAGGCTGCAAGGAGACATGGGGACACTGAGACACTAAGGGACATTGGGAGACATTATGACACAGACACATGGGGACACAGTGTCCCCATGTCTCCCAGTGTCTCACTGTCCCCATGTCTCCTAGTGCCTCCATGTCTCCCAGTGCCTCAAGTGTCTCAATGTCCCCATGTCTCCAAGCTAGTGTCCCTAGTGTCTGTGGCCCTGGTGTCTCCTTGTCCCCATGTCTCCCAGTGCCCCCATGTCTCAATGTCCCCATGTCCCCCAGCCAGTGTCTCTAGTGTCTGTGTCCCCATGTCTTCAAGTGTCCCCTATTTTCCCAGTGTCCCCATGCGTCCCAGCCAGAGTCCCCTAGTCTCCCAGTGTCACTGGTGTCTCCGTGTCCCTAGGTCTCCCCGTGTCCCCAGGTCTTCTCGTCTTCCTAGTGACATGGGGACCCTGGGATACATGGGGACACAGGGAGAGATGGGGCATTGAGACACTGTGATACATAGGATCACTGGGAGACCTGGAGTAATCGACACATGGGGGCACTGGGAGACATGGGGCCACTGGGAGGAATGCATCTATATTTTCTCTTATGTCACTCCTTGTGATTTACATCATGTGATGTCACCCATACATATTTAATTATGCAAATTAGCAAGGCTGGTATGTTTTTCCAAGAAAGGTGGCAACCCCAACTACTTTTCACATACTCTTACTTAAGTATGGAAACTTAAGAGGGATGTATGGGAACAAAACTTGTGTGGACTGGCTGACAATGAATATAGTTAAAGGGACACTAGAGTCACCAGAACAACTACAGCTTATTGAATTTGTTCTGGTGAGTAGAATCATTACTGTCAGGCTTTTTGCTGTAAACACTGTCTTTTCAGAGAAAATGCAGTCTTTACATTACAGCCTAGTGATTACTTCACTGGCCACTCATTAGATGGCTGTTAGAGATCCTTCCTGGGTCATGGCTGCCTAAAATGCATCCAAACATTCAGTGTCTCCTCCCTCTGCATGCAGACACTGAACTTTCCTCATAGAGATTCATTGATTCAATTCATCTCTATGAGGAGATGCTGATTGGCCAGGGCTGTGTTTGAATCATGCTGGCTCTGCCCCGATCTACCTCCTTGTCAGTCTCAGCCAATCCTATGGGGAAGCATTGTGATTGGATTAGGCCACCACTTCTAATGATGTCAGCAGACTGCTTGTTTTTCTGAGTCTAACAGCATGCAGAGTTACAGCTTCAAGCTTGAATACAGTAAAATGTTGCTATATTTATGGAGGCATGAGGGGCCCGGGGGGGCTAGATGGTGGTGTTAACACTATAGGGTCAGGAATACATGTTTGTGTTCCTGACCCTATAGTGATCCTTTAAAGGACCACTATAGTGCCAGGAAAACATACTTGCTTTCCTGGCACTTTAGTGCCCTGAGGGTGCCCCCACCCTCAGGGACCCCCTCCCGCCGGGCTCTGGGGAGAGGAAATGGGTTAAACTTACCTTTCCTGGCAAATCATGGCAGCATCACGTATAGGTTAGCTCCGCCCCAATCAGGTACAGGACAGGAAAAATCAATTAATCTGGACCCGACTGGGGTATAAAAGGTCCCTCCTCCTTCCAACCCACAGTCTTTTTTCCTGTCCTTTCAGGACAAACAGGATAATTTCTTTTGGGCCACCTTCCCATGTGTACCATGGGCCTCCAGATGAAGTTCAGCCTCTCTTCATCTGAAGAACTCAGTAAACAGCCTGCACAGGCAGGACTAACTGAGTTAGGTACAGATTATTATCTGTACCATGGAGTTGGAGAAATTATATATAAAATATATATATATATATATATATATATATATATATATATAATTGATGTGGGGTCAGCTGTAGCTTTGAAAACCCCCCTGATCAGAAGGCAGAGTATTGTGGAGAAGCCAGGAATCATCAAAACAGTAAGTCTTCATTTGTTTTTCTTATTAGGCTTTAGGATCTCTTGTTTTATCTTACCTGAGCTGCATAAGTTTGTGGGAGGCTCAGACTGCAGAAGTTTTCTTCACCAGAGCCTGGGCTCTTCTGTGCTCGGTTTCTGGAGCAAGCGCAGTAGCGGCAGCATCCGGCGGGCGCTCTGCGCATGCGCGCATTAATTTCGCGCTTAAAGGTATATCGCGCCAAAAAATAAAAAGTTTTAAAATTGAGCAGTTTTGCTGTTAATAACCTCCCTGATCATCTGGTAACTAGGAAAGCTGACTCTTACATCCAGATTCTCTTTTAAAGGTAAATTCTTGTTTTATTAATAATTTTCCAGTTGAAAAATTTTGTCTTTGTTCTTCTTTAATACAGTATTAAGTAGTATTTATTCTTTGTAGATGGCTTCTCCCTCTGCCTCAAGATCTCGCTCTAGAAGACATAGGTGAGCCTCAATAAAATTATTAATAAAAAAATTTTAAGGGGGGAAAAGAGTGCCAAACTAGGCTTATAATATATTATATATTGGCCTCTATTTCAGCCCAGAAAGGTCTCAAGAGAATTCTCCCAGAAAATATAGAGAAAACTCTAATAGATGTGCGAACTGTAACCAAGTGGCTCCTCCTGGGAATAATTTGTGCAAAGCTTGCCTGGCGGAAGCAGCTAATGAATGGGAAAAGAAAAGTTCCCCACAGGCTGATTTAAAAAAATGGATATCAGAAGCTATAGCAGAAGGCTTCAAATCGTCAAATAAAATGATTACCTCTAAGCGTCCTAGAGTGGAGAGTTATGTAGAATCGGAAGAAGATTCTGACTTAATGGAAGAATTTTCAGAGGAAGAGGAGGAAGACAGTTGTCCAAGATCGGGCTGTGGATAAATTGGTTTATCTTATCAGAGAAACCTTAAGAATCCCTGAAGAAAGTACTGAAAAGAAGGAATCCGACAGATATTTCGAAGATCTGAAGTCCAACAAGACCTCCTTTCTGGTCCACACTGCTATTAAGGAGGTCATCCAGGAAGAATGGAATAGACCAGAGAGAAAGGTTACATTAAAAACTAAAACTCCCAGACTATATCCGTATGCTCTAGAAGACTGCAAATCATGTATTTCTGTTCCAAAAATTGATGCGGCAGTGATCCATATGGCAAAAAGAACGACTCTTCCCATAGACTCCATGGCATACTTAAGAGAACCTATGGAAAAGCGGTTGGACGCTAACCTTATCAAAGCATACCTGGCTTTGGGATCAGCATTACATCCCGCTATTGCCCTAACCACCTTGTCCAGAGCTCTCAAAATTTGGGTAGATAATTTAGAAGAGGATATTAATAGAGGAGTCCGTAGAGATCACCTGATGGAGGGACTTAAGGATTTCAAATTAGCCACAGAATTTTGTTCTGAAGCTTCACTGGAAGTTACAAAGATGGTAGCAAAAAGTTAGAGGAAGAGGATCTCGACCACCCACCAAAAACTTCTGAAAGTTTGCTGGCCCAGCCAGATGTTATAGGAGGCAGACTTTGCTTCTTTTATCCGGTTTGGGCCAAGAATATTCAAGATTCTTGGGTTCTGTCTATTCTAATGGAAGGATACAAGATAGAATTCAAGGAATTCCCTTATCAAAACACTTTCATTCGTTCAAGAGTTTCAAAAGGAAGAAAAGAAATCGCTCTGAACAACATAATTTCCCAGCTGCTGCAGAACCAGGTTATAGAAAAAGTTCCTTACAGAGAGCGTTTCAGCGGCCATTATTCCACTATATTTCTGGCCCCAAAACCCCAAGGAAAATGGCGTCTAATTCTGGATCTAAAGGGTCTGAATACAAAATTGATGACAAGAACATTCAAGATGGAGTCTATTACCACTATCCTGCCCAATATAAAGCCAGGGAACTGGATGACATCTATCGATCTCAAAGATGCCTATTATTCAAATTCCTATTCACGACAGTCATCGCCGGTTCCTGAGGTTCTGGATTTCGGGGAATCACTACCAGTTCAAGGGACTTCCCTTCGGATTAAGTTTGGCCCCCAGAACGTTTTCAAAGATCCTTATTTCCCTGGTAGCCTTTATAAGAACAAAGAACATCGAGCTTTATCATTATCGCGACGATTTTTTAATAGTAGGCCCATCCAGACATATTGTGAATCTCCACACCAGAATTACCATCTCATACCTTCAAGAGCATGGTTGGTTGATAAATCCCAAAAAGAGTTCTTTGGTTCCTTCACAGAGGATGATATTTCTGGGAGCAAATATAGATTCGGAGAAAGGCCTGGTATCCCTATCTACAGAAAGAAAGGAGCGAATCGTGAAGAAAATCAGACGTCTGCGTCAGGAATCCTACATCACAGCAAGAGAATTAATGAGCTTATTGGGGTCTCTTACTTCCACGATAGGTCTAGTGAAATGGGCCCAATGGAAGATGCGACCTATTCAGAGGCAATTTCTCATGCACTTCGATACAAAAACAGGGAATTGGGATCAGAAGATTCGTTTCCTCCCGAGGATTTCAACAGGTCTGTATTGGTGGACAAAAGAAGAAAACCTATGTCAAGGGTTTCCCCTGGAAGAACCAGTTTGGATAACCATAACAGATGCCAGTCTCCTGGGATGGGGAGCACACTTGAACAACGCGTGGATTCAAGGAACATGGTCATGGAAGGAGTCAAAACTTCATTCGAATTTAAGAGAAATGAGAGCGGTTCTCAGGGCGCTAAAGGGGTTCCGTCATCTCCTGAGGAATGCTTGGGTGAGAATACATACAGACAACAGAGCGGTCGCATCTTATATAAATCATCAGGGAGGCACCCGAAGCTATTCTCTTCTGATGGAACTATCTCCTATAATGAAGTTTGCGCAACGCCATTTACAAGGGTTGAAAGCTGTTTACCTTCCAGGGCCAGAAAATTTATTAGCAGATTACCTCAGCAGAACAAGGATTCTCCAGGGAGAGTGGAAGTTACATCCGGACGTATTTCAGTTGATTACCCTGAGGTGGGGAGTACCCCAGATCGATCTTATGGCATCATACAACAATACCCAGGTAGAAAAGTTTTACTCTCTACATTCGGATCCTCGAGCAGCAGGACAGGATACTCTGTCCCTTACATGGAAATTCGACCTGGGGTACACATTCCCTCCCCTACCTATGATTTACAGACTACTAAGAAAGATATGGAAAGAAGGTCTGAAGGTAATTGCCATCATTCCAATTTGGCCTGCAGACCTTGGTTTCCTCTCCTGAACAAGATGAGCCTGGAACCTCCTTGGCCTCTTCCTCACAGACCAGACATCTTAACCCAGGGACCGGCTGTTCATCCGAACCCCAACCAGCTGAAATTGGGGGCATGGCTCTTGAAAAGGAGAGACTTCTAGCTCAAGGCATTTCTGAGCCTGTGGTTAATACCCTCCTCAAATCCAGAAAAGGGTCGACTTCTTCTTGCTACCATAAGATATGGGAGGTGTTTCGTTCCTGGTCTCTAGCTAACAACGTTGATTTCCTGCAGCCCTCTAACATCAATATTCTAAATTTTCTTCATACAGGCCTGGAAAAAGGACTGAGCCTTAGTACTCTGAAAGTCCAATCATCAGCTTTATCTGCCCTCTGCAACAAGTCATGGGCATCTGATCCTATTATTGCCAGATTCTTTAAAGCAACAATTCGCATAAGACTTCCGAAAAGGAATTATTCTCCGCCTTGGAATTTACCTATGGTATTAGAGGTTCTGTCTGAAAACCCCTTTGCTCCTTTAGATGAGCTGGGTATTGTCTTACTAACATATAAGACCTTGTTGTTGGTGGCTATAACTACATCAAAACGCATGTCAGAAATCCATGCATTCTCTTGTGATGAAAACCATTTCCAAGTATTCCACGACAGAGTGGTTTTAAGACCTAAACAAGAATTTCTGCCTAAAGTAGTCTCGAATTTCCACATTCTGCAGGAAGTTGTTATCCCTTCCTTTTATCCATCTCCTTCTTCCCCAGAAGAAGTGAAACTTCATCAGTTGGACGTCAGACAGTGTCTACTCAAATACGCTGAAGTTTCAAATCAATTTCGAAAGTCTCATCAGCTATTTGTTCTGCCAATAGGTCCCAGGAGAGGGGAAGCAGCATCTACCTCCACCTTGAGACGCTGGATCTCCAATACTATAATCAAGGCTTGTCAATTAAAAGACCTTACTCCTCCTAGTAAGATAAAGTCTCACTCTACAAGGGCTTTGGCAACATCTTGGGCAAATTGGGCAGAAGTTCCAGTGGACGACATCTGTAAGGCAGCTACCTGGTCTTCACCTCTTACGTTCATAAAGCACTACAAACTGGATTTGGCATCATCCTCGACGGCTTTTGGTAGAGGTGTTCTATCCTCTGTTGAATCAATCTAATTAAACTTTTTTCAGCATTATCTGGTTTAGAGTAATTTATTTTTTCCCCTCCCTATGGTGAAGTTTGGGTATTACCCATAAGTGATGCTGCCATGATTAGCCAGGAATACAGAAAATTTTATCATACTTACCATAATTTTCTTTTCCTGGCTATTATTCATGGCAGCATCAGCAACCCTCCCTTAAGTATTTATGAAGCTTTGGAACTCGACTGTGGGTTGGAAGGAGGAGGGACCTTTTATACCCCAGTCAGGTCCAGATTAATTTCCTGTCCTGTACCTGATTGGGGCGGAGCTAACCCATAAGTGATGCTGCCATGAATAATAGCCAGGAAAAGAAAATTACGGTAAGTATGATAACATTTTCTGTATTTTTCCAGCGCCGGGGCGGGGAGCTCTCCTCCTCTCCGCCTCCCATCCTCCTCTTTGGCTGAATGCGCATGCGCGGCAGGAGCTGCTTGCGCATTCAGCCTGTCTCATAGGAAAGCATTTATAATGCTTTCCTATGGACGCTGGCGTCTTCTTACTATGATTTTCACAGTGAGAAGCACGCAAACGCCTCTAGCAGCTGTCAATGAGACAGCCACTAGAGGCTTTAGAGGCTTGATTAAACCATTTATAAACATAGCAGTTTCTCTGAAACTGCTATGTTTATAAAAAAAAAAGGGTTAATCCTAGAGGGACCTGGCACCCAGACCACTTCATTAAGTTAATGTGGTCTGGGTGCCTAGAGTGGTCCTTTAAGGTAATGCTGACTTTGGTCTCTCTAACACTTTGGCATGTTCCCTTTCTTCTACACTCACTACATACAGCTTTTCTCTGTCCCAAACTATATACCAGGAGCTTCTGTCTGCTAGTAAGAAGGTAAGGACCAGCGAGTGCTAGGGGACAGTCCTTAGAAAGCGTTGAGCGAGCGCATCATTAGATGCATTTATGCCAAGCTCAGGGTGCTGTCTGCATAGTATGCTCTTAGTTGGCCAGCTGCATGATTGGCAGGCAGCCTGACATGCATTCATACCAGGCTGGCCTTCTAATTCTTTGGGCAGACATATCCTCTTTTTGGGCACGTTCGCCCCTTTTGGCAGGTTACGTGATTTGTGATAGTGGCACACCCTTTTACCGTGCCCATTGACTTCCTGCTTGACTGGACACTGCTGTTAAGGGTTATGGATTTACTTGAAAGATGAAAACATAAATTAGTGAGAGATTAGCCTAGGGTATGTGTTTTCTTTTATCTGCTGTTTTCTTTCTCTCCAGCACCATCTCCATCAGATCCATGACTCTTGGGAGTGTTTTACTGTTTTTGGTCAATATGATTCTGTAATTAGGCCCGTCATAATTGTCAGCACCAGGCCCACTGGGCTCTTAATCTGGCCCTGGTTGGGCTGTATTATCACTTACTGAGTCTTGTCAGTTTATGTTCACCATGACATTCACCTATTTGAACTCTACTTTTTCTTAATTGCCCTTTCTCACCTTATTATAATGTCTCCCCACTCATTATTGCTGTGTTATCTAACCCCAGACTTTCTCCTACAGCCTGTGCCCTAAACAACAGCATTTCTAAGTTTGCTAACAGTACTCACAGCTACCAAACATTGCAGCTAAAGCCTTAAGTAAAGGTAGCATTTATGGAAAATTAATCTGCAGAGATGCTCCCGTTCAGCTGAATGCTGCTGGAGGAAGTCTTGCACCTTGTCAGACATTCTCCATTATAAATTCATCTTGCATTTGTACAGCACAGCCCTCACATTTGCTTAACAATCATATTTTTCTTGCTTATTAGTTCATGCTCCCACAATCCCAGGTATATCTTATACCTTAAACTCTTTCCTTCACCCTGCTGCGGATCTCCCCTACATAAACCTTTCAGCTGATAGCTTCACATGCTATTTTATCGACAGGATTTAACAGTTAAGGAAATAATTCTCCCCCTTTACTCCTCTCTCTCAACTGCACCTGGACCATATCTTCAATACCCTTCAGAACTTCTCCCCAGCTACTGAACAGGAGGTTCTCCTCTCCTCTCGTCCCACCACTTGTCTGTTTGATTCCACCCTTCTCAACGTATCAGATCACTCTCCCCTTGTCTTGTGCCATCCTTTACCGCACATCTTCAACTTCTCTCTTTCTTCTGGTGTTGTCCCTGCTCCTCTTAAACATGCTATGTTAGTACCCATCTTAAAAAAGCCATATCTTAACCCATCTTCCCCTTGCAACCATTTCCCGGCTCCATTTGTTGTCAAAGGTTCTAGAGAGACTTTACCCATTTGGCTTGCTTCCTCAATTCCAACTCTCTCCTCAATGTTTTTTCCCCCTTCTTTTTTTTGTGCTTTGCCTGTTTCTATATAAAGATGTTAATCTCTTCAATCCTTTCTTTTTACCGCATTCTTCTCTTTCTCCTTTTCGTCTATTTTCTCTGGGAAAGTGACAATATGTGATTCCAACGAGATTTAAATATATGTAATTCAGGTGCTTCCGATACCCCCAGTAGTAAGGTCGGCTTCACGCCATGCCTAAAAATCTTGTGGCTCGGATCATCACTCTGACGTGTCTCTTGCTTAGCGGTACATATTACGTCCCACACATCATCGCTCCCCCCCGCCAGTCCAGTGTCTCCTTTTTCAATGGCACCTCTTCCCCTTATCCTGTCACCGATGTAGCCCCCCAAGGCTCTGTTCTTGGTCCCCTTTATACTACCTCTCTTGGCAAACTTATTAATTCCTTTGGATTCCGCTACCACCTGTAGGACAATGACACCCAGATATATCTGTCCTCCCCTGGTCTCTCCCCTGCTGTCCTACAACGTGTCACCGCTTGCCTTTTTTAAATCTCTGAATGGATGTTCTTACGCTTTCTGAAAATGTATCTCTCTAAAACAGAACTTATTTTTCCTCCTCATAATACTGATCCTCCACTTTCACTTTCCCTGCAAGTTGATGGTATCTGCATCAGCCAATCCTTGCAAGCTTGCTTGGCCTTACCTTTGCCTCATATCCATTATATGTTGCTAAAACCTGTCTATTCCACCTTAAAAACATTGCCCGCATCCGCCCCTTTCTTATGCAAGATGTTGCAAAGGAACTTGTTAATGCTCTTGTCATTTCTTGCATGGATTACTGTATTTCTCTCTTAATTGGCCTCCCTTGAGTTACTTTCCGTGGAGGCACTAATCATCAGTCCTAAAATCTTTGCAGGTTTAAACCAAGGATACCCCTGTGGTAGCTGTCAGAGTGACAGACACTAGAGGTAGCCTTAGGCAGGAGTGTACACAAAGTGGCTAAATAATTAAACATTATATTATGCTATATATTTACTAATAAATGATAATGGTCTGCTTTCTTTCCTGTTGCCAATAATATGTGCATACCATACTTAACCCCTTTTCTTAACCCCTCAAGGACACATGACATGTGTGACATGTCATGATTCCCTTTTATTCCAGAAGTTTGGTCCTTAAGGGGTTAAACTGATATGTACTTCTAGGGAATAATGAGCTCTTGTAGGATAGGTACTCAAAGAACAAGCAAAAACATAATTTCATAACTCATTACAAAACTGAGTTTATTGGAAGGTATTACAACACTTGTGACACATTAACCTTAAAGCATTACATATACCAACTTGACTTTTCATAAAGCACTCATTCTAAACAGTGGGTTATATAGTCAGAGCAATCTCCTTCTAAAGTACCATGGGCTCTACACATACCAGACTTACAGACAAAACATGCACAGAATGGGATTGTGAGAAAGCAAACCAAAACAGGTAACAGACAACACTGATCAAAAGAAATACATGGACAGCCCGCAGACCAATATCATGGGATTATTGTTATTTTGGTTCCTAACCCCAGACAAATGGAAATGAAACAGAACTTTATTTGCATATATATATATATATATTTTGGTTTATGTCTATTTCACACAATAAATGGGCGGAATTTTACACTGAAGTAAACACTTTACATGGCAAATAAGGATGAGAACCTTGGAAAAATATAAAACAAATTCTAAGTCACTTTGACCATGTAGTGTCCTGCTAAAAGTGGACATATTAATTTTTATTTCTGTGAAAGGACCCACATAAAATTGCTAAGAACACAATACAAATACAAAGAACCTTGAATTCATATTAGATAAATAGGAATTCAGTCCTAAAAACAGGGATTTTTTATCTGCTTAATTTTTTTAACTAAAAATCTACCCTGCCATTCTCTTGTGTCTATGCCAACTATATTTTACTTTGTTGTCCTTTGTAATTTTACTGCAGTTGGTTTTTTTGTGGCTTTTGAAAGCCATGAATAAATGTAAGAAGCTGAATGTGGAAGCACACCTCAAACATTATGCAATTAAAGCAGCAGAATGACTTGCCTACATAATCATAGCATTAATTAAGTCTAGAAACAACCAAATGTAATTTGGTATTTAAGAGAACCCCAAACAATGACTTTCAAAGCAAAGTACAGCATTGTAGAAACTTCCACACCAAACACGGGACCCTCAAACAGTAAGGAAGATAACTTTTATAGGTTTGTAGTTTGTCCATGTTTCAAAGTTAGCGCTCTTATTTAAGAATAGAACTGTGACTCAATGAAATGTAGAAAAGTAGGCATTAAACAGTCCAGTAAAAACAGAAGAAGAAAAAACAGAAAGGAAAAGAATAATGCACTATAAATTCTGAATATGGTCTAACAGATGATCTCACAATTTACATGGTTTTCAACTTTATATAATAAAGTTTTCATACAACAAAAAATTGTGACAAGTTTTTTCTTTTTTTTCTGCCACAAGGAGGTATTTAAAAACACGAGTAACAAGTCTACAGTGTGGCCACCACAAATTATACTAGTAAAATAATTATATGTTTTATGTTTTATTTATATATATATATATATATATATATATATATATATATATATATATATATATATATATATATATATATATATATATATATATACACACACACATACACAGGGCTGGAAAAATATCCCTGAGTCTAACTAGCCAGGCTATAAATATAGTAAGCTACTCAGCAACATAAATTTTAGGCATTATATTTTAAACAGTGGTTGCAATGAATGTATTGTTTGTGTGTGTAGATACAGGACATAACACGCACTATAATAATTATAATGCATATGCATACAAAATCCTGCCGCAGTTTGCAAATATTGCTACGTAAACTTACCCATTTCACTGAATTCAGAATGTATATTGCACTAAATAATCCACATTTAAGATCTGAAATCTTAGGTGAAATCTTTGTTACAATTTCCATCATTTTACGGGGATTATATGAAGAGCAGTATTTGCATAATCCAAACGGTGATCACTCTGTATTAACAGTGTATTGGTGATTATGTCCCAATGTAGAAGGAGATTTCAAAAACACTTTCAAGGTTTCTAAACATACCACCACAGACTGCACCTAAATCTACAGACTTTAAAGCCTTGTCCTTCAATGTATCAGATCCAGAGAGCAACGATTAATTTAGAGAACCCTCAGCAACTCTGAAAAAGATTTAGGGTATTGAGCAGATTACATGGCACAATGGGACAAATCACCATTTTTATAATAAAAAATATAATATTCCCAACATAAACCACTGTGAGAATCCTGGTCTTTGCCACAAAGTACACTCATTAGAAAAGTGTGGATTGTTCCACCCCTGTACATGTGTAAAAACAAGAAAAACAGCAAAGTTGGATGTTAGATGTAGCTCACAGTAACTAAATATTACTGAACAGAAAATAAATACCTAAAAACCGTTAGTGATGTAATGCAGATTAGAGAGGTAATATATTAACAGTCAAAGTGGGTGCACAGTTGCAATCCCCTATTTGCTTTAACGGCTATTCAACTCAAATGTTCAAGATGGTGGGAAACTCAATGGATACAATTATAATAGAACTTAACATATTATTAAGTCAACAAAGCCACTAGCGAGCATACCCATATGTGTTCCTGCATCTGACATAAAATAACTAATAAATACACTTTTAATCCCACACAGTCTCAGCTGACTTTCTATAACTCATGGGAGTATATTTTGACTTGTTAGTAACACGTAAGTAAAGGTTTAGAAACCATAGGTACAGACCAAACAATCTACCAGATAGATCTTCAAGGTTTACTTAACTGTCCACAATCCTCACTTACAATTTGACCTGCTACAGGTTGCAATCCTCATGGAAGTTGCGTAAGGCGTGCTGGAGAGCACGTTGTCATATTACTCTAAAGCTCTGCACAAAATACATTTTTCTGGATCTATATATTGAAGGTCACATGTAGTGCTTTCCTTAAAAGATGTGGGTCAGTCACAGTCAAAACCTGTATCTTGAACTACATATGCGTGTGTAAGAAAATACAGAGAATTTTTATCTGCTTGAGTGCTGGACTGAGAAACTGAGAGAAATAGTAATGTTAGTCAAATACGATACTCCAATGGCTGATGGACCTCAGCTCCCGCAATCTTAAAAGAACCATTCTCTGATAGTACGAGAAGCATTGAAGTCCACTACCCTAAACAATAAGCAATCCAGTATGACTCCGTTGAAGAATAATCTACATTACCGTAAAAAAATTCAAAAACAGAAATGCTTATTTTCAAGTTCAATTGGAAAGAATACGGTTAAAGAAATTCAAATGTGTATGAAAAATTTATAAACCAGTTCTAGGTGTTTTTTTGTTATGATCAAAAATATCAAGCAGAATACAGAATGCTGTGATGTGTCAGTACTTGCACTCTCTAAAACACAGTAACATGCATTACTTGCACGTTCTGTAACATTTACATATATATATGGATTTGGCTCGGAGACCCTCCTCAGATATTTATGTTAAAGAGGGGTTCCCGAATTTTTCTCCTTCATAAATAAATGGCCATGTTGTTATATGTGCCTTTATACTTTCTAACAGTTGGTTCTGATAGTTCTTGCTGTTATGGTTTACCAGATTTACTTTTCTGTGCTTATACTTTCTGCATCACAGACACCTGGAGATAATGCTGTCTCTGACAGGAAATACCATTGCATTGCACGAACTAGCAGAAAAGTGTAACTCCTGGTCATTTATTTGAAAAAGTTCTATCATTCTTTTTCTAGTAAGAAAATATTTAAAGATGTGGTCATCTTTAAAGTAAGTAGTTTCAAGATTGCACTCGCTATTCTGGGAAAGATTAAGGTATCAAAGGAACACCTTCTCAATTAACCAATTCATCCTAATGAGGTGGCTATGAAGCATGGAGTTCCCTGGCACTGTTCTACCTTCCAGTGTTAAACCACTTTAAGCCCCTTCACTTCTGCATTAGCCCAAGAGGAGAGGCATTAGCTCATGCTCTAAGCTTATCAGTGGTCTGTAAGAATACATTCCCTTGCACTACACCACTCACCTGGTGCCCCTTCCTCTCCAAGTAGGAACCATATCAGTTGCACACCCCCAGACACACCTGTGAGCATTTCTGATGCTGTAGCCCCGTTCCTTTTTAACAAGACACAAAGCATCACCCTTGGGATCTCAATAGCGCATTCCTAAGTCTGTGAAATTCTGGTTTCCTGGTTTGGCTTCTCTAACTACTCTGTTATCTGTATGACCCAGCTTAGCATATCGTTATTCTAGGTTTCTTGAATCCATGACCTTGCCTTTTTCTTGACTTTACATTTCACCAACTATAGGCATTGCGCTAAGCCCGACCACTCTAAGGTCTGATAATACACAGCTGTCCTTTGTTTCTCTCGTCAGATAGTATAGTTTTAAGCACTGCGTGTTGGGTTTTTATATTTACCTTGACATGGCCACCCACTGCAAACAAAGGTTCAAAATGTTCATAAGTTTACGAGCAACGGGCAAACTGTAATACACTAAGACCATTAGCTGACATTCTCAGCCTTTCACTGCTGCCCCTTTGCTTTTGCATTAGCTTGAGCACAATAGGAGAGATAACAGACCAACAACTGAGTACTACAGTAGTGAGCTGCCTGAAAAGCATTTAACACTAGAACGAAAGATGGCACCTGGGTACTCCAGGCAACATGGGCTCTTCAGTGAGATGTGCTCCTTTAATTAAAAATTAGAAGAAAAAAAAAATCCTGTTCTAATAAGTTGTACAAATACAACGAGTGATAAAACACAACTGTGTGGGAGAAAAGGGGAGAATAAAACACAAGCATATACTGGCCTATTTATGAAAGATGATCAGAGTAAAAAAAATTAAGTGAAGGAGGGACAGAAGATAAAAATGACAAAGGGGAGTAGTATCAGGAGAACTTCCCAACTGACCAGTATAAAGGAGAGCAGTAGAATGGGCAAAGAGGATGCAAACAAAAGGCATTTCAAGGATATGAGCAGGTGATTCACATTATAAAATCTGAGGGTATGACCATTGAGATGTTTTGCAGGGGGAAAAATTGTAATTTCAGCTAAAGTTATTGCAGCTTAGTAGGATGCAAAAAATATTGGTATTTTTTTTTTGCTCTCTCAAAAAGGACTAATGTAAAGAATGTCAAAGTTGTAGAGATACTAGAAAGAGAAACAATACATCACCATCCACTCTCTAAAAACATATAATAAACTTAAAAAGGCTATAATTAGTGTTTGTTTTGCTAGTGTTTTGTTTAGCTACCTTTGAATGCCTTTATAAGGGTGAGCTAGAAAATATCCAGCCTGTGCACTTATCTCCCTTGACTGGAAGCAGTAGTTCCTAAAATTGAAGATTCAATTTAGTGAATTTGTGATTGCTATACAGTATTCTGTTTGGCTGTTTGCCGAATTCTTTCATTCACATCTTTACCTGAAAAAAGTAATACTACCACATGGCCTTCAGCACTGAACATTTTTAGCACTCTCAGCAGACCAACTAAGAACACAATGTTAAAAGCCATAGAATTATCGTGTTAGGTTAGTCTACATAAAGCACACACCGGAAGTATTACTGCACTAGAAATTGCGTCTAGAGATTATATATTGAAGCTAGATGTTTACAATAGATTGTAAAATATATCCAAAAACCTGAAGGAGATAGTACACAGAAAAAAGAACTACTACTCAATAAATAACATTTTCCAAGTCTACATTGCTAGGCAATTTTTAAACATAGAAATAGGAGGTTTCTTGAGGTTTTAAACAATCAACTGATACTGAGATCAGGCTCAAGGATATCAGAAATACCATAATTTATATACAAACTGGGAATATTTATATATTTAAACGTAAGGCGAGGAAACAGAACAAATGATTCATATTTTAGATATCTCTAAAATATTTTTCATTTTTGAGGTACTTTCTTTCTTATGCATCTTTACATCTTAAGAGTAGCACCTGTCAACTAGTCCAAAACTAGACTAACAGTGGAATTAGCCTGCACGTGAAGAAGTGTGTTGTTTGTAAAAATAGTAGACTTTGTGAAGAGGAACAACTGTATTTCCAGGCACTTTATGGTTAGTACAGCTGAGACACCTTTCCTTTCAGTGAATCAGCCAAATCCTGATGTATGAATTTATCGATCAGTTCATAAGGACATGTTTGTTATCTATTTTCTTCTTTTTCTTGGTGTGTGTTTGCTCGTGGGTAAGCAGATTAATCTTCTGTGCAAAGCCTTTCCCACAAGTAAGACACACAAATGGCCTTTCTCCAGTGTGAAGCCTCTGGTGGGTTGTGAGGTTGGCTTTCTGGCTGAAGCTTTTCCCGCACTCTGGACATTCAAAAGGTTTTTCTCCTGTGTGTATTCTCTCATGTCCAATAAGATTACTATTATTTTGAAACCTTTTGCCACAAAATTTACAAACAAATCGTCTTTCTCTAACAAGTGTTTTTTGACTTTGCATGAGGTTGTTGCTTGGATTGGCATTTTTTCCATACACAACACATGTTATAGATTTTCCCCCTGATATAACATTTTTGATGGAACCAGCATGTGAATTTTTTTCTTCAATAGACAGTTTTTGGCCATGTTGAGGTTTCTGATGGCTTTTAAATTGAATGACACATCCATTGAACTGTTTCATTTTCATTCTGTGGCTTGCTTGATGAAGCCTGAGATCAGATATTTTAAAGAATCTTTTCCCACATTCGGTGCAGTTAAAGCCTCTTTCTGGCTCTTTTGGACCTTGAGAACCAGCCATATAGCGTTTAGGAGTGATTTCTTCCTTTTGACTAACTGACCACCTCAACATTCTTTGGCAGTATCCAGTGTTTTTCAAATTGTACTGAACTTTCCCTTTGTTTTTTGTAGGAATGTTTCCTAGATTAAGTTTCTGATTACCGAGTTCTCTCTGGTTAACCGTTCCATCTTCTGTTGGAAAAATAAGAAAAATATAAAAGAAGCAAACAAAAAAAGAAAAAAAAAACTTTTATATACTCTGAGAAAAAAACTCAACATCAGAAAATAAGTAGTAATACTGTGTTTTAATGTCTTCAATCAAATAAAACTACCAGTACAAGGTTTTATTGAGGTTGTTCATTTTTTTTATTTAGACAGTGATGCTATAAGAGTGTTGTAATACAATTTACATCAGGACTAAGAGAGCTTAGGGAAATTTTAACTAGGGTATTCTGTCCTACATTTTGCAATTCCACTACCTTATCACAGTATGGTAAATAATTCAATTTTGTATAGCAGAAATTAAAATTAATTTATTGTACTAGGTACAATATGTACCTTTATATGAACAGTTATTTATATTGTATATTGAGATAATGCATGTTAATTATCCATGCATTTATACAGAACAGATAAAATATATCTGCATTTCAACATTTCCCATAAAACCACCTATATTTGTTTAGATATAACAAAATGTATAAATAGAAAATATAATCAGATGTTTGAAACTTAGATGCAGAGTGAATATCCATGTATCAAAAATTAACGGGTAACTAAAAAAGATCTCTACAAATATGACAGTGCAATATATTTAATGACGAATCAGTATTTTTATAAAAAAAAAAATATATATATTAATGAAAGCTAGAATATATGGTAATATATTTCATCACAAAATGCAAGAAAGTGCATAGTGCATTACCGTCCAAAACCTTATTTTTTTATAAGGCTTATATAAATGAATAAGTAAAGGACATTGTTACAAGTAATCTGTTGTCATAGTACAAAGTTTAATATAGATATTTAACAAACAAAATAACCGCACAGAACTTCAAACAATGCATGGTTAAAAGGTTCCTTTATTAGTCGAATCTAAAAACATCTGTCCAAATAAGAATAAAGCAAAAAGAAAAAATGAAGTGAATGTGAGAAAAAAAACAACACAGCACCTAAATTGCAACCATATACTGCTTTCCTGTGTTTTAAAGACAGGGAACCACCCCCTGTGACGTAGTTGGGCCAATGGGCCCAAATACTGAAATATGCTGGTAATATATATATTTGTGGGTCAGGCCCACTCTTTTACCTATATTGACCAACAATTTTACAACTAGTTCTCAGGTGCCAAATTTACCTTTTTACTACTTGCAAAGTTTTCCCGATGTTAGGACACGCTATGTCAGTTTACAAAACTGATAGGGTGGCATAGCACACTCTAACAATCGAGCCCTCCTTCAGCCTGTATACTTGACAACGGAGGGAGTCCTCCTGCAGCCAATCCTGCTGATCTGACACATGACTATAGTCATGATTGGCATGATTGACAGATTGCCTGCAGAGGGCTGCATGGGTTGTCAGGCAGATCTCCCAATATATAACTAATAAAAATAATATAATTTTGCACAAATAACAATTAAAATACAATTTCTTAATTTCTCACACTTTTTTTTTTTTTAGATTTTATTCTTATTAAACTTGGTTTCATATATAAATATTTGATGTGAAAGTAAAGCCCTATTTCTCCTGAGCAAAATAATATATAATAAGTGTGGGTGCAGTTAATATGAAAGAGGCAAATTATGGTTTAATAGACATACAGCTCAAATTCTAAGTGGTGTTTTGGTTAAGACTTAGACAATTGTCTCTGTTCTAAGGGGTTAATATAATTATCTTCGTAAATACAGAATTACAAATATGTTCTGCTGTGCTAATGTGCTGATTTAAAGAAATATTTGTAAATCTTGGTGTAAATCCCTGTTCTCCCTCTGCCAATAGTAAAAACCCATTAAAATTGTTTATGGATATCATAGATGGGTATTTTCACCTACTAATTCTATTTTTTTGGTACATCAAGACATCAGGAGTATTACTGTTAAATAGTCTAATGGGCATAACCCTCCTTTTTAAGTCAGAACTGGCACTTCTTTGAACCTCACAGTTTTTCAATCACCCACCCAGTAAATGCTACTAAAGTGCTTACTGGGTCAATAGTGAAATGAAAGTATGTATAAAGCACACATTTCCATAGCACTTAATTTCAAGGGTGACACCATCTCCCCATAATGTGCCATGCATGCTTAGGCATGTTTAGAAAAATACTATTTGGGCATATCTTCCACAGTGCCGTACATACTTATATGATCACGTGCATGGCACTGTGGGGGTTAAGTTAATTTGCATAATATGCCCTGGCATATACTGTAAAGGGAAAAAATATATAGCATAAGTAAACACTGTATTTTACCAAAATCTGTTTAAACAGTACAGTGTTTCCTGAAGTAAAGATTCCTTCTGTTAAGGAACATGACTGAATTATTAACAACACTTTTTAACATAGATTTCAAACCTGAAAAAAAAAGTTCTTATTAATCCATAACTCAATTTTAATTTAGGCACCACAAAAAAAAACCTCACCAACCCCCTCCCCCCCCAAAAAAATACTTTCCATATGGAGTCCCTTTAAACACTGTTGGATGCAGCAATTTAATTTTGTGAACAGCTGTATCATAATGCAATATCGCCTTAATGCATAAAGCAATTCCAGAAATGATTTATTAATATCGAAGTTTGCCCTGTTTATACTATTCCAGGAGGTATTAAATGTTAATCTAGTCACAAGACAATAGTATGTAGCATTGTAATATGTGTTACCAGTGCAGCAGAAAAAAACTTTCTGGGTTTGTAATATATTTAAAAATATTATATGAATAAGCAGATAGTTCTGCCAGCCTTCAAGGAACTCTAAGCACTATAAAGATTTTATCTCATTGAATTGGTTATAGTGCCTGGTGTCCCCTGGCATTATTCCTCCATTCAGTGTTAAACAATTTTTGAGCAGTTTAATACTAAATAAGGGTCCCAGGCTACCCACAGCCTGGGCATTAATGGAGATATGGTTAAGGCAGAGATTTTACTCTTCCTTTTAGCCATACCAATTCATATCAGCAATGGGTCCTGTGATAGGTTGAAAGTGATAAGCTGGCACTCTCAGCTAATCAGCCTAATGCTTCCTCATTAGCACAAGCAACATAGAGGAGATTGGCTGATGTGGACTCTCATTCATCATTAAAATATTAAAAACAGTTTGACACTGAATGGAAGGATGGCACCATGAGACTCCAGATACTATAACCACTTAAATGAGATGAAGCAGTTACAGTATCTACAGTGACCCAATAATGCAGAACTGTCATATTGTTTTTCTTTCAGTATTCCTGCCCTTATGCCTTGGGTATTTGAATTTATACATACACTGATCAACCACAACATTAAAACCACCTGCCTAATATAGTTCCCCTTCGTGTTGCCAACACAGCTCTTATGCATAGAGAAAGTGACTCCACAAGACCTTTGAACGTATCATGTGATATTTGGCATCAAGACATTAGCCATAGATCCTTTAAGTCCTGGAAATTGTGAGGTGGGGCTTCTATTAATCAAATTTGTTGTGCCAGTACATTCCACAGATGCTAAATCGGATTGAGATCTGGGGAATTTGAAGGCCAAGGCAACACCAATTACAATGGCTTTTGCAGTGTGGCAGGGGACATTACCCTGCTGAAAGAGGGCAATGCCATTAGGGAACACCATTGCCAACTACATGATCTGCAACAATCTCTAGGTAGGTGCTACATGTCAAAGTAACATTCACATGAATGCCAGGACCCTAGTTTTCCCAGCAGAACATTGCCCATTGCATAGCACTGCCTCTGCTGGTCTGCCTTCTTGCCATGATGCATCCTGCTGCCATCCCATCCCTAGGTAAACAACGCACACAGACTAAGTCACCCACCTGATCTAAAAGAACACATGATTCATCAGACCAGGAAACCTTCTTCCATGCTCCATGGTCCACTTCCCACGGAAGGCGCTTTTGGCAGTGGACAGAGGTCATCACGGGCACACTGCCCGGTCAGTGGCTATGCAGACCCATATGCAGCAAACTGTGATGTACTGTGTATTTTGACACCTGTCTATCATGGCCATCTATACATTTTTTTGCAATGTAATATATAGTAGCTCTTCTGTGTGATTGGACCAGATGGACTAGCCTTTGCTCCCCATGTGCGTCAATTAGCAGTGGTTCACGGTTTCCCTTCCCTGCACTACTTTTGGTAGGTACTAACCACTGCATACCAGCAACACCAAACAATACTCATCGCTATCTGGCCCATATCAAAGTCACTCAGTTCTTTTTGCTTGCCCATTTGCTATCGATAGGTGCAATTGTAACTATATAATTAATGTTATGGCTGATCATTGTGAGTATATGTACATATATATATATATATATATACACACATACATACGATGTGGGTAAAAATACTTTAGGTGGGTTTCCAGGTTTTTACAAAGCCTTGCTTATCTTGCAACTAAAACACAATTGTTCTACATGTAATAATTGAGAAATTGTATGAGCAGTCACCAGTTGTTTCCCTATTTTGGAAATAATTAACTTTTAAAAGATTTTTCTACATGAGTTGTCATGGATTTTGTGAGACTGCACCTTTGTCAAAAGCGTTTACAACAAAATAACTATGTAAATGGCTTTTATCTCTTGTGAGTTCTTGCATGAACCTTCAAGTGTTCTTTCTTAGTGAAACTTTTTTGGCAATGTAAACAATGAAAAGGCTTTTCACCTGTATGAATTCTCTTGTGCTGAATAAGGCCAGAGTTATCTATAAACCGTTTGCTACACAGAGGACAAGCATAAGGTCGCTCTCCTGTGTGAGTTCGAAAATGAACATTCAGATTTGACTTCTGACCAAAACTCTTCTCACAAAGAGAACATTTATAGGGTCGCTCTCCTGTGTGTGTTCGTCTGTGATTGATCAGGTATGCTTTTACTCTGAAAGTTTTCTCACATTCAGAGCATCTGAAAGGCAGTGCACTTTTTAGCTTTAAAGTATTTGTAATGGTGCCAGAACTGATCACACATGGAGCAGGCGGATTTGGTCTGTTTTCTGGAATGCATGTTTTGGTCATATGCGGTGTGTTCGTATTCTTCTGACTGAAACCTTGCAGAACATTTTCCCTGTTTTTTCCTGACAGCTCGGGCAGATTGTGTTTATTAACGTAACCATCTGGAGGCAAGGGACACTTAATTCTGTTGATTAATGCATCTTCTGTGGGATTAAAATACAAGTCGAATAATTACACAAATAATTGGCCTGGATGGGGGAAAAAAAATCATTTTCTATCCATTAAAACAAGGTAAAAGTAGATTTTAAAAAAAACAAATACAGAAGTAGCCAGGTTAACCTGTTTATACACGTCACATTTTCGGACAACCGGAGCAACCTTTTTGATTTGACATCTACAATTGGTATCAAAATTGTATATATGCCACTTGTTGAAATAAATGGATTTAAAAAAAGAAAAAAGAAAATAAAATAAAAAAGAAACTGTGAACCTGCTCCACAAATACATTGCTGATATTTATTTTGGTTTGTTTTCTTTTCAACTGATTGTGGAAGGCATTTTTACAACTGTAAAACAGGTTGTTCAACAAACACTGTTTAAACAGTTTTATTTGTAGTTGGATAGGTTTCATTAGAGTTTAACAAATGTTTACAGCAAGTCCACAGAAACATTTTCAGGAGATCTGAATGTACAAACAAAAACTACAGAGGAAAGAGGTATTGGTATAACATAACCATTTTATACATTGAGTGTGACATGCTAGAAGGTCACAATTCGAAGGGCATCACGTAAACCATACTGCAGAATGAGACCATACTTACCAATTGCATAATTAGCAAGATTTCTTCCACCGAGACCTACATTTTCAGTGTTACATAGTTGATCCTTTGATTTGATTCTTATGGTAACCGGCTCGATTTTGGGGAAGCCTAAAGAGGGAAAGGAAGCGCAACTGTACTAAAGAAGCAAAAATAAATAAACCACACACTGTCAACAAGGCACAAAAAGAGAGAAAAAAAAGCACTAGCAAATAGTTCTGATTTTTTAAATCCTTGCCCTTATTTTAAGCATAAGGGTCTGAATTTTAACCTTCCAGATTTGGATTTCAGCCATATAGCTCCTTTGGGTCCACTTGAAAAGTGGACAAAAATTCTGGTTCATTCGGGCATGATTTGCAAGATCCAGACATTGTTACATACTGTGAACAATATTGTTTTGTTAATTTCTCTGTTAATTGTAACATACACACATCAGCCTCCTGCAGACAATTAACAAAGCAGGAGATAAATTCCAAATAAAACTATGCAATAAAGGAAATTTAGATCTCTCTCTACAGGAAGTGTGTAGAGAAGCTGTGTCACAGGCAGGGGATGTGTGACTAGGACTACAAACTTAAAGTGATTTAACTCCAAAATTGCAGAGAATTGAGCAGTGAGACTGCAGAGGCAGGATCTATACACCAGAACTGCTCCATTAAGCCAAAGTTGTTTTGGTGCTTAGATAGTCCTTTTAACATATATTTAACACAGTTATAGTTTATACCAGTAGTGCCAAAAATAAAGAATCTTCAATGGTGTAGAACAACAACTCCCATGATGATTAGCCAGTCTTTGAAGTATAAAAGCTTACTCCCTAAACCCCTGGTTTATACAGTAGCAAGCAAAAGGAACTTAAAAATTGTCTGTAAAATTAAAAAATAAATATAATGTTTAAAAAGAAACATGGTACTTCCATATAACCATGCAAGTGCAATGTAAATGCTATATCATCTGACTACAACCACTAAACCAACAGAAAAGAATTGCAAATGATTATTTTGTATTTTTATTTATTTTTGGTTAAAAAAAAAAAAAAAATCACAATAATGAAACTTACTTTTTACAGGGAAACCTTTGTCACATGCATTAAAGGGTTTCTTGACAATAAACTTTTGTGGCACAGGAACAGTGTTTGCCTTGAGTAAACCAGAGGAAGATGCTCTTTGTCCCTGCGCTTATGTAAGGAAGGTAAAAGCCAAAAAAGACACAACAGTTAGATTTAGGCAGCTTCAGTTACTTCTGTCATTTCATGTAATCCCAGACAGATATATATAGATATATAGATATCTATATCTATATATATATATATATATATATATAAAAATAAAAATCACAATAATTTCTGGCACTCATCCCATAACAAAAGCATTAATTTAGCAATGACCAGGTGCCTCTCTGTGCAAAATATACAAATGGAACAAATTGAGAGCACTCATTGGATTTAGTAAACAAAAAAATATATTAAATCAAACGCATATAAATCAACGTTTCGACCGTCTAGCGGTCTTTATCAAGATAAAGACGGCTAGACGGTTGAAAAGTTGATTTATATGCGTTTGATTTAATATATTTTTTTGTTTACTAAATCCAATGAGTGCTCTCAATTTGTTCCATTTGTATATATATAAATATATATACACACACACACACTGTATACTACCATACAATACTAGACCATTCCATTACACTGCAGATATGTGGCATGGTTAATTTTTTTACCCACGTTTATAACTCACCAGTTGAAATCCTGATGTCATGTTTTGCTTCCATGTGTATATTGTTGTTTGAGGAGTGTTGTTGAAAGTTACCCCTTCGAACAGTTGGTTCACTGCAAGGATAACCTTGAAGAATAAAAAATAAAAATCAGAATTCCAAGAGATACTCAAAGCACAATATAATCTAATTTACAAAACCATTAAAGGGACACTATAGTCATCAGAACAACTAAAGCTTATTGTAGTTGTTCTGGTGAGTATAATCATTCCCTTCAGGCTTTTTGCAGTAAACACTATCTTTTCAGAGAAAATGCATTGTTTACATTACAGTCTAGTGGCCACTCAGATGACTACTAGAGGAGTTTCCTGGGGCAGTGCTGTACAGTGTGCAATACGGCCATTCAGTGTCTCCACCCTCTGCATGTAGACACTGATCTTTACTCATGAGGAGAAGCTGATTGGCCAGGGCTGTGTTTGACTTGTGCTGGCTCTGTCCCGGATCTGCCTCCTTGACAGTCTTAGCCAATCCTATGGGGAACAGTAAGGTGTAGTTGCTCTGGTGACTATAGTGTCCCTTTAAGGTATTTTTGGACAGCATAGGAATTTCAATGAAATTCCAAAGTAGTCTTGATCAGTATTTCATAAAGAATATATATTTATGAAATACTGAAAAGTCAAAGATCCACTTTAAAGGGACACTATAGTCACCAGAATAACTGTAGCTTAATGTAATTGTTCTGGTGAGTATAATCATTTCCTGCAGGTATGTAAACACTGCCTTTTTGGAGAAAAGGCAGCACTTACAGTAGCCCCTAGGGATAACTTTAACTCCTCAGATGGATTGCCGTTCAGCGTCTCCATGGGCGCTGAACTTTTCTCATAGAGATGCATTGATTAAACCCATCCTGCCTCCTTGACTATTTCAGCCAATCCAATGCTTTCCCTATGATTGATGTCAGAAAGGAGGAGGATCAAGGGCAGGGTTGGAAATAAGGTAATTACCTTTTAAGAGGGTTAAGGGGGGAGGGAGGGTTTAAACACTATAGGGTTAGGAATACAAGTTTGTGATCCTGTCTCTATAGGGTTCCTTTAATGGGACTTTCCATTTGGTAACATAATCCCAAAAGAACCAATTGTTATGACAACACAGACCATATTACTAAGGGACTGTGTCAGGAATCCTGGAACCTGAACACACAGACAGAATCGCTAAAGGAATAAGTCTGTTATACCGGTCCTTAGAATGGCCAGGTTAAACAAACAAACAAACAAAGTCAGTATAGCAAGGCGACGTCAAAGGAATACAGAGATCAGAGAATACAATAAAACAAGCCATGGTCAATATAATAAAATAATAAAAAAGTACCAAATTCGGCACATGAAAATGACGTCAGGGGTCAGATTAGGAATATCAAGTACCTATTATATATCAAATATATATATATATATGTATATATATATATATATATATATATATGCATCACTTACACCTGATTGGTCATTTTCCATTTGGAATTGACCACTATTCGTGGAAGGTACTTGACCTTCCTAATCTATACCCTGATGTCATTTTCATGCGCCGTATTCGGTCTACCGAATTCCACGTTCAGTTCGCAAACGCCGAATTTAGTACTTTATTCAGGCGCATACTTATACAGTCGGACAGAATGCCAGAGGGGATCGCGGAACTCGGAGCATCAGTGGGAGGTAAGCTGGCAGGAAGCCTGACAGATTGAAGGAAAACTACAGACAGTGGGCACCGAAGTCAGACAGCACAAAGTTTTCAGCTTTATACAATTCTACTTACATTTGGCTGAACTGTCCAAAGTTTCAATTTCAGAAATAATTGCATACTCTTCTAGAGTAGTTTCTTGTTTAATAGCGGTGTATTCCCCAAACTTGTCAATAAATTTACCTGTTAATACCAGAATAAACATTGTTGTGCAAAATACAACCCGTTACAAGTAACAAGACAAATCTTAAAGCAATATACATTAAAATAATCTCAGTAAATAAAACATACACAATATTTAATTAAAAAAATTATTTTTTAAGCAGTTCAATACAGTTTACCCCTACAACTACACATTTTGTTAACACTTGCAACCTTCCTCGTCTATGATTATCTCCTCTATTAACCTTGATTTTAACTCTTGCACAAGAGTTGATGACATGGTCCTGAGAGATGAAATCACTAGTAGCCTAAGAGAACAAAGATGGTGGAGTTTAGGTAAGCATATCTAGCTTCCCCTATCTTCTATGGGCACCAACACGGAAATCCTAGTGCCAGCTTTAGGCATCTTTGCAAAAAAAAGAAATGACCCCGCAAGTCATATTTATTCTTCTGGACTGGTTGATCTGTGTAATAATTTTAAGAAATAATACCCTGATCAGATTTGAAAGGGAATACACTCCTTCTATAGGACTTTATTGGAATCAGAGAGGACATTAATATTAGATGTATGTCATAGATGCCATACAAGTGACATGTTACTTGGCAGGTAAGTTGAAATGTACTACAGACATTTAGCGTACTATAAGTAATATGCACTTTGATGTTTACAGTGCCGTTATGGACCTGTTCCACCCTTTCCTCTGATGTCCATCTTATGTTATATTTGTAAAAGTCCTCAACATGTTATCCCTACCTCCTGTGTAGCAGAGCCCACAGATTTGCACATATTTTTCTGAAAAGTACATGTAAGAAGTCCAGAAAAGCATTATGGGCAATGTGAAGACATCTCATTCATGAAGAAATCTATAACTAGAAAACATTACAATGAGAAGATGCATGTGCAAACTGTCTATCAGGGAAAATAAAATCTGTGCAGAGGTGGATGGAAGCCTGACCTCACTTTTAAAAATCTGCTGACTTCTCTCACTGCTCCTGCAATAGGAGACCCTCATTCTACTATGAAATCATTAGAAGAGACAAAGTTGTATTTCCCTTTATTGGTTAAAAACAAGCAAACACCCCTCAATTTTTACACACTGCAATACTGCTGACCACTGTTGAAAACTACAATCACTTTTCTCTATTCTAGAATTAACGTAAATAGTATTTGGCTTCTGAAAAATAAACAAATGCTTTTTTTTAATCTTTAAGTTTTGTGGCTTTTACTATTCTCCTATACAAGGCTTGTGGGACACTGAACACCATAACAAGGCAGACATCCTTAAAGGAACACTATAGGGTCAGGAACACAAACATGTATTCCTGACCCTATAGTGCAAAACCCACCATTAAGGTGGCTTGCCCACCCTTTACCCCCCTTAAAAGCATTAAAACGCACCTTACTTCAGCGCCGTGCGGGTCTGCCGGCACTGGCCCGCCCCTGGTGACATCATCAGAATTGCTGGTTTTTAGCCAATTCAATGCTTTCCCATGGGGAAAGCAATGGATTGGCTAAAATCGGCAATGGGATGGGACCAAACACTGTTTTGGCCAATCAGCACCTTCTCACAGAGATGCATTGATTCAATGCATCTCTATGAGGAAAATTCAGCATCCCCATGCAGAACGTGGGGACGCTGAACAGCAGAGCTGCATACTGTGCAGCACTGAGCCAGGAAGCACCTCCAGTGGCCATCTGAGGAGTGGCCACTTGGAGGTGTCCCTAGGTGCATGAAAATGCTTGCATATACTGATTATACTCACCAGAACAACTACATTAGGATGTAGTTGTTCTGGTGACTATAGTGTCCCTTTACTTAATCCGTCATACAGTAAAGCTAGAGTGTTATTTCTCATATGTATAAAGAAGCTTACTTGTACTTGGAACTAATACATTTCTTCCTCCATCTTGTTTGTAGAAATCTGCAACACGCTGCTTTTCACCAGGCTGGACAGTTAATAAAATATCAGGATTCACCAAACCACAGTCTGGGTACAACAATAACAAAAAATAATGATAAAAAAAAGCTCCACCAATATATCAAAGTGGAGAGTAAGAGACAAAACACACTAACGTATGAGAACATAATTTAAACATATTTTTGCTGGTCAAACTTAAAAATATTTAGAAAACAAGCTCTAGGAAAATGTTTACCTTTCTACACTATAATAGTAATGAATGTTGATACAAAATGTACAGTTTTATGGTGTTGATGACAAAAGGTATATCCAGGCAGGTATTTACTTAACCCCTTAAGGACCAAACTTCTGGAATAAAAGGGAATCATGACATGTCACGTGTCCTTAAGGGGTCAATCTACACACGTACTGGTGAAGTCACTCATAAGATGTTAGCAGTAACCCATGCTGTTATGAACTGAGATAATGCACACATCATCAGGGCAAACATATTTCTAATCTTTCACCTACATGCCAATAACATGAAAGTAGATGCTAATAAGACTGACACACACACAAAAAATATCTGCAAGACAAGTATGACCAAGTCTGGGTAAATGTATGTAGAACTGGGTGACTGATGGAGAACTTTTTTATGCTGGAGTGTTTGAAATACATTGTTTTGGTGTTTTTTGTTTTTTTTAAACTAGAAAGCAAACACTTTTAAACAAATATACAAACCAAATTAAAAACTTTGAAAAGCATGTAATAAAGGTTTAAAGACTTACAATAACCTAGGGGAGTTTCTTCAGCCCCCCCCCCCCTCCTTTTTACCCACCCATCTCAGTTTCAGATCAGTCCACTAGTGATTTATGACTCTTTATAGTATGTAAAATAGTGTCCACAATTGGAAAAATATGTTATGAGTTTGATGACTCATAACATCAGTCGCTTTTTAGAATAGACAGAACAACTTAAATTAAATTATGTCTCCTATGTCTAAGGACCTGTAGGTCCAAAAAATGTTAGGTGTTTTGTGTGACCTTTCCCCCCTGTTTGTTACTTTTTGCTTTGTGCCAATTAAACCTCCTGTGGATTCTGAGTGCTTGGAGTGGCAGTATTTAGATTTTTTGTTGTTTTTAGAATAATAAAGACAAAAAATAAAATTTGGGGCAGACCTGTCACATTCATTTCTTAGGAATAGTGCTGCCCTAGACATCATAAGGTATACATAATACAGATTTAAGAACAGCACACACACATAAAAATACAGTTGTCAATAATTTTTTATTTTTTTAATGCTTTATTTTTGGTGCAGAAGATTTTACAGGCAGGCCCGTGGAGCCATGACAGCAGACACGGTTGTGACATTATACAGTTGCACAATTATTTTTTTAAATCATGAAAATAACAGGCTAATAAACATTGCTTATATAATTTGACATGCTAGAGTAATTAAGTAATTAAGCATATTAATAGTTAAACGTAAGTTTGAAATATTATGCATCTTTTGAGAACACAGCACAAGATGTTATATTTAGGGTATTATAGATAGTTAAACGTAACACTTGACTGACTAAGTGGAGAATGTCTCGGTGACTGAATGGTTGCATTACGTGCTAGGTAGATTAGTAAGAGCGATTAACCCTAACAACACTTTTATAAAAGAAACATGGGTTGGTCAAGACAATGTAGTTGATTAAGATAGTAGTACTGGTGTACATCAAGAGAAACTAACCGTCAGGATTAACTAAGTAAGACATTTTTTTTTGGCATAGGAGGCCGCACATTCTTTATATATATATATAACAAGCTTGACTGACCCTTTATATTATCAGAGTAACATTTAAGTAAATAACGTTTGGTAGTGCTAGATTGGCTATGCTAATGTAGTTATGAAAAGAATAAGCTGTTGTGCCAAGGGCTAACTGTGACGGACCGCTGGCACTCTGACTGAGTACCTCCGCCAATCGATGCTCCTAGTGCTCGCTGAGGACTCCAAGCACTCCAACCGACACCATCAGCACGGCAGACCCCACTTCCAGCGATGCAGCTGCACCGGGGTCTCGCCGCTTCCACCCACCCTGGACCCAAGGCCAGGCTCCAGCTTCCAGTGGGTGAACCTCTCTTTCCCCAGAGAGTGTAACAGGAACAGAACAGCTCTTACAAGAGCTCAGTGATTATAGCAAGAGAGTATGACGAGCATAACAATCCCTTGTAGCAGATTCACCCAATATGAGACAGGACTCAGATTGAGGGTGAAGAAGAACTGAGGTTTTTAATGACACACACTCTGCTTTTATGCAATTCTCCCATGCAAGGGAGACGCCTACAGACAATTATGAATTACCCAATCACACACTGGTTACATCCCACACATCTCCTCCCCTTAGCCTGTGAGGTAACACAATTAGCCATACAGTTTAAAACATACTTTTTACCCAACTTTCATAACTCTAAAACTATACATCCAATGTATTATTAATTAGCATTTTTCAAATACAAACATACCCAAAAATCATTTGAATCCGTTCAGCCGTTCGGGAGATATAAGTCACCTTTGACCGACCGCAAGCACATTTTCATGCCCAAAACAGTTCCAGAGAATCAAGCTGTGCGGCCGGTCTATTTCCCATGTTAAAGTCAGTTCAAGCAGACGAACGACAACCATTCGAATTGTCCAATGAACGGTCGAATGCATTAGTTCTAGGGAAGGTAAAACTTCAACGGTGTTCGCACCGTTCTGTAGGCGATTTTAGTTCCATGAGTTTGACGGCACACACCGCTGACTGCATTCGAATGAATCAAAATGGCCGCCACCACGTGTGCGTCGTTTGCGGGCTCCCTCGCAGAGGAGAGCGGTTGTTTTTCCCTGTCTTCAGCCCTAGTCGCCGCATTTGGGTCTTTGCGTCTCCAGCTGCCCCGGGGTGGTCTCGTTAGGTTCAGCGGGGCACCCCCGACGTGGGAAGTGCACCCTCGGGTTTCTATGGGTTATGTAGCTGCAGCTTTTATCCCGGATTCTGCCTGAAGGGCCGGAGCTCTTGTCAGGCACATCTGCTCAGCTCAGCAGTCAGGCTCCGCCCCAGTTGTCAATTATTTTAAGGCTAGTTAAAATCACCTATCTCAACACATATGGGAATTCAGTTCCACCATATAACGATATGACCATATCGTTTTAAGCTCACCACTCACCACCAAATATCGGTGGATCCTACACTAATTCCAACATGGGAGACAAATTAAATTGAGCTAGTTCTAAATAAACTAAAATTAGTCTGTTGTAAGAACATTATTTAGTTCACTAATTTAGTTCAGAGAAAAAAAAATATTCCTAAAACTAGTTAAAGACGAATTAGCTGAACATAAATATGTTGATTTATGGGTGAGACAAACATAAGGATTTGGACTAATTCTTTATTGATAATCCCCCTTTTAATACCCACCATTTTTTTAAACAAATATAATTTCTGGGTTGCCATTGTTTACCATCAGTAAAATTACTTGATTGGGTACTCTTAAGAGCTACTATTTACTTTTTACACAGGAATTTCAGAGTACCTAGCAGATGGCATTATTCCTTTCAATATAGCAATATTCATATGTAATCACAGCTGACTGGCTGGAGATAGATGTACCATCATGCATACGCTAATTTGTTTACCATTACAGCTGTGAGTCTTTAGGGTAAGTCTCTAGCAGCTTTGCACATTTCAGTACTGTATTTTATGATGACTATAGTTGGGGAATAAAAAGCTCAAACACATTGGTGGGAGACTGTTTTTAAGGTTTCTTCCAACCACTATGACCACTTCTTTTAGAAGTTGTTATGGTGGTAGGAGTATGTACACTGATCAGCAACAACATTAAACCCAACTGCCTAATATTGTATAGGACCCCTTGTGCTACCAAAACAGCCTTGATTGAGTGGAGGCACTGACTCCACAAGACCTCTGAAAGTTTCCTGGGTTATCTGGCACAAAGACATTAGCAGCAGATCCTTTAAGTCCTGCAAGTTGAGAGGTGGGGCCTCCATAAATCAGATTTGGTGTTCCGGTAAATTCCATAGATACTCAAATCAGATTGAGATCTGGGAAATTTGGAGGTAACACCTTTGTCATGTTCTTCAATCCATTCCTGAACAATATTTTTAGTGTGGCAGGGTGCATTATCCTGATGAAAGAGGTCACAGCCATTGGGGACACCATTGCCATGAAGGGGTGTACATGATCTGCAACAATCTCTAGGTAGGTGGTACATGTCAAAGTAACATACACACAAATGCCAGGGCCCTAGGTTTCCCAGCCTCTGCTTGCCTGCCTTCTTCCCATAATGTGTCATGCTTCTATCGCTTACCCAGGTAAACTACACACACACACACTCAGCTATCCACCTGATCTAAAACAAAGATGTGATTCATCAGGACAGGCAACATTTAAGCATTGCTCCATGGTCCAGTTATGATGCTCACGTCCCAATTGTAGGGGATTTTGGCAGTGGACAGACGTCATTATGGTCTGCGGCTACGCAGTCTAATACGCAATAAGATGCGGAACACTGTGTGTTCTGACATGGTCACCATTACATTTTTCAGAAGCTCTTCTGTAAGACTGGACCAGACAGGCTAGCCTTTGTTACCCACGTGCATCAAGGAGCCTTGGGCACCTATAACTCGGACACCAATTCACAGACTGACCTTCCTTGAACCACTTTTGGCAGGTACTAACCACTGCATACCTGAAAGACATGCTGTTTTGGAGATACCCTGACCCATTCGTCTAGCCACCACTATTTGGCTCTAGACAAAGTCACTCAGATGTTTTCACATGCCCATTTTTCCAACTTGCAGCTCATGAAATTTAAGAACTGACTGTTCACTTGCTGCCTAATATGTCATACCCCTTGACAGGTGCCAATGTAATGATATAATTAGTGGTATTCACTTCACCTGTAAGTGGTTACATTGTTGTGTGAAGCATGAGCAGACAGTGGTGACGCCAATGAAGGCGTGGAAACCAGTGAGGAGAGCTTTGTCTGTCACTGGATTTCATATAAGTAATTTCTTAATTTGCAGGTTTACAAGATGGGGGCAGAAATTAATAATGCCCAGTAGAAATGTTTTAATTAAATTTAAAAAAAAAAACAATATATAATGTAAAGGTTTAGCATTATATATTTCAACAGATTCTCAACTGGTTATTTCTAAATATTCTGGTTCTTGCTTTTAAACAATTTCAGTGTAGCTTTGGCTTTATGTTCAGGATAATTATCTTGCTGGAAGGTGAATCTCTTTCCCAGTCTCAGGTGTCTTACAGGATCCTTCAGAGTTGCAAGACGTTTGATTTCCTCTCTAACGAATGGTTACTTTACTTTTAAAAGTCAGCAAGTGGTAGTTGTGGCAAATTCATTCCATTTAATATAAAAAATGGATTTAAAAAATGCTTTTTTTTGGAATATTTAACCCCATTGGCTCTTCCCCAGAATATCCTGGGTTTTTAGTGGCTACTAGGCCTTCATGGTCTTGTAAGCTGTTTAGCAAACTCTCTGATCTTCCAAAAAACTAAGAACATGTCCCATTTAAATTGCACACAGGTGGACTCCTTTCAAATGATGTAACTACTTAATACAACTGGTTGCACTCGAGTTTATTTAGGGGAGTTATAGTAACAGGGGTGAATACATACTCAAACTACATAAGTCTGTTTTGTTTGATAAACTTTTGTGTCACAATAAAATAAAAAAAACAACCCAAAGCAAAATCAGCTGTATTTTTTTATTTTTGCCCTTTTTCCATTGATATATGAAACTCAGAGGAATGAAAAAAGATCACATTGTTATGGACAGATGAATTAAAATAAAATGGCTATTTACTAATGTCTATTTATTCTCTGTTCACTATGTTAAAACTGGCTTCTAGAGTAAATATTCCCTTCCCCCCCTACAATGTGGTCAGCTGCTGTTTACTATGTAAATTCCTCACATCCTGCTAGCCTCCCCTACCCCACTACCTTTGTGCCAGTTAACAGCTATATGCCATATATAGCTAAATGGAGGATCATTGGTTTAGAACTGATAGATACCACTCACTCCCCCTCCCATCGTGTATCCAAAAGTGTGTAATGATGACACTACATTCTGTAGGGGGGTTTAAACAAGAGCCCCCTTTCTCTGTTAACCAATTGGTGAATGTATACTGTATGTTTAAACTGTGACGTATTTTTGCTTTAAGAAGGAGCCCCCACTCCGGGGAATAAAGCATTCCTGGGTTTTTCACTGATCAGAAACTTTGTCTCCGGTGTGAATTACTTCTAGGGAAAGCGTGCACGCATTAATTAATCAATTTGGAAGGTGTAGATAGACAAATAATCAAAGTTTTCTTTGATCCAAAACAATTTGGTGGAGAATGCGGGCATTTAAGGGATACGTTACTAAGGCAGCCGTCAGATCCCAAGACAGGAGAGCAAAGGATTCCCAGAGATTGGAAACGGAGCCTGATCACCTCTGCATATGGTAAATGAGTTACTTACCTATATTTTCCTTTCTTTGGATTTCTCTTGTTCTCCGTGCCTTCACATTCGGCTTCCGGTGTTTAACGTCTTCAGACAGGTAATATATATATGCCCGAATGTCCCCTTTTATATAGAACCTGTCACTTGTCTATCTACAGCCTGAGTCCTGAGTGTGAGTTTTATGTGTGAAAGTGTCTGTCTGAGAATCTGTTTTACTACTTGCTTAATACTGTTATATAATGCTGCCAAGTGTGGTTAAGCACTTGCAGGTTTAGCCAAGTTCGGGTTTGGTGGAAAACCCCTGGCTCTATATTTATTTTAGCTAAGCTTCGGTAAAGAAGTTATTGCGAGACTCGGTCAAGAGTTTAAAAATAAATAAATAAAATAATTTAAAAAAAAAAATAAAAAATATTATTTTAGCTAAGCTTTGGTAAAGAAGCTAGTGAGTGATGTTTTGGCCTCGTTTGGTAAAAAACCTGGCGGTTCCTTTGTTTTATTAAAACTCGGTCAAGAGTTTAAATAGCTAAGCTTCGGTAAAGGAGCGGTTTATGTGCTTGAGTGTTTCTGTGTGTGTGTGATTTGATTTATTATAAGCCGGCATTTATTTTAAGAACTTTGTGATTTAATTACATCTGTATTTTGTGCTTTTGTCTGTGTATGTCTTGTTGGGTACCATATATGTTAATTGTAATCTATACAATTTGTATCGTTACTCTCCTATTCTATCTTTTGTCCTAAGGAGAGCTGTGCTTAGGCAATCACATGGTTAAAAAACTTTGTGCTTGCAAGTCTTCCTCCCTCCTCCCCCCTCCTTCTTTGTTGCTTTCTCTTGCTCTGACTGCTATGAGTATTGGCTACAGGGGGGTGGGGTGAATGGGTGAAATGCTTGTAAACTCAGTGAGGAATGTGAGGGAAACAAGGTATATTTGCTGGACGAATAACCTAGTTAGGAACTTTGTGTAATCTTGTATATGTTGTTAAGCAAGAGGTTATTGGCATGTTGGAATAAGGAAAGTTAGATTTTGTTGGAACAAATGAATTGTGGAATTTATAAATGATATCGCAGAGAAAAGTAAATTGCAGTTTGCATTTAATAGCAGCTATTTGTAAAATTTCAGGACAATGATAAAATAATATATGGAAATTAGGAGACAGACAAGCAATGCAGCGTAACACAGAAAGTTATAAGAATCAGATAACTTCAAGAGATATGATCAGTTTAGGGAATGAGCATGGATATGTCTGCCAACAGATGTACACAGGCTGATTCCAGAATTAAGAACAGCACAAGAATAGAGATCTATGTCAGTTTATTGTTTTAAATGAATTGTTAGTCTGTACTGTCTTTCATTGTTTTTATATGTGTTATAAGAAAGTATTAGGTTAATTAAAATAAAAATTTAAATCAAGTTTGCACATATGGCAGAATGAAATACACTAATGTAGCAGTGAGGAACATGCAATGTTATATTGGGTGTATGCAATTATATAGTAACTCCAATCATTTTACAGAAGAAAAAACAATAGATTTATTCTTTGTTGCTTCTGAGGTTGATTTAAAATCTTTGATTTAATTCATGAGAATGAGATTTTAATATCATGACTGATAATGGATTACTGTATATTGCAACGCCTGGACATACACATGGTTTGGATATACTGAAGACAAAAGGAATAATATATGGGAATGGATAAGGCTGATTTCCCCCTATCCACAGCCACGCCTACTCCTAAAGTAACATCGCGTACATCCTTACTATGCCCTTTTACTGTAGAATTTCCCGAATCCTAATGACCCATTCCACTACATGGTGTGACTTGTTTAAGCCTAAGATAAATTGGCTGATCAGGCTACCTGTATTAACAATGTCATCAACGATGAGTTAGCATCTGTGGAGAAGCATCACTTCAGGTTGTCCCAAATTTTCTTTTAACTTAAGTTTTAGTACATAGTAAGGCCCATGCCCAATAACTATATGCAGCCTTGTATAGCAGGCCACATGACATCTATTTGTACCAAGCAAGGCCTGCCTGACTCCTCATTCCTGTCTAACATTGTTGTCTCCTGCATAAGTGTAGATGGCTCTCCTTGGAGTAGCCTGTTAACTAAGCCTTGCTTTGTGGATACCTTCACCTGTCCAATTAATCTGCTAGGTGCAGATGTCCTTCCCCCACTTGCAGGCCCCTATCACCTTATTATTTATTTTGTTCCACACAGTGAAACCTGACCAAGAGGCAAGGGTCCTAGCTAGTTCCCCCAATACCTTTACCTGAATTATACAGGCCCCAAAGCCTGTCCAAGCTCTTACTATTCCCTAACAGGTTAAGGCTCTGGTGTCGAATGTTGCCCTGGTTACCTGAGACTTTCCATGCAATATCCCACCTCTCCTTGTGATGGACGAATTCTGTGCAGGATAATGTCACCCTGCAGGGATGATACTCTATTTACCTGGCCACTCTTCTGCCACTTCCCAAGGGGGGAAATGATAAGACACTGACTATTATTTTTTTTTAGCCTTTTTCTTATGTTCTGTTCCGGATTTGCTGTCACTACAGTGGACCAAGTATCTCACCTCAACAATGTCTGCACAAGAAGCTGAGCTATAGACTCCCATCACACCATGCAAGATCTCTGAAGGAAGACTGAACTCAGAGGAAGCATGTGGCAGCTCTCTGGCTGACTAAGTTGTTCAAAAAGTTGTAAGTGCACTAAGGGAAGTGGACAGAAAAGTGTCTGCTGAAGAAACTCCCATATTCACCATGTAAGATCCTACCCACAGACATCAAGCTCCCGAAGGAATAACAAGCAAGCTACTGACCCTGGAAAGAAAGAAAAAACAAACAAACCACAAGCTGGAAACAGAAAGGGGCAACTCTTAAAGACAGGCTGTACTTCAACAATCTCAAGTTATACTTGCCCAAGAACATATACTCAGCAGTGGTCCAGTGGGCCTACGGAGCATCTGTCCAGAACCCTCATGAACTCTTTTGATCAATAAATACTCTGAAGTACCAGGAATTGCCTCTCTGACCAACAGTTACTGTAAATCTTGTGCCATTTGTGCCAAGGGCAACTCAAGAAGAATGGATGAAAGCCCCAAGCATCTAGCCAAACCTCATTATCTCTTCCAGAGGAGTCAAGTCGCCAGAATGCCAAAGAATGGCTGATTCAAATATGCACTAATTATAGCAGACATGTTTTCAGGATGGCCAGAGGCCTATCCAGCCACCAAAGTGATAACCAAGACCACATGCTGAGTAGTGCACCGTGAAAGATACAGAGATCACCCCGTGGGTTCATCATTCCAGAATCAAGCCTGCCTCTGCATCATGTGAAGTAACATTTGTTGATCTTGACAACCCTTTTTGAAACTCCATTCTTAGAGAACAAAGATACTTGTTGAAAATAAATAAATAAATATCAACAAGTGGGTGTTTTGATGGCCATAATAATGCCTGACCACCTGCCATCGATGGAAAGCTGAATACCCCAAAAGGGGACCTCGTGAAACTAAAGAGAAACAAACATACTCCTTACCCTGCAGCCCTCACGTCTGAGGTGCCATACGCACAGTCAAAGCTTCTTCAAGATCATCTGCTTATCTTGAGTTTGTGGTGATATTAATATTGAATGTTTAAATGATCTGAATCTGCCAGTACTAGGGTAGCATGAGACAAGATTTCTAAGAATAAGTAAATGTGCCCTAGCCTAGGTTATTATGTCCATACACATAACACATGACAATCCCCAAGGTACTCTTGACACACCTCATTCATGCTTCAGGACAAAAAGGAGTACCCCTATAAAGGGTGGTTTTACCCACACATATATATATGTATATTAATGCCATAGGGGTGTCAAGGGGGGTACCAAATAATTTTAAGGTAAGAAACTAAGTTTGAATCTATTCTCCCAAGCATTACGGCTAATAAAATCTGAGTTGGAAGGGAAGAGGTTTATACAATAAACAGGAGACCTTTTTCTTACAGGACATGTATGACTCAGCTGAATGGGTAGGTGCCACGCACATGACTGTTAATCCCCTCAAACCACACATTAGGACTTTAAAAGACATGGTAGTCATCCCATATTTGAGGATAAGAGGGCTGTAGAGACAGGTTTCTCTGACACTAACTTGTGACTTGAATGGATGAAATACAATGCTACTAAACATAACAAGTCTAACTGCTATGTCTGCAGAGGAGCGAGGCCTCACCCAGGTACAGTATCCCTGAACCTTCCTCCGGATATGAAGTATGCGTTTTAAGTCTCTACACTGTATTTAAACCTAAGCGGTCAGCATGCGAGTCATGGAAACTTAATACCCAATCATTACTAAAAATATTAACCCAGACGAAGGCATTACTATATAGCCCGGGAACTATACTTGTTATGGGATATATGGTGGGATAGGGCGGTTACAAACTATCTCTCAGATGACCTTCCAGAATAGAATAAGCTTGGAAATGATTTTAGCAGAAAAAGGGAGAGTATGTAAAATACTCCCAGACACCATGACATGCTGTACCTATATTCCAGATAATACAGGCCCTAATGGTAAGGTAACGTTGGCAATAGAAAAGTTAAAGAGTTTGTCCAATGAACTGAAACGAAATTCTGGGGCCACAGATCCATGGGAAAGATGGTTTGGATGGATGTCTGAATGGCAAGGTGCTTTGGCCCAAATAGGTGTTGCCATTTTAATAACGATAATCATCCTCGCTCTTCTTGTTTGTTGTGTGTTACCCTGTCTTAAGAAATGCCTACAAAAGACAGTTGATCAGACAATCGACCAGACCACCCCGACCTTCCTTCACCAAGAGATTGACGACATCGACCTTGATACACCACATACACCCTTACAGTCCCACCGCACTAAATCAACAGCTACTTCCTCTTAAGGACATTTAGGGATAGCGTCTGTCTCTACGGGCAGAAGTCTGCCGCGGGAGAAGTAGTGGACAAGCTGCTATGGGGTACCCGCGCAGTGAAGTGTTCGAGGCCTGTTCAGACAGATGTGCAAGATAGCCTTTTGTTATTTTTCTATAGGGACAGTATTAGAATGAGAGATAGTAGTTTTAGTAAAAATTGCCATTTTAAGGGGGGACTGTTATGGACAGATGAATTAAAATAAAATGGCTATTTACTAATGTCTATTTATTCTCTGTTCACTATGTTAAAACTGGCTTCTAGAGTAAATATTCCCTTCCCCCCCTACAATGTGGTCAGCTGCTGTTTACTATGTAAATTCCTCACATCCTGCTGGCCTCCCCTCCCCCACTACCTTTGTGCCAGTTAACAGCTATATGCCATATATAGCTAAATGGAGGATCATTGGTTTAGAACTGATAGATACCACTCACTCCCCCTCCCATCGTGTATCCAAAAGTGTGTAATGATGACACTACATTCTGTAGGGGGGTTTAAACAAGAGCCCCCTTTCTCTGTTAACCAATTGGTGAATGTATACTGTATGTTTAAACTGTGACGTATTTTTGCTTTAAGAAGGAGCCCCCACTCCGGGGAATAAAGCATTCCTGGGTTTTTCACTGATCAGAAACTTTGTCTCCGGTGTGAATTACTTCTAGGGAAAGCGTGCACGCATTAATTAATCAATTTGGAAGGTGTAGATAGACAAATAATCAAAGTTTTCTTTGATCCAAAACAACATTACTCACCAGAATTTTCACCACAAATATTTTCAGGTGTTTCTATGTTGTTTTGACTTTTCCTACACGGCTCATCTTCAGGCTGTATCCTTAGGAAGTTGTTTGGATTAAGTATAATAAAGCCTAGGGCAAAGCAAAATGAGAATTTAGCTAGTTTGAAATAAAAAAATAAATAAAAAAATACATATAAATATATATATATATATTTATGCTTTTTGCATTACAGGCATACCCCACTTTTAAGTACACAATGGGACCAGAACATGTATGTAAAACGAAAATGTAATACCTTTTTTCACTTCCCAATGCATGTACGGCATTGCAATAGTAATTTACAGGCATAACTGATACTGCAACTTCAGATTTCCAGTGATTGTACCATTTATCTTTAATGTTTTACTCATCTGACAACCTTAAACTGGGAGTAAAAGAAAATTAAACCTGCCCACTGGGCCATTTTCTGCCAATCCAGTGCCAATTTCTATTTATTAGCAGCTTAGTTGCACACTTTGTTTAGAAACACCTCTTCATCACATTTATGGTTTAACTTTGAATCCTCAGAATTGTGGCTAATGCAGTCATCGTTATAGAAAATGGCAGGGTAAACCCTGTCACTGGATGGCAGATTGCAGAATATTGACAATGTCTAGGAAGAAAAAAAAATTTTGATTGAGGAGATTTATATCAGATGAGTGCAAAGCTTCAGTAGCATTAATTACATAAGTTAGTCCTTGATAGGGTGATGCACACTGCAAGGGAAGGTGCACTACAAATTTCAATGTCACTTTTATTCCGCTGCAATTTGGCTTTTAATAATTATTATGTTATTATTTATAATGTAACAGTTGTAAATCTTGGTATGTAAAAAGTAATTATATCAGGTAGTTCCTATATGGCTGTTATGCCTTGTAAGACAAGTTTGGACTAACAATTGTTATTCAGTATTTGGTATTGGAGTGAATATGTGCCATGTACACAAATCACGACCATACAAGTCTTATGACAATATCTACGGCAGCAGACTGAAAAAGTTCCTCCCATACTCCCTAAAGAAAAAAACACCTGCAATTAAATGTATAATTACCACATCCCTCATCTATAGACCCCAGTGTTTGTCACTCTCATTTTCCCTTTTAGGACTTATGCTTTGTTTGTGTGTCCCCCCAGGGAAGTTCATCATCTCCCTCCTGAGAAGCTTGAGGACATAGTCCCGTGCAAGCAAGGTCCACTTGAGGACTCCTTTAGCAAGGTTGGTATTACATGCAGAGACCCCAGGGTTAGCTGATGTCTAGGGCCTCGTTTGTGTTTTAAGTCAGCTGTTTTCGGTTTAGTTTCACTTTTCCCAGTAGGTATTAGGTTTCTACAAGCCGTTTGGCAGGTGCATGCATGCAGGTCTATAAAATGCGCAATGCACTTTGATGGGCAATTGTAGGTATAATACACATTGCTAAATTGTATTTCTTTAAACTGCAACGGTTTTCCTAACTAATAACCTTTTACCTATTTACAGTACACATGTTTACTCCATCTTGTCTTAGATTAATGCAATAACAATTCAAGGCTTTGCCTATGTCAACCTAACTACTAGTCCAAATGAAGATTAACCCCTTAAGGACCGGACTGTTTTTGCGATGTTGCACATTTGCGACCAGGCATATTTTTACACTTTTGTGGTGTTTGTGTTTAGCTGTAATTTTCCGCTCCCTCATTTACTGTTCCCATACAAATTATATATTGTTTTTTTCAGGACAAAAGGGTCTTTCTTTGCATACCATTATTTATATATTCTCATGTAATTTAATTTAAAAAAAATAAAAAAAATATGATGAAAAATTGAAAAAAATACATGTTTTTTTACTTTTACTTCAAAACATTTTTTACTCAGCTACAAAAGCGAATGAAAAAAAAAACTGTTAAATAGATTCAAAATTTTGTCCTGAGTTTAAAAATACCCAGTGTTTACGTGCTTTTTTTTGCAAGTTATAGGGCTATAGGTACAATTAGGATATTGCGGTTTCAAAACATACATTTTTTTAATTTATCAATAGTGACATTGTAACACTATTATCTGTAATAAATCTCTGAATAACACCCCACATGTACATATTTTTTTTAAAGTAGACAACCCAGGGTATTCAATATGGGGTATGTTCAGTCTTTTTTAGTAGCCACTTAGTCGAAAACACTGGCCAAAGTTAGCATTCATATTTGTTTGTGTGTGAAAAAAGTAAAAAACTAAATTGAACGCTAATTTTGGCCAGTGTTTGTGACTAAGTGGTTACTAAAAAAGACTGGACAAACCCCATTTGCAATACCTTGGGTTGTCTTCTTTTGCAAATGGTATGCCATCATGGGGGTAATTCTAATTCCTGGGCTACCATACGCTCTCAAAGGCAACGTAACCAACCTGGCCATTTTCAATGTAAATATTTGACCCATATATTTGACCCTGTAAAAATGCTATAAAACCTGTACATGGGGGGTACTGTTATATTCAGGAGACTTTGCTGAACACAAATATTAGTGTTTCACAACTGGAAAACGTATCACAACAATTATATCATCAGTAAAAGTGCTGTTTGTGTGTGAAAAATGCAAAAAAAGTCACTTTCACTGACAATATCATCGCTGTGATATGTTTTACTGTTTTGAATCACTAATATTTGTGTTCAGCGAAGTCTCCCGAGTAAAACAGTACCCCCCCATGTACAAGTTTTAGGGTGTCGTAGAACGTTACAGGGTAATATACAGTGCTAGCAAATAAAATTTTCTGGACTTTCGGCCTGGGTTGGCAGGCAGGTCCCTCAAATTGCAATCAATAAAATAACTTAATTATGTAAAAATATTACATAAATACGCACGTAGAATTTAAATATATATGCATATTTATATATTTGAAGTGTACGTGTATATTTATATAATTATTTATGTAATTTTGTATATGGACATATGTATATTTCGTATTATTTGTATTTATTTATATATACATAGATATATATACAATTTCATTCTAAGTGTATTTTGATATAAATATATATATATATTAATATCAAAATACAGTTAGAATAAAATTTCATATAGATATAATTTTTTTTAAATTTTTATTATTTTTACATTTTTTTATTTACTTTAAATTATGTATTATTTATATTTTATAATAATATATATATATACAACATATATATAGTTATTGTATATTTTATATATATATATACACGTGTGTAATTTAATTATATGTGTATTTTTATATTAATATATGTACATAGTAATATAAAAATACACTTAGTATGACATTAAAAATATAATATATAGACATATATTAGTTAGATATAATATATGTCTATATATCATATATATATATATATATATATATATATATATACACACACACACACACACACACACACACACACATATATATATATATATATATTTATTTTTATTTTTTAACATTAACTTTATTTTTATTTTTTCATGATTTTACAGTTGCAGCACAGGCAGTCCCCCTGCAGGCAGACACATGGACACCTATTGTGACCATGTGATCGCTCTGTTGAGCGATCACATGGCCACAGGGATCCTAATCCAGTGTGGGGAGACTGTCTGGGCTGCAGGCAGTCTCCCCACACCGGGAGCACCACTGATCGCCACTGGGGGAACGACGGCGATCAGGTAAGTAACTAAGACCGTATTAGTACGGTTCAGGACCGTCAGCGGTCGGCAAGGCAAAAATGTCCGTCCGCGGTCCTTAAGGGATTAAAGATGTCTAGGTTATGACATTAGACTGATAAGTATGTTTTCTTTTATTTTTATATATGAACTGCTTTTAACCCTAAGGTTTGATGTCAACCTAACTTCTAGTCCAAATACAGATTAAAGATGTCTGGGTTATGACATTAGACTGATAAGAGTGTTTTTCTTTTATTTTTATATATGAACTGCTTTTAACCCAAAGATGAATTAACCCATACATTACCAGTAGTAATTAGAAATGCTATACTATATATATACATGCATGATCAATGCTAGGTAGAGACTTACTGACCAACTCTGGAGGTGACATACTGAGAGATTACCTGTATAATCAGGAGGGTATGTCATACTAATATTATTGCAAGCATTTGCAATTTAATAATCCATTAATATACTCTGCTCTATGATATATTAATGGATTATTAAGTTTATATATCTGTATTCATTTATATTCAATAAACTACATTAATAAGACAAAAGTTATTGCTTCCAACTCCTATTTTTATTGTATTCTTTAATTATTTATGTATTTTAAATGGAGAAACTCTATACCGACTAAATAATATTTTAGCTAAGATATCTGTATGGTTAGCCCTGCTAAATTCTAAGTTTTAAGACGTTATAGCGGTAAATAGGAGTACTAGCGGTTATAAAACAGGAAACAAAGAGAGAAAAAGTAACGCAGCATTTACTCCTAGAAGAGACAGGCAGAAGCAAGATAGGAGAAGTTCTACATACATAAAAAGGGAATCTAGACCATTTACATCTTCAGATGGCACTAACGGAGATAATTCTCATCCCTCTTATATGGGACATATCAAAGGGAAAAAGAACAGACTACAGAGATAGAACGCACTGAACGATATCAGTCAACTTCCAAAGGAGAAGCCCCAAAATATTCAGAATTTCCTGGATATAGCGGAGGATATAGATTGAGACCAAGGGTTAAAGGTCCAGACAAATACGGAGAATCCCCAGTTCAAGTCAGGGACAGAGACAGAACAGGACAAGATAAAAGTTCTACTACCCCATCATCATCTACACATCCTCCAACATATCCTCCAGCAACAACCAGAAATATACAAAAAAAATAAATGATAGAAAAGGAATCACGGGAACACCCAGAACATGCATTTTTTTTATATAATCTTAATTTGCAGATAGTTTATGCCTTAAAGACATATAAAGGATATTTAATTAAATATGCAGGTATCTTTAAAAATTAAGCAATGTTAAAATAAATAAATAAATAATAATAATAAAAAATATATATTTACCACAATATAAACAGTCACAATATAAACAGCTTTGTTAAACAGATTTAAGTGCAAGTACTTATGACAAGAAATATACAGAATCCGTTTACAACAGGCAGATTTAGTATAAATGCAAAGTTGTTGTTTTTTGGGGATTTATTATTGCCCAAGAAATCTCTGAACATATTCAGAATTTTTGAGAGCAGCAAGTAAGACAGCAGATTGCAATGGACACCAATACAATATTGCTTTGCCGATTGAGGTCAGAGCTTTAAAGAATAAATAAATAATCTATAACTCACTAGACCACTGGCTTTTAATGAACAGTTTGCACAACACTTATAAAATAGTTTGTTATACTGCACATTATAGCTGTGACATGATATACAGGGTAAAAATGCTATTTCACTGTTTTATAGACTTACCCAGTATTTAAGGATGACATGTTTCTTGCAAAGTAATCGGGATTTTTAGGGATGTTCTAACTATATTTAATTAATTTACTAAAAAAAGAAAAAAAAAGTGGGGTTTTTTTTTCCCCGCAAGTGAATTTTCAGCCCAAGGTCATTTTGTGTTCACAGACTATTCGGTTTTAAAAAAAAAAAAAAGCTGTTATTTATCTCACATTATGAATGGCCTGGTAATTCCTACGCACACTAAAAGTTGGCTTTTAAATGTAATTGTTTTAACTTTAATATTTCATAGTTAATACAGAGGATAAAGTAATTTAAAGAAAGTATATTGAAAGTATATTAATTGATAGGATTTCATTTAGATATTTTGGTCCACTGTTCACCGATCTCGAGTCTCAGTCTGGTGTTCAAACAGTTTTTGAAAGCTTTGTGGAAACAAATTGATGCATATTTGCAAAAGAAACCTGACATTGAAATTGTGTATGAATCTGCACACAGGAAGTTAGGTTCTTCACCTCATACAGTTGGTAACCAGCTGGCAGACACTTTGGCGCAAAGTGTCAGCCACAGCTATTCTGTTAATGTGGTCACTAGATCACAGAAACATACCCTTTCTCTCAAAGTAGATGCAGAGTTAAATGCTTGCCTGGATAAGTCCGGACTCAATCCACCTGGCTATCCTACCAAATACTCCTATCGTTTAGAGGGGTTAATTACATAATAACCATTGAAGGTAATATGTTGGTTGTTCTTTCTTTAGAGGAAAGATAGACTTGGCCTAAAAGCTTTTTCATGGCTAGAACAAGCTCTTATAGAGAGAGGTAATGTACTTCTGACTCCTGAAAAGGAATATTGGTGGCCTAATATGGGAAATACTGTAATACATGTGTTTAGTAAACATAAGCATTTGCTTATTGCCACATTACTGATGTACTGTTTATTGAAATATTAATATCTAACATACTTTTTGAATTACTATTTATTGGAAGTTTGCCAACATCTCATGGTTATAAATATGTTTTTGTATGTGTTGATGCATGTACCAGGTTTACTTGGATATATCCTGTGTGAAGTGCAACCTCTGATACCACGTTTTCTAGTCTCACTTCCTTAGTATGCATTTGATAATCACAGGACCATCCACTTGGATGGTGGTCCTGCAGTTACTGCAAAGGAAACCTAAAAATGGGCAACCACATTTGGGTTACTTTGGTATTTCAGTGTGCCAACCACCCCCAAAGTAGTGGGGTTGTGGTCTGGGAAAATGCTGAGGTTAAATGATTATTAACCAACTTACTAGTTGCTTGCCCCACACAGTGGTATCTATTTATTCCTATGGTACAGATGAGCATTCACAACATACCTGATGATACAAATGGTGAGACACCATATGAAATGTTACATATTTTTCACTGAAAATCATATTTCTGCACCAGGGAGAGCTTAGAACCATTGGTTGTATTAGAGAAATTTAGGGAATTTTTTTCTCACCTCACCATGCACCACCAACTTTTTCTTACTGTTGGCCAGTTTGTCCTGGAGAGGGTGACTCCGAGAACTTTTACTACAGAGAACAATCAGAGCCAACACACAACAGTAAGTTTTGATATTTTACAACCTGCTATACTAAGAGGACGTTCACAGAACCACTGACTGACACAATGGATGCTGTTAAAGATGGCAAGATAAAACAAACAGAGGACGACAGAAATGCCACCAGAACACAGCCACTAGAGTCATAGCCACGTAACAGACTGAATCATGATCTGACATCTGAACCTGCAAATGTGAAGGAGAAGGATGAACAGACAGACGTGATACATTCACAGTTAACATAGAATATATGAAAAATGAATCTACATCATCATCAGAAAGACTCTCGGCAGAAAACAGACTGTACCTGAATTATCTTATACAGTAAGAAAGAAATGCAAAGATGCAAGCAAACGGATGCTAGAAAATTGGTTATGGTGTCTCCTTCTTACAATCTGCAGCATTATCATAACATCAACCCTAGCTGTCGTTTTAAAACTGCATTGGGATTATGTTAACAAGCAGGAAGCACCTGAGCTGAATTGGACTGCACATAATACAAGTTCTGTGATCGTGAGGACTAGCTCCAAGAACCATCTCGAAAGGAGAGACACAGCTCACAGTGAAATGATTGCTAATGTGACCTACACTGGTATTTCACAAGGAACCTATTGAGATCATTCCAAAAACTGATGATACACGAGAAAGATGTGATTGGACTATTACAAATCCTAATAATGGACTCAACGATGATGACAAAGCATGCTGAAAACAGAAAAAGACGGGACAGATGCTTGTGAAATACTTTGGATGCACCTATGAAGGTGATTAAGAAAAGACTTTGCCATATAGTTTATCATTGAGTGACTACCGCAAACAGCCTTCTTATGCTGAAAAGAAGTGCTTTGCTAATTCTGGACATTGCTATTATGTTTCCAGACAGAAGATGACCGGAAAAAGAAATAAGGGCTGATAACTGTCAACACCCAGCTGTTTCTCAAGATGGAACATGGTACTGAGAAAACCTGATTGACTATTAAAGCACCTCACAAGACACAGATTGTTACCTACAACTCAGAAAAAGTGGTTACTGGGAAGGAGCAGAAGAAGAGGAATATAGATTTCCTGGTGGAGTGAGAAACCACATTGGAACATTCTGTAGTAATGAACTTTATAATGACTCATGGTGGCGTTTGAATCTGAATTCGGACGAAATACATCAATTAATGAAAGAAACCTTGCAGCAATTGATGAACAACAACAAGACAGGCCTACTAAAAGCAGAAGCCTTGCCGAAAGAATGGAATATAAATGGTCAACAAAAGCTTTTTAGAGACTTGACACCATGGGACACTTGTACTGAACCCCGAATTGCAGCAGTCCTTAACTCTACATATTATGCACATACCTGCAAATCAAGGAATTCCTGTAACATAACTATGGAGACATTGATAAAACAAGGAATCTGTAATGGTTCTAATCCAGATATAATCTACTGTTGTGCCTCTTGCTCTCTCTGGTATAATTATACCAATCAGAACTTTAAATGGCTCCCTAAAAACATAGACCAAGGATTTTTGCTATATTCTGGACTTCCAGGAATGTGGTGCATCGAGAGAAAACCGATAAGTATAAATGCAAATTATTCAGTATACTCCCTGTATCAGAAATGTGTCAGTGACAGTATGATATATAATACAGATATTGTAATTAATGGTATAAAAACTCAAATGCATGTTTTAATTGCTAATTGTGAATTTCAGAACTGTACTTCACAAAATGTTGCAGAGATGTCATTTGCAATCGCAGCATGGCCTACTAATAAAACATTTTTAGATATTACATATAAAAAAAAATACAAAATAGTGATCCAGATGAATGTAACATGAGAAGTGTGTCTCGCAGAAGAAGGACTTTGTTAACCAATACAATCTCCTTCCTACATAATGGCCAATTACTTGTAGAAGCTATTCAGGTTGTATCCCATTATTCTGATCTAAATGATGAATTGCTACGTCAAGGTATATTGATTCTTAAAGACCACCTGATAACGCTTACTGCAGCATTATTATATGGTATTTCTACACTAGAAGAAAGTGTGAAAATATCTATGTTAAATCAGAAGATTTTTGATATTCAATCAAATTTACAAAATGGTTTAATTGATACAAGTCTGGTTAACATAACTAAAGTGCTTCAAAGGTTAAAATTAACTAAGAAACAGACTGAAGTGTTATTGCACGTTTCCCAGACCTTTGTTTATGATATCAGAGAAACAAAACATTTAAACAATGCCAAGGTTAGCCAGTGGGAAGTTAAAATCTATTATGAGTTAACTCTTCCAGGTGAAATATACACTACGAATTGGAAAATTGATAATCTAGGTCACCTGTTACAAACAGGTGAAAAGTTGGCAAAAATAACAATACAACATCCATATCAATATATATCAAAGACATGTGATCAGATTTATTATTTGTCTGTTTCTAGATGCCAAGAAAAAAGTTATGTAATATGTGAAGATATAAAAGTACAGACTCCTTGTGGAAATAATCCTGCCACATCAGCTGATTGCTTACTTAATATAAAACCAATACAAAATGATTATCTGTGCTTTGAATCTTTAAGAAATAGTTCTTATTTAATTATGAGTCCTTATTCAGATTGCAAGTTACCTGCTTTATAGCCATTAATTGTAACTACGGATTATGACATTTATTGTTGTGGAAGATTGTTAAAACCTCCTTTACAAAATTATAATCTAACAGATATCATTAAAATACATATACCCCCAATATCTTTAAAACTTCCATATATGAGTGCTTTCTTGGCTCACTTACAACAATTCAAAATCACCTTAAGCTCCACCCATGAGCAAGTGCAAGATATATTAATAAGGGTTAGGCTTTCTCTTCTCAATATTCAGGACCACGAGAGAGATTTCCCATATTGGCTGAAAGAACTTGGTAAGATATTGACTCCTATTTTAACTTCAATTGGTAAAACTGTTCAAAGCATAGATGAATCTTTGGCAAATCTTGTTAAAGGGGTAATAGTAACAGGATTTTGCATTTTTGGGTATTTGAAACCAATAATGATAACTATAATTATTATATTTTTACTAATTGTAACTTGGAGAATAATTTATTTTCTCCCTCACAGGGCAAGGAAACAAGAATAAATTCATTTGTACCTGTTTTCAATTATCAACTATACCAAAAAGATTTAGAGAGATTTTGCATAAAAGAACAATCTTAACTTTTAAGGAAATTATACCAGGACAAAATTATTTTAATACCAATGTAGGAATTGCCATAAATATTTTGTTGATTCCAATAACCAATATATCTTTAGACCTAACAAAGGTTTTTTTTTCCTATAAAGAAATATCAGAACAATTATCATTACATATATCCAATCTATACACATTATAAGAGGTGTAAAAATGTATCAAGGAAGAGGAAACATGCAAAGACAAATACCAAGACCAAAGGTGCCAGTGTCCTTATGACAACCAATGATGTTAAAGGAATACCTGTTACCAATACTAATGCAGTATCCAGATGCTCCAAAACAATCACCACCACCAGCAATGCACCTCAGAAACCTGGATTACAAGAGGCAGTTGATGACTTTGACATGCTTCTCCTTTCAGGATCCAGCCATGAATATTCTACCCAGGGATTTGATGACCTTCTTACATTTTTGTCAAACAAAAGCTCTATTGACTCATTACAAATCAACCATCCATTAAATGTGTGGATCGGGCTAAAGAGATTTTTCAGCTATATACTTTAATCAAAGATATTGGTCATATTAACATTGTCTCTCATGGTGCATATGGGGTCACAACAGTTATGGTGTGTACACAAAATGTTTATATAAAAGGCAAGGTAATATGAGAAGAATCCCTGCATTTTGTCTGAACACCTCTTTTCACATGAATTATTACATTATTGCAGCAGCCATGGTGGCAGGACATGGAATTAGAATAATTTAGGTTGGAATGAGTTGGGCTTAGTCAGGTATACATCAAGAGAAGCTAAGCTTTAAACTCATTCCTTGTGGGCTGAAAAAGAGGCAGATGTTTTCAACAGCTATTCTCAGCTGGTGGATTGCAGCAGCAATCATCCAGTCCTCAGTGACACTATAGGCACCCAGACCACTTCATCTTAGTGCCCCTGCCATTTTAGCTTTACAATGCAAAACACTGCTGTTTAGTAGATTCAGCAATGTTTCCATTGCTGGGCTGAACACACCTGCACAGACTCCGTTCTCACATGTCATCTTCTCTGTCATAGAGAGCATATGATTGGATGAGCAGGATGTGCTCCGAATGGATGAGAAATTGAAGAAGCGACACCTGCGGGGTGACAACACAGGAGGAGGAGCGTGACTGCAAAAAAAAAGGTAAGTAAAACCCTTTTTTTTTTGTAGTTATGGGGCCCCTGAATCTAAATAGGTAGGAGAACACCATAGCGTTAGGAATACATTTGTATTCAAAAACCTTTACCAGGTGACTAATGAATGTCTAAAAACATTCCTTAGACATCAACATCTTGATGTCAGCAAAGCATTCTCTGTACTTCATACGTTTGTACTCAGCCTCCATAATCCAAATACACTTCACTGAAGCAAGCAAACAAGATTTTGTAGGCAGTGGTCCAAGATACCGTAGATACTCGAGTATAAGCCGACCAGAATATAAGCCGAGGCCCCTAATTTTACCACAAAAACCTGGGAAAACTTATTGACTCGAGTATAAGCCTAGGGTGGAAAATGCAGCAGCTACTGGTAAATTTCTAAATTAAATTAGATCCCAATAAAATTACATTAATTGAATATTTATTTACAGTGTGTGTATAGAATGAATGCAGAGTGTGTGTTTGTGTGTGTATATATAATGAATGCAGTGTGTGTGTGTTGTGTGTGTATATAATGCAGTGTGTGTGTTCATGCAGTGTATGTAAACTGGATGAGAGGAGGGCATTTTTATTTTAATTTTGTAATTTTATATTATTTTAATATTATTATATTATTATTTTAATAATATTATTATTATTTTAATATTTTCATTATTGTCCCCTCTCCCTGCTTGTTGCCTGCTCAGGGAGGGGGGACAAAAAATCATTTTTAAAAAAATAATTCAAATATTAAAATAATAATATAATAATAAAATAATATTAAAATATAATATTAAAATAATAATATTATTATATTATTATTTTAATATTTGCATAATTTTTTTTAATGGTTTTTTGTCCCCCCTCCCTGCTTGTTGCCGGGCCAGGGAGGGGGGACAAAAAACATTTAAAAAAAATAATGCAAATATTAAAATAATAATATAATAATAAAATAATATTAAAATAATATTATTTTAATATTATATTATTTCATTATTATATTATTATTAATTTAATATTTGCATTATTTTTTTAAAAAGTTTTTTGTCCCTCCTCCCTGGCCAGGCAACAAGCAGGGAGGGGGGACAAAAAAACATTTAAAAAAAATAATGCAAATATTAAAATAATAATAATATAATAATAAAATAATATTAAAATAATATAATATTAAAATAATAATAATATTATTTTATTATTATTATTATAATATTTGCATTTTTTTCAAAAAAATGTTTTTTGTCCCCCCTCCCTGGCCAGGCAACAAGCAGGGAGGGGGGACACAAAAACATTTAAAAAAAATAATGCAAATATTAAAATAATAATATAATATTATTTTAATAATATTATTTTATTATTAAAATAAAATAATATTAAATCCCTGGAGGTCCAGTGGCATTGGCAGTTCAGTGGGGGGGCTGGCAGTGAGCTCTTACTTACCTTCCTGCAGCTCCTGTCAGCTCCCTCCTCCTCCGTGCAGATCCTCGGTCAGCTCAGTTCTGTTTACAGTGTAAGTCTCGCGAGAGCCCTTACACTGTGAGCAGAACAGAGCTGACAGAGGAGTTGCACGGAGAAGGAGGAGGGAGTTGACAGGAGCTGCAGGAAGGTAAGTAAGAGCTCGCTGTCAGCCCCCAACAGGACCGCCGGGCTTGTAATGAGCCCGGCGGTCCTGGTCTGTATTATGGCAATGTAAATTGCCATAATACAGACTGACTCGAGTATAAGAAAAACTCGGCTTGTACTCGAGTATATACGGTAAGTTTCCTTACCCCCAATGGGAAAAAGATCGATTCCAGCGGGCACTGCCTAATGTTTTTCATTAATTTGTTAGTGCTCTTTTAAATATATGTTTTTGCATTATATTTGGTGTTTTGTTACTTGTGTACTTCCCTGTGGGTTGCTTGCGTATTTTCCAGATTTCAAACGGCCATGTCAACTGTCCTGGGATATATATACACATACCAAAGGGGCTCAAAATTTCCGCTCGCCACAAGCAAAAGAAAATGTAGTTTTGGCGAGTAGAAATCCACCAGGCTTTGAGTGGTGAGTAACTTTTAATGTCTGTAGGATACAAATTGAAATTTTAAGCCCTGTAATTAAAAAATCCTGAACTTAAGCACTTTTTGATATCTCTGCACATTAAAGAATGCTAAAGAATCAATGGTTCGCAACCTGTTGATAATCACACTTGTTAGGGAAACATAGCTTAGATTACAAATGTTAGCCATTAGTAGTGTATGTTATCTTGGTGGAGTGAACTATAAAAAGCGTACTTTTAAATAAAATTAGAGGGCTAATGACACACTGAAATCTGTAGTTAGAATGCTGGGACTGATGGAATGAGAGCGGTTGGTTAATTTTATTTCTATAAATAAACAAACCAAAAAAATAGATAATTGGATTTCATGGTCCATAGGTTGCTGCTTGGAAAATATAGGTTATATTTAAATATTGGCAAATACTTTGCTATTCAGGAGAGTATTATGCACATCAAAAGCATTCATCGGTCCCTTTACTGTAAAATTTGTTGCATATTTTAGCACATAGTGGAAAGTTTTTTTCAATTACAGTTTCACAAATCTAAGTGTACTATACCCAGTGAGATCAGGATTCCATGAATTTCTTTTATCACGCCAGTGTACAAGTCTCTCTGCCATTTTTCTAGAAGTTCCCATTCCTTCTCAGAAAAATAAACAGCAACATCGCGAAATATTACCTGAAACACAAAAAGTAGAAAAAAAAAAAAAAAACATTAAAAAACAGAAAGTTGCAGCACTTGAGCCTTATTAAACAGCTAGTCTGTTTTTTTGTTTCTTTTATTTTTTTACTTATGTACTTGTCAAGGCTGGAACAAGTTAAAATTATTATTATTATTTTATTATTTATATAGAGCCAGCAAATTCCGTAGCGCTGTACAATGGGTGTTATGCACATTAAAGGGACACTGTTGGCACTATAACCATTTAATCTAATTGAATTGGTTATAGTGCCAGGAGTCCCTAGCCACTGTCCCTACATTCAGTGTTAAATCATTTGGAATCATTTTAACACCGAAGGACAGTCCTTGGCTTCCCATAGCCCTATTACAGATGGAGAAATGGCTAAGGCAGACATTGCACACTTCCTCGTAGCCATACCGATTAATAACTGCAAAGGCACTTTGACAAGCTGAATGCAGTCTGTTAACATTCTCGGCCAATCACAGTTGCCCGTTGCAGCTTAAGCTAATGCTTCCTCATTAGCCCAAGCAGCAGAGGGGATGGGTTGCTACTGAATCTTGATTAGCATTAAAACATTAAAAATGTTTTTATTTGGCAAGTAAGGCCTCCAGACACTATTACCATTTTAATTAGATGAATCAGTTAAAGTGTCTACAGTGTGTTTTAACACAACTTAGGCAGTAAACATAATTCACTTAATGAAGTAAAAATGTATAAACCAAACTGTAGCATGAGTCATCATATAAAGCAGTGCAGCAAAGATGTTATAAAGGTGATATAAATGTTCTCTTTACTTCAAGGTTTTTTTTTCCATGAGAAGTAATCAGATTTTGTCTGGAAGAGGCAGACTAACCCTAAACCTGTGGTGGGGAAAAAAATCCAAGATACCTCATGGGATGTTTTGGGGAAACATTTTAATAGTGTAATAGAGAACATTGGAACCAATGGAATATTCCTGTGGATTGCTAAACTTCTAGAAATTGTCCCCAGAATTATTCAATTTGGATACAGGCCCAATAATTATTCTATTTGGATGCCATAATTGTATTCTTCTTCTTGAGAGCAAAGAAAGTAATTTAAAGGAACACTATAGTGTCAGGAATACATGCATGTATTCCTGACACTATGGTGCTGCCCCTCCCTATCTCCACGGACAATAAAGGTTTAAAAACCTTTTCACCCACGCCGTGTCCAATTTGTAGCAGCTGACCCAAACTCGATGGCTGAGATCATCAATGTTGATGATCTCAACCAATCCAATGCTTTCCCCTAGGTAAGTGTTGGGAGGCTATTGCGCACGCCCACTGTAATGTTAATGCCAGGAGTACATTGGCCCAGCTCTCAGGTAATGGGAGAAATAATGATGACACACTTCCAGCTTTTGGAGAGAGACAGAAACCAAAAGCTGGTCATTGTGCTTGGAGTAACCATTAAGGTAAGACCGCTCAGGACCTCCAAGGATATCAACATGTTATGGTGCCCAGCATGTTCCTTTCTATTTGCTTAAATTTTATATTACAAAATTAAATGTTTTAAAAATGCTTGGATACCCACTGCATTAGAGTTTTTTTGTTTTTTTACTCAATATTATGATTTTTGGGAGATAAACAATACCTGTTCAGACAAGCTCCTTTAATTTTCCACAGTGGTCACATTGTAATGTTCCTCAAGTGGAACAGATCAACCTAGATGGAATACAACAATAAATACACAATAATTGTACTATACCGTAGGAGTAACAGGGCCTGCCATCATAGACTTGTATGCACTTTAATTGTAATGAAAGAGGGAAGTTGCAGTCAGATGGTGAGATCAGTGCAGTCTTCCAACAATCACACTGCTGTTCCCTGTTTGTAAAACCTGTTGGCAAAAAAAGAGCTACTGAAATTTATAATACTACATAACAGGATACATTTTTATTATTATTATTTTTTTATAAAGCGCCCTCAGATTCTGCAGCACTGTATTTATATACACACCGACACAAACAAATCAATCAGCATGGAGTGGCACATACAAGTGACTGCTGTAGGTTGATTTAAATATATGGGCTCTAGGTATTAAAAATAATTATGTAGAAAAGTTCTAAATGTGGATCAATCTCCAAGGAAAAAAATGGTAGGCTCCTGCTGACTGCTCCACTTTTAGAACATTACTAATTATAGTAAATTTTTTCAAGTGTATTATGGGGGCACTGATAATTCTTCAGGCATACTTCACAATTTTTATTATTCTTTTATCTTCACATATTTTATGAAATAATAATTAATATTATTGGCATTTTTATAGCTCCAACTCATTCTGCAAGGCTTTACAATATGTAACAATACAGAAGATAATTACAAAATGTTACAGGAACAATAGATTGATGTGGACCCTGCTCAAACGGGCTTACAATCTAGAGAAGGTGGGATATAAAAAACATAAAAGGAAGGGCAGAACAGGGGATAGCAACCAAGCAACAATGTAAACAAGGAAAAGCAGCAGAACTGGAAGGTGAGAGTGGTGTGTAGCTCTTTAAGAGAGAGTAAGAAACGGGTTTATGAAACAAAAGTTACTCTGGGAGATCATAGGCTTTTCTCAAGAGACAGGTTTTGAGGTACTTCTTAAATGACTGAAGTCTAGGGGAGTCTCTAATTGGAGAAGATAGGCAGTTCCACAGGAACAAAGCCAACCTTGAGAAGTCCAGCAAGCGTGAGTTAGCAGTAGGTTTATGAGTTGCGGAAAGGAGAAGGTCACCGGAAGAACAGACAGACCTTAAAGGGCATACCTACGAATTAGTGAAGAAATATAACAAGCGCTAGAGTTGTTTAAAACTTCATAGGTAAGGGTTAGTAATTTTAATTGACTCCTATAGGGTACAGGAAGCCAATGTAAGGATTAACAGACAGGCGAGGTGTGAGAGAAGTTACAGGAGAGAAAAGTGAGCCTGGCAATAGCTTTCATTACTGTAAAATCTGGTTAGGATCCTTAATGTTGAATCTTCTTAATTTCTTCTTGTCTTCATTTGATTGATATATATACGTCTTTTGTATATATAGTCTTGGGCCAAATGCTCGCCACAATAATATATGTCTATATTATCGAAGAGTACTAATACGCCATCTGACTTACGGTTTCTTCAGGTTTATTCTTAGTTACGGATACATAATAAAACAACAAAGGATGTTACAGGATAATGGACATTCAACAGCAGATGGTAATTGCTGGACTTCTTTACATCCTTACATCTTTACATCGAGAGAGAACCAGAGAGAGCCGAGAGAGACCTTGTGTTCCTCTGTTACTATATAGATGTGCTCATACTAACGTCAGCGTTTAACTCTAGCCATATAAGGACAAAAACCCCAAATCCACATTCCAGAGCTCTCGGATAAAGAAAGCTTTGTGACTTATACCATCTGTTACTTATGTCAATCCACGCATCCATATATAATCAATAGAAACATAGAATATGCAATATTCTACAATTACAGACTATAGCAAGACAGTACAGTTTCTGGGGTGACCAAATAGGAGAGAATTACAGTAATCAATGCAAAATGGTTACTAGGGCAAGAACAAGCTCCTTAGCAGCATCTTGTGTAAGAAAGGCAATGTTTGGCAATGTTTTTAAGGTGGAAATGGCAGGATTTGGCAACAGACTGGATGTTAAGTGCAAAGGTGAGGGCAGAATCAAAGATAACACCAAGACAGCTAACTTTCTAGGACAGGCTGATGCGGGTACCATCAACTAGCAGGGAGATCAAAAGAGAAGGATCAGTATTATGAGGAAAATAACAAGCTCAGTTTTAGGGAGATTGAGTTTCAGGAAGTGGGAGGACATTCAGTCAGAGATGGCAGAAAGGCAAGCTGTGATAGGTTCTAGGAAAGAGAGGGAGAGATCATGGGAGGAAAGATATACCTGTCTGCCATCAGCATACAGATGGTAGCGGAATCTAAAGGAATCAATATGTTTGTCAAGAGAGGCAATAGAAACAAATAACAAAAGGGGACCCCAAACAGAGCCTTGGGGTGCTCCAACCGAGACAGAAAGAGTGGAGCAAGTGTCATTAGAAAAGGACACACTGAATGAACGTTGAGATAGGAGGAGGATTACAAAAGAACAGTGTAAAAATTAAAACCATACGAGACAATGGAGGGATGAAGGGTTAAAAGCGGTGTGGAATTTAAGCAGGTGAAAAGAGGTCGTTATACATAACTGGTGAGTTTGCAAGACAGGCCATTAGAACTAGCTATAAAATGTAGTGAGTACCCTGGAGTGGATGGGCGATAGGGTGGGTGAATGGGAGATGGGATGGGTGAGTATTGATCTTCAGAAGTGCAACCTCGGCATATGGCTTTAGCTGCAAGACTTGGTAGCTCTAAATCATGAGTAAACACTTGCTATTTGGGCACAGGCTGTAAGAAAGAGTCAAGGGTTAGAACAAACGGCAATTATGGGTGGAGAGGCATGCAGATTTTGAGGTGAGAAAAATCAATCAAGTAAGAAAGCAGAAATATTTGAGATTTCAAGATATATAAGTGAATGGGAGAGATCAAATAGGTAAAAGTCATAAATGGTGAACATAAATGAAGACTATAATTGCCCTAACTCTAATATAACATAAATATTTAACAAAGCAAAATTTGATCATGGAAGGTACAATAGTTTTCAACTAAACAGCAATACTATAGGGAGAGAAAGATGGATATATTGAATAATAAGAAATAGATAAATAACAGCAGTAAGACAAGTATTCTTGAGTGGATCTTCAGAAGTGCTACCTCTGCATATGGATTTGGCTGCAAGACTTGGTAGCTCTGAGTCCTGAAAACCCCTTTATTTACTTACCTTATGCCAGCGCCGATGTCCCTGGGTCCAAGCTCCGCCCCCTCCGACATCCCGCGACGAGAGGGGTCTAATGCGCATGCGCAGCAAATGCTGTGCGCGTATTATACCTCCCCATAGTAAAGCATTAAATCAATGCTTTCCTATGGGGGAAAATCTGATGCTGGAGGTTCTCATGCTGACCGTGAGGACATCCATCGTCAGATAACGGACCAAAAGTCTGTTACTATTCCGGAAGTGCCCCCAGTGGCTGTCTGGTAGACAGCAACTAGAGGCAGACTTAGTGCTGCAAAGTAAATATAAGTTAACAATAAGTTAACGTTTCGCTTAGGACTTTAGCAGGACTAGGATTTACCTAATCACCCTTAGAAGAACACAGCGGGCATCATAACTTAATCTTAATTAAGTTGTCATGGTGCCAGGTCCTAGGCGCCATCTTTCCTTAAGGGGTCAACCATTTACAAACGGTAAAACCATAAAGTTGTGTAGCTTGTCGTCCTAGCTTCCGGCAATGCCAGAGGCCTCTGACTCTGGAGTAGGTACCATTGATGCTCTCAGCCTATTACTACTTTCCTACTCACAAAACTGTGTGGTATCTTTCTTAAATCTCTTGGCACCATGACCACTTCATTGAGATGTTGTTGTTATGGTGCTGAGAGTGTATGTTTGACACTGCCGAATTGAGACAGACACTCTAAATAACAAATAAGAGGAGTTTGTTTTATGTGCCAGTAAAAGCTGTAAGCTGTGTAAAACCATAAACCAAAGGGGCTGCACCCATAGCTTCCTTGCACCATAATTTCTACAATAAAGCATAATGGATGCAGTTCTTGGGAGTATTCGTGTAAATTAATAGGGAGTATTTTATCACTTTCTGAACTCAACTACTTTAGTAACACTCGAGGTAGTTACAATTTTGACTTAAAGGACCACTATAGGCACCCAGACCACTTCAGCTTAATGAAGTGGTCTGGATGCCAGGTCCAGCTAGGTTTAACCCTTTTTGCTGTAAACATAGCAGTTTCATAGAAACTGCTATGTTTACCTATCGGTTAATCCAGCCTCTAGTGGCTGTCTCATTGACAGCCGCTAGAGGCGCTTCCGCGCTCCTCACTGTGATTTTCACAGTGAGAAGACGCCAGCGTCCATAGGAAAGCATTGAGAATGCTTTCCTATGGACTGGCTGAATGCGCACACGGCTCTTGCCTCGCATGCGCATTCAGCCAGGGACGTCAGAAGAGGGAGGGAGCCCCGGCGCTGTAAAAAAAGGTAAGGGATTAACTCCTTCCTCCCCCTTCAGCCTGGCGGGAGTGGGACCCTGAGGGTGAGGGCACCTTCAGGGCACTATAGTGCCAGGAAAAGGAGTACCGTATATACTCGAGTATAAGCCGACCCGAATATAAGCCGAATCCGCGCCGGTCCGGTCAGCACCTCGGTCAGCTCCTAGTGTTAGTCTCGCGTAAGCCGCGGGGTCATAGTGCGGCTCTCGCGAGACTTACAGTGTGAGCTGAGAGAAGAGCTGCACGGACCGGCGCGGAGGAGGAGAGAGCTGACAGGAGCTGCAGGAGAGGTAAGTAACAGCTCTGCCAGCCCCCAGTCTGTATTATGGCAATGTAAATTGCCATAATACAGACAGTGACTCGCGTATAAGCCGAGTTGGGGTTTTTCAGCACAAAAAATATGCCGAAAAACTCGGCTTATACTCGAGTATATACGGTATGTTTTCCTGGCACTATAGTGGTCCTTTAAGTGTATACTTTATATGTCATTTAAAAGACCACTCTAAGGTTAAAAATAAATATATATTTAGTTTTACTGATGCTCGACCTTTAAAAAAGAAAATAATTAAAAAAAATGAAAAACAGTCTTCTTGCAGCAGCCTAATCAGCCTCTTCTGAAATCATCATGATGGAATACATCCAGGTTTAATATTTAAAAGAGGGAATTCTGATCAACTGCCAGGGGAATTACAAATTTAATTCAGCCACTGTGACATACCTCTTTAGGGATTTATATTGCAAATAAACAAAGCATACCTTCTTTCTTCACGGTAACATATAATTTTATAACAAGACACGGAGGCTCATATTGCATATCCCTTTCTTTACTGTCCACCAATAGCAGCAAAAAATAATGAACATGCAGTAACATAGGCCTCTCCCCGCTCAGGTCCCAGTATAATAGGCAGCACTTCCCTTCCATTTCCCTCTTTCTTTGCTGCTCCGACTCACCTTTTCTCCTCTTGATATTATTCTATTGTATTGTTTTCTCTCATCTCATTGATTTTTTATTATACAGTTACTTACTGGTAACTGGTAGTATACTGTATTATTTTATATTTATTTTTCATGTCTAGTATTATACTCATGTAATTTTTATATTGTATTGATTTTATTTTGGATGTCTTTTATCCTCTACATTGGCTTCTGTGTGTTTTGTTTCTCACACTTACCCAGGGTCCAGACCTTCCCTGTCACTCTATTCTGCTGTACTCTAATCCTTCCTCTCCTTCTGTCCTCCCTGCACCTCAGCGCCATTGTGCGCACGTTTTCTCCCCTACCCGGCTGTGTATGCGCACAAATTAAGCCCATTCGGCTGATTCGCCACGCATACATACCATTCACAATTCGACAGACAGCGCGTTCGCCTGTTTGCCGTATTCGACTTTTTCATGCAAACGGCCCGTTCGCCTACTCTACGTTTTTCCTTATACTTACCTATCTGGTTCCCGAATTCACCTTTTACCTACCGAACGTTCGTTTTTTTGCCGCAAATCCCGCTAGATTACTGGCGGCCATTTTCTGACTTCCTGTCTTCTTTCCTACCCTGCATCTGAGTGTGCCACTGGTCTGGGCCCTGGTGAGATCGTTTTTTGTTTGGCTATTGCTGTTTGGGTGACTAACCCATACTATTCCTTCTACTTACTAGGGATTATTCTCTGGCTATTCTACCATGCCTAAACCCAGACTATCTTTTGGTTCCACTCCCTCTGGGGAGTTTATACCCCACTCAATATGAGTGAGGCCCCTGTCACCCCAGGCAACTCGCCCACTATGACAGATGGAACTACCCACCTTGATGGCGCACAGTTCTTAGCGCTACAGCGCTCAGTGACAGACGCTATTATGGCGGCCATGGGGTCTATGTCCTCTACCCTCTCCCACACCATTTCACAGGCCCTCCTGCCACATCCTTCGGACGAGCAATACTCGGGCTCCACGACGCCCCTAACGCTTCCCATTGTGAACCCACAGGGATAGATATATAAAAAGGCTATCCATAAGTCTAAACATCCATCTGCCTCCAGAAACACCATGACTGGCATACCTACGGTCGCCCCAGAAAGTGTGCCCCATCCACGCAAAAGAGCCTTTCAACGCCAGGCAGAACGGGTGCGGCTATGGAAATGTGCCTGAGCACAGTTAGAGAGCGACTCCGACTCAGAAATCAGGTCAAATGAGGAGGCTAAGACTGAGTCGGACAGTGACTCTGATGCGGATGCCGCTGATACAGGCTTTGACCTGCTTTCCTCTGCTCAAGCAGAGATGCCCGGAGGTGATACAGGGATTAGGAACCCCGCGGCCGCGGGGTCCACCCTGGTGGATCCGTCGGGTGTCCCACTCTTCGACCCGGATGACCTACACCATCCGAGATCGACAGAGGGGCTCCCGGCCGACCATGTTGCCACATATCTAGAGAACTGGGTCAGACGACTCCTGAGTAAAGCGGCCCGCAACAAATTGAGGGCGGAGTGTCCTAGGCCTGTGGTGCCCAATAAAGTTTGCGACACTCCTGAGGTAGATCCCAAGATGACCCAGTTTCTCACTAAATTGGGCTGGAACCCCCGTAAGGGGCTGGAATCTGCATTAAAGTCCTGCCAGGATTAACACCTGGACATATTCGGCCCCCCGGCCAAATTATTTGACTTGGCGGAAGACGCCAGAGCGGAGAACCGCATGGTTGACCCCAAAGACCTACGTGGTTGGGTCCAGAGAGCAATATGTATTGCCGGGAGTGTGAATACCTCCCTATCAATAGAACGGCGAAAGACCATCCTATTTAAAATAGAGCCCAAACTGGCCAACCTCGCCCTCGCAGAGGCTGGCAAGGACGCCCAAGGATTACTCTTTGGAGACTCCTTTATTAAGGATTTAGGGCGTTTTGTTGGAGCATTCACATCCCTCGATAAGGCCCAGGCCTCCATGAGACGGGTTTTCCAGCGGCGGGTCTCCACCAGGGCCGGCAGATTCAGGAGCCGTCTGTCCGGCCATAATTACCCCCAATCCCGTGGCACGGGAAGAGGCTCCTTCTAACACCGTACGCAGTACCAGGAATCTAACACCTGTCCCACATTCTTCCCGTCACGCGGATATCCATGGCGATCCAGAGGTTTTCTGGGCAACTCAAGTTCCAGACGACCATACGATGAGTTACCTCATACCTCATACTTCTTCTCTGGTTTGTGTAGGGGGCAGACTCCAAGTTTTTTCCCAGCCTGGTCACAAATAACATCAGACCCCTGGGTGCTGACCACTATCCGGGGCTTCCACATAGAACTCATAGAACATCTGATACACATTCCCCCTCCTCGACCGATCTGCTTTTCGCTCCAGGATCGCAGACGGATCGACGAGGAAATCTCCACCCTTCTTATCAAAGGGGCTATAGAACGAGCACCTCCCAATCCCGCAGGTGTCATAAGCAACATTTTCCTGGTGGAAAAGAAAGGCGGTCAATTGAGACCCGTCATAAATCTGCGCGCCCTCAATGCCATAGTCAGGTACCGCCACTTCAAGATGGAAGGTATTCACCTACTAAGGGATCTTCTGCTCCACAGAGATTGGCTAGCGAAGCTAGATCTCAAAGATGCGTACCTGACGGTACCGATCGCGGTGGCATCTCGAGACCTCCTACGCTTTCACTGGCGGCACGAGACTTAGCGGTTTACCTGCCTACCCTTCGACCTCTCCTCAGCACCGTGGTGCTTCACGAAGCTACTACGGCCTGTGATGGTCTGGTTACGCAGTTGAGGAGTTCGGCTAATCGTTTACCTAGACGACATTCTCCTCATGGCTCAAGAGCGTTCTACCCTCCTTACACATCTACGGCTGGCCATAAGCCTCCTTTCCGCTTAGGTTTCATTATCAACTGGAAAAAGTCGTGCCTAACCCCAGCCACTCACATGGAATTCCTAGGATTCCTTGTGGATTCGGGGGAGGCGACGCTGAGCCTCCCGATTTCCAAGATTCGTTCAATCTGCAAGGAGTTACGCAGGGCCCTCATCTGGCCCCAGCTCACCTTGCGCCAGCTTGCACGACTCATCGGCCTACTGGATACAGGCAATGTTTCCGGGCCCGCTCCACTACCGAGCGCTACAACGCCTGAAGATCGCTCACCTGAGAGCCGGTGCATCCTACGTGGACCTGGTGTCACTGGACAGCGAGACGAAGGACGAATTGCGATGGTGGATTCTCAACCTGTCCGCATGGAACGGCAAAGCCATCTTCGGCTCAATGCCAGAATTCACGATCGACTCAGATGCGAGTCTCCACGGCTGGGGGGCCCACTGCAAGGAAGTTTCAACAGGAGGCCGTTGGTCGGAATCCGAATCCCGGCTGCACATCAACGCACTGGAACTCCTGGCAGGCTCCTTCGCCATCCGCAGTTTTGCCAGGGACCGAGCCCTAACATGCATTTGGCTCCGCATGGACAACGTCTCGGCGGTGAGATATGTCAACCACCTGGGCGGCAATCTTGGCCAGATTGGCGAAAGACTTTTGGGAATTTTGCCTGGAACAGAACCTGATGGTCTACGCAGAATACTTACCTGGCCTGCACAACGTTCAGGCGGACTGGGGATCAAGGTATCTTTCAGACATCAGCAACTGGAGATTGGCCAAGGAAGTGTTCTCCAGTATATCGTCTCTTTGGGTACAATTTGCCATCGACCTTTTCTCTTCCCGGCTCAACGCCCAACTGTCACGCTTCTTCGGCTGGAGGCCAGATCCAGCGGCGGAGGCAGTGGACGCCTTCCTGCGAGACTGGAGCAGAGGCCTCCTAATGCTTTTCCCCCGTTCTCCATGATCCCGGGTAGAGGATTAAAGTCCTGCCAGGATTAACACCTGGACATATTCGGCCCCCCGGCCAAATTATTTGACTTGGTGGAAGACGCCAGAGCGGAGGCCAGATCCAGTGGCGGAGGCAGTGGACGCCTTCCTGCGAGACTGGAGCAGAGGCCTCCTAATGCTTTTCCCCCGTTCTCCAGAGCGGAGGCCAGATCCAGCGGCGGAGGCAGTGGACGCCTTCCTGCGAGACTGGAGCAGAGGCCTCCTAATGCTTTTCCCCCGTTCTCCATGATCCCGGGTAGAGGATTAAAGTCCTGCCAGGATTAACACCTGGACATATTCGGCCCCCCGGCCAAATTATTTGACTTGGCGGAAGACGCCAGAGCGGAGAACCGCATGGTTGACCCCAAAGACCTACGTGGTTGGGCCCAGAGAGCAATATGGAGACCAGAATACGAAACATGGTGACCCTCTTTTGGGAAACACAGTCGTGGTTCCCCCAAATGCTCGAGATGACGATGGACCATCCCCGACTACTGCCAGAGTGCAGAGTGCCGATGGGACGATGTCACCCCCTCCGGTTGGAAGGCTCCCTCCCACTCCTGGCATGGCGGATCTCAGGGGACCCTGGGAGATCCAAGGAGTTTCGGACATGACTAGACGACTGTTGGCGGAGGCATGGGCTCCCGGCACTAGACGGGCAAATGGATCAGCTTGGCGAGCTTGGGCTAGCTGGCGCATGGCTAGGAACGCAGATCCCGTTTCGGCCTCTGTAACCATGGTCCTGCAATTTCTGACGTCCCTCTTCGAGGCTGGGAAGGCTTACAGGACTATCAACCTTTACCGGTCTGCCATCTCGGCGATTGACCAAGGCTTCGACGGATGTCCCGCGGGACAGCATCCCTTAGTGTGCCGACTCCTCAAGGGCTCTCGATTCTCCTGACCACCCAGGCCTCGCTACTCCACGACCTGGGACGTCTCCGTTGTGTTGGCCTTCCTCTCATTCTGGTCCACTAATTCAGGGCTCTCCTTAAAACAACTATCTGCCAAGTTGGTTTGCCTGCTCTGCCTTGTCTCATGCAAGAGGGTCTCGGATGTCAGAGTTCTGGATTTCGACACCAGGTCATATACCCCGGACGGGTCTCCACCAGGTCGCGGACTAAGACTTCTATCAAATCGGTATCCTAACCTAGTTTCCCTACCTCTCTGGCATTATGTCCAGTGGCCTGCCTACGCGAATACGAAACTCGCACCAACCCTCTCCACAGCTATTTTTATCCTTTCGTCCTCCTTTCCAGCCGGTTTCTAGCACAACCTTGTCACGCTGGGTGAAGTGGCTATTGTCCCAGGCAGGCATTGATACCACGGTCTTTAGCGCCCATTCGGTCCGGGGGGCCTCAGCCTCTTCGATGATGACTGCAGGCATGCGTCTGGAGGACATTATGAGGACGGCCGATTGGTCAAGGGAGTCTACGTTTCGGGAATTTTACTTTCACCCAGCCCCACATACTTTCGCTGCGGTAGTGGACCTGCTTTAAACTTGCAATATGAGCCTCCGTGTCTTGTTATAAAATTACATGATTTTGCTATTACATGACGAAAAGTCATGATTTTATTAAAGACACGGAGGCGAGTATTGTCTCACCCATATTATTCTTCTACGGTTATAATACTTTTCCCACCCAGGTTTAATGCACACTACAACAAACCACATCGAATGGTTTTGTACGGTAAGTGGGGCCATGCTGCGAGAATGATGTTTATGTAACTTAATGGTAAATCACTCTTATATTGTGGGACTGTATATATGTGGGTTTTTTCTCACCGGTTTAACCTTGAAATTAGTTGCAAGTATCGACTTTAACCTGTCAGCTCCTGTTCCTTTATGTTTTCACAGCCTAACTCGACAAGATGGCAAGCAGTCATCCGACTTATGAGGACTGCCCCCGCTGTTATCCGGTGGTCCTATGAATCCTATGGTCAAGCTTCCCGGTTGCTGATGTTCTACCCTCTTCAGTTGTAAGTTGTTACCTTGGGACTTTCTCACAATTTTTGGTTTGGACATTTTTACCATGGTCGCATCTTCAGAAAGAGGGAAATGGAAGGGAAGTGCTACCTATTATACTGGGACCTGAGCAGGGAGGGGCCTATGTTACTGTATGTTCATTATTTTTTCATTCTGTTTGTATTCTTTGCTGCTATTGGTGGACAGTAAAGAAAGGGATATGCAATACTCGCCTCCGTGTCTTTAATAAAATCATGACTTTTTCGTCATGTAATAGCATAATCATGCAATTTGCAATTCCCTTGTCAATTTTCCATAATTTCAAATTTGATTAATACATGTTTATTTTATGCAAAGGTTTTATATACCAAGTCCTGCACATTGCGAATTCCTTATAATTTTCTACTATTATAAATGTATTACATTTTCTTTTCAAGCGCATTCATTGTTAGAGGGTGAGGGACATATTTTGTTTTTAAGAGCTTTTCTGGGAAACTCCCACCCTACCTGAACAAAATGCTTTCCCCAGCTGTTCCCACTTCCTATAAGCTCCGATCCAGTACCAACACTTTACTTAGTCTACCTAAATACAAAAAGAAAGCGGCCCGATCCTCCTCCTCCTATAGAGCACCGCAATTGTGGAACGACCTCACGCACAATTTTAAATCTTCCCTAAGCCTAAAGTCCTTTAAGAGATCCCTCTCTACATACCTCAAAACAGAATGCACGTGTCATGGTTGATTATATATTTCCTGCCTGTTCTATGTTAAATTTTGTATATATTGTGTATTAATATTGTTTTTGTATTTTGTTGTACCCTAATGTAACAATGCAATGATTTGTGGACCCAGGACATACTTGAAAATGACAGAAATCTCAATGTATCTTTCCTGGTAAAATATTTTATAAATAAATAAATATTGCATGCGTAATTTTTACAGCATGTTCTTCATTATGTCACATTACATATGGAGAGGGATAGTTCAACTTTTTAAATAAATTCTTGTGATTAATTTCTCTGTGCCACTATCACATGGTAGAGTCTGTGTGTGTTTAATTATTTTTGTTATTAGACTTATAGAACTCCAACATATTCTGCAGCATTACATTACAATTATAGAATGGGGATGACGAGTAATTGACATACAAATACAGGGAGTGCAGAATTATTAGGCAAATTAGTATTTTGACCACATCATCCTCTTTATGCATGTTGTCTTACTCCAAGCTGTATAGGCTCGAAAGCCTACTACCAATTAAGCATATTAGGTGATGTGCATCTCTGTAATGAGAAGGGGTGTGGTCTAATGACATCAACACCCTATATCAGGTGTGCATAATTATTAGGCAACTTCCTTTCCTTTGGCAAAATGGGTCAAAAGAAGGACTTGACAGGCTCAGAAAAGTCAAAAATAGTGAGATATCTTGCAGAGGGATGCAGCACTCTTAAAATTGCAAAGCTTCTGAAGCGTGATCATCGAACAATCAAGCGTTTCATTCAAAATAGTCATCAGGGTCGCAAGAAGCGTGTGGAAAAACCAAGGCGCAAAATAACTGCCCATGAACTGAGAAAAGTCAAGCGTGCAGCTGCCACGATGCCACTTGCCACCAGTTTGGCCATATTTCAGAGCTGCAACATCACTGGAGTGCCCAAAAGCACAAGGTGTGCAATACTCAGAGACATGGCCAAGGTAAGAAAGGCTGAAAGACGACCACCACTGAACAAGACACACAAGCTGAAACGCCAAGACTGGGCCAAGAAATATCTCAAGACTGATTTTTCTAAGGTTTTATGGACTGATGAAATGAGAGTGAGTCTTGATGGGCCAGATGGATGGGCCCGTGGCTGGATTGGTAAAGGGCAGAGAGCTCCAGTCCGACTCAGACGCCAGCAAGGTGGAGGTGGAGTACTGGTTTGGGCTGGTATCATCAAAGATGAGCTTGTGGGGCCTTTTCGGGTTGAGGATGGAGTCAAGCTCAACTCCCAGTCCTACTGCCAGTTCCTGGAAGACACCTTCTTCAAGCAGTGGTACAGGAAGAAGTCTGCATCCTTCAAGAAAAACATGATTTTCATGCAGGACAATGCTCCATCACACGCGTCCAAGTACTCCACAGCGTGGCTGGCAAGAAAGGGTATAAAAGAAGAAAATCTAATGACATGGCCTCCTTGTTCACCTGATCTGAACCCCATTGAGAACCTGTGGTCCATCATCAAATGTGAGATTTACAAGGAGGGAAAACAGTACACCTCTCTGAACAGTGTCTGGGAGGCTGTGGTTGCTGCTGCACGCAATGTTGATGGTGAACAGATCAAAACACTGACAGAATCCATGGATGGCAGGCTTTTGAGTGTCCTTGCAAAGAAAGGTGGCTATATTGGTCACTGATTTGTTTTTGTTTTGTTTTTGAATGTCAGAAATGTATATTTGTGAATGTTGAGATGTTATATTGGTTTCACTGGTAATAATAAATAATTGAAATGGGTATATATTTGTTTTTTGTTAAGTTGCCTAATAATTATGCACAGTAATAGTCACCTGCACACACAGATATCCCCCTAACATAGCTATAACTAAAAACAAACTAAAAACTACTTCCAAAAATATTCAGCTTTGATATTAATGAGTTTTTTGGGTTCATTGAGAACATGGTTGTTGTTCAATAATAAAATTAATCCTCAAAAATACAACTTGCCTAATAATTCTGCACTCCCTGTATTAACAGAAAGAAGTGAAGAAGGGCCTGCTCAAACATAAAATGTATCCCGGGTAAGTATGCTTTATTTTGCAATGGCAAGTACATTTTAAGGCCTAGTTAGTAGGATAAGACTTAAAAATTTAAGATATATACATACACACGCAATTATGTCATCCTTATATTTACTTAGTTTGATTTTATTTATCTTTTACATTTCTTATCATTATAACAAAACAATGCTTTCTAACCAATAAAGAAAATCCTTTGTATCTAATAATTATAGATACCAGGAAGGGTATGTAAATTTTGATGGGGATGATAATCAAGGCTGCAGTTTTCAATTGTTTGAAAAAATATAAAACAATAGGGGGAGAGTGGAGGCGCAGAAGCTCTTACTTACCTAACCAGCAGCTCCCTTCAGCTCCCCTGTCTAAGTCTCCAGACTGCGAGATTTAGACAGGGAAGCTAAAGGGAGCTGCTGGGAAGGTAAGTAAGGGTTTCTGTGGGTCCCCACTGCTCAGTACATGCCACCGGACCACCAGTGATTGACATTTCCCCCTCCCTGGCCAAGTATGAAGCACGGAGGGGGGACTAAAAACAAAGTAAAAAAAAAAAATGCAATATTTAAATAAAAAATACAAATAATAAAAATGCCCTCCCCCACCCAGTTTACACACACTCTGCATTATATACACACACACTGCATTCATACAAACACACACACACTACACACACATATACACTCTGCATTCATTATATACACACATATACACTCTGCATTCATTATATACACACTACACACACACTGCATTCATTATATACACACACTGTAAATAAATATTCAAAAATATTTACCCCTTCAGGACGGAGTCAATAGTGCACATTCTGATCAAAACAAAACGTAAACAAAAACTGGAATTTGCGCTATATGTCCGTTCAACCGTAATTCACCTCTTTCATATTAAATGCACCCACACTTATTATATATCATTTTGTTCAGGAGAAACAGGGCTTTCATTTTATATCAAATATTTAGCTATGAAACATAATTTATTATGAATAAAATTTAAAAACTGTGAGAAATGTAAAAAAAGTTTTTAAATTTATAGTTCCGCCTCACATTTTAGCTGAAAATGTTATAATACTGTTAGGTTTTACAGCAAAAAAATGCACATATTTGTAATCAGCGATGTCTCAGGAGTACAACAGTACCCCCCATTAACAGGTTTTATGGTGTTTTGGAAAGTTACAGGGTCAAATATAGAACGTTCCATTTTCAAATTGAAATTTGCCAGATTAGTAATGTTACCTTTGAGATGGTGTGGTAGCCCAGGAATGAGAATTACTCCCATAATGGCATACCATTTGAAAAAGTAGACAAGCAAAGGTATTGAAAGTGGGGTATGTTTAATATTTTTTAGTAGCCACTTAGTCACAAACACTGGCCAAAGTTAGCGTTCATATTTATTTTTGTGTGAAAAAAGCAAAAAAACTAATATTTGTCCTGTGTTTGTGACTAAGTGGCTACTAAGAAAGACTGGACATACCCCACTTGCAATACCTCGGGTTGTCTACTTTTGCAAATGGTATGCCATCATGGGGGTAATTCTCATTCCTGGGCTACCATACGCTCTCAAAGGCAACATAACCAATCTGGCAAATTTCAATGTCAAAAAATGAAATGCAAGCCTTATATGTGACTCTCTAACTTTCCAAAACACCATAAAACCTGTACATGGGGGGTACTGTTATTCTCGGGAGACTTCACTAAACACAAATATAAAAAAATGCACAAAACGTCACTTTTACTTAAAATATCATCGTTGTAATACAATTTACCAGTTTGAAACACTAATATTTGAGTTCAGCTAAGTCTCCCGAGTAAAACAGTAGACAGGTAGACAGCCACTAGAAGTGGAGTTAACCCTGGATAGTAATTATTGCAGTTTCTCAATAACTGCAATAATTACTATTGCAGGGTTAAGGGACATTGCACCCAGACCACTTCAATGAGCTGAAGTGGTCTGGGTGTCTACAGTGTTCCTTTAAGCCTTCATTCGAAGCATTGATGTATCTACTAAACAGCAATGTTTTAGACTGAAGAGCTAAAAGCCAGAGGAACTGCACTTAGATCATTTCATTAGAATTAAAAGATTTGGGTACCTTTAGTGTCCCTTTAAATTTGTATTTAATTTTGAATTCCCGACAATTTTCAATTTAGTTAAAAACCCCTCCTATTGAATAAATTGACAAGGTTTATAACGGACATGGTTGATAAATTCAAATTCTGCACATATATAGCCCTAAATATATTGCACACACTTGTTTAGCCTTTTCTACAATGCTCCTGTTACTGACCTCAATCACAGCTCCACGTCTATAGTTTCATCAATGCAGATTAGGTCAAAGAGAGAGCATGGGACTGACAGCAATAAGAAACTATCGGCATAGCAAAGAGACTGTGTGAATATCAAAGTTATTGCAGAACACTTTAATTCTGGATGTCTGTGAACAAATACACGCATGCATACATAGAAAAAAAAAAGAGCACATGCAGGTCAAGTATTCAAGGAATTTATATATATATATGTACGGTATATAGATTTTGGATGATGGAATGATCTGACTGCAGTAACTAAAATGTACAAAATAACCTTTGGGCTTCAATATAAACAATTATTACATATTTTTGTCAAAGACAGTGACAGGCTTTCTGGACCGTTTGTATTTTTATACGAAAACTAGGTGGAATTTGTATATTTTGTAGGGATTGACGGATACTGATTTTTTTTTTAGAGCCGATACCGATAATCTGTGAACTTTCAGGCCGATATTCTGTTCATTTACCATTTTGAACAAATAAACTATTTCTAAAGGTAAATGCACAAAATATACATGCCACATGTAGTGGACGCAGTGTGTTTAGACAGGGGAGCTGTGTGTGTAGTGGATGCAGTGTGTATTTGTGTAGTATGTATATAATGAATGCAGTGTTTGTGTAGTGTGTATATGTAGACAATGCATATTGTGTGTGCTTGTGTAGTGTGTATAGTGAATGCAGTGAGTATTTATAGTGAATGCAGTGAGTGTTTGTGTAGTGTGTATATATAGTGAATGCAGATTGTGTGTGATTGTGTAGTGTGTATAGTGAATGCAGTGTGTGTAGTTTGCGTAAAGTGAATGCAGTGTGTTTATATAATGAATGCAGAGTGTGTGTATAGTGAATGCAGTGTGTTTGTGTAGTATGTGTGTATAATGAATGCAGAGTGTGTGTGTGCTTGTGTAGTGTGTATATAATACAGTGTGTGTGTTTGTATACTGTGTATATAATGCAGAGTGTGTATGTTTGTGTGTATATAATGCAGAGTGTGTGTGTGTGTTTGTGTAGGGATGTAATTTGTGCTTTAATTTTTTTTTAATATTTAATTTTTTTTTTTAATCCCCCCTCCCTGCTTCTTACCAGAGAGGGGGGATATAGTATTCCCTGGTGGTCCGGTGGCATGGAAAGTACAGTGGGGGCCCAGCAGCAAGCGCTTACTTACCTTTCCAGCAGCTCCCTTCAGCTCCCCTATGTAAATTGCGGGACTCGCAAGATTTACACAGGGGAGCTTAAGGGAGCTGCTTGGAAGGTAAGTAAGCGCTTGCTGTGGGCCCCCCAGGACCGCCGCGCTTGTCATGTGCCCGGCAGTCCTGGTATGTATTATTGGCAATATCGGCCAGACGGATAATCGGTCATATTTTGTTTTTGTTGTGTGTGTTAAGGGGATACCACATAGGTGTTTGAGTCTCACAAATCCGATCACACAGGGATTTTGTATGTTTATCTTATTTTGAAGTATGTATTTTTATACTGTTCTGACACAAAAGGTTTTACAAAACACACAATTACAGAGATGAAAATTCACTGCTGGATTTGCAAACAGATATTTAGGAAAGAAATACAAACAATGGCTTAGTAGCAATGGACAAATGCCAAGTTTCACGATGGGAGGATGCTGTTGAATTAAATCTCTCATCATTCTCATCCATCAATACACTGCCAAAGTTCCAATGAGGCACAACTCAAACTAACTCTCTCACCACTGGTGAGAAGAAACCAATCACTGGCAGACGAACTTTAGATTACGAGAGCCTGAATACCAAATGCAACCACCAGGTAAGACAGGAGCAGCTCTGGGGGCTCCAGTACCACAATTCCGGTCAGGAGTGTGAAGTGCAGTGGCGCCAAGCTCTATTCAGTCCACTACAGAAAAGCACAGCTACCCAGTATCCTGTGATGAGTCATACTTTGAAGGAACACTATAGGGTCAGAAACACAAACGTGTACTCCTGACCCTATAGTGTTAAAAATCCATTTTAGCTGCCCGGCCCCCCCTTGCCACCCTTGAATTAAAAAAAAAACTTGCCTTTATGCAGAGTCGCACAGGTCTGCCAATGCTGGCCCAACCCCTTGGCTGCCATCATCAGAATTGATGATCTCAGCCAATCCTATGCTTTCCCATAGGATCAATTCTGATGATCTCAGTCAAGGAGGCGTGGCGGAGCAAAAAACAGTCTGTCTTGGCCAATCACATCTCCTCACAAAGACACGTTGACTCAATGCATCTCTAAGGGGAAAATTCAGCATCTACATACAGAGCTTGGACCCAGGAAGCACCTCTAGTGGCCATCTGACTGAAGGTGTCCCTATGAAGCGTTTTATTTACAGCAAAAAGCCTGCAGGGACATACTATACACACCAGAACAACTACATTAAGCTGTAGTTGTTCTGGTGACTATAGTGCCCCTTTAATGTACTAAAGCAATGTAATGAACACAGTTTAAGGTTTTCTGCAGTGGATAAAAGACAACTCCATACAGCACTGCTCACATTAGATACCAGTGTTATGGGCAAATGCAAATATTACAAGTTTTAGAATGAAATGTTGTATTTCTTAAACTGTGTACTTTGTCTTTAAGAGATATTGCAAACTGACAAGGTGTTAGAAATGGAACATATTGTTTTTCATAACTGTTTCTTTAAGCAATACCCCAGTGCATAATATGTTTGCGCCATGTTGTCCCAGACTAATTACAATAACAATAATGCATAAACAAGCTTCAAGGCTATGCTACGGTGGTAACCTTAAGTAGATAAGGATGTCCAGACTTAAAGATGCCATCTTGAACTAAGTCAGGAAAGTTTCCATGACGTATGCACCCTTTAGTTATGGCCTTGTATGTTTGCCAAATTAAGGGAGGTCCTAAAATAAATAAAGTAAAAGAACTACGGTAACCCTAAAATGAAGACACCTAAGGTATAAATGTGTGTACTTTTAAATGTTAAGACACAGAGAAGAGACTTGGAGACAGACGCTGCTCCATCTTAAAATGACAGAGAGGCTGACATGATGACATGTTCAGAGGGGTATGTTAACCTATTAATGATATTTGCAAGCATGTAATTTAATCTTATAAACTCTGCTATAATGGATTTTATATGTCTATATTTATATTTTTATATAATAAATATCTAAAAGACAAACCTATTGCTACCAATACAATCCTTATTTTATATTGTATTCTCAATTATGTATATATGTTAAATAGAGGATCTCTTACTAACTATATAAAATTATGGCTAAGATATCTGTATGGTTAGCCCTACTAAGTTCTATGCTTTAAGACATTAAAGTGGTAAATAAAGGAACCACCTGCGGTTACACCAGGGATGATGCCACCACCTGCTTGTAAAGGTAAAAGCATAGCACAGAAACATAGGAGACCATAAGAGACCAAATAAGGGAGGAAAATTTAAAGAAAGAAGGTAGTGAAAATGAGAGGAGCTAGTCATGTAGGTTGATGGGGAAGCGATATAGTGAGGAAATAAATGCAGCAATGATCTGCCACTTTCCTCCACATGTAAAAATAGTCCTCTTTATGTCCATTTGGATGTAGAGCACAGGGACCAATGACATGGGGCAGAAGTTGGAAAATAACTTAGAATGGGAAAAGTGTTACAATACATGCTCGGTTGTTCACACACAGTGGCCTTCCCCTGCATGCAAATGCTCGTGATCCACTGCATACCCCTGTATTCATACATGTGCACATTTTTCCTACAAACACAAAATATTGCATAGTGCAACAAATTCCCCTTTTGAACACATTTATAGTGGCAGGAACATTTAAGCCGGAGTCTGTACTTTAAGCCCAGAAATTAGGCATTGCGAGACGTGCTTGCTGCTACTTCTACTTGCATAGTATTCACATACATGGGGGGTTAGGGTTGAAGCATTTAGGGAATCTCTCTTTGTGCGAAGCTGCCTATTCTTCAACTGGTTACTGGTAAATGTCCATAACCACTCGAAGACTAATTTTTTTTTTTCTCATAGATGCAAATCTTTGGCTGCCTGTCTATGTGATAAGTATAATTTCCACTATGCATAACCAGCCAAAGGATGAAGGATAAAAAGCCAAACAAATGTTGGTAGTTTTTAGATACATTTCCCAAAGTGCACAACCATCCAAATCAGCTGCAGATAGCTAACCAGGTCTCTTAGCGAACCAAATTATATGGCTAACAATGGCTAGCGAGTAGATGTTTAGCTGATATTGTTTACATTTATTATGATGGCTAGCCTGTGGCAACTTTAGTTGTTGTGGAGAACATATCTGATGATAACTAACCAGGAGCAGCCTAGTTGTTATGGAGAACACTTCTGATGATGCTGACTGATCTGTGGCATGCTAGTTATTCTGAAATACATATAAGATGATACCTAACCTGTGGCAGCCTAGTTGTTATGGAGTACATTTATTATAATTAACCTGTGGCAGCGTAGACATTATGGTAAACATCTTGTAATGGCTAACCTTTGTCAACCTAGTTATTACGGAGTACATTTATTATGACTACATTTATCCTGATAATTAACCGGTGGCAGTCTAGTTATTTTTGAGTACATTTCTGACGATGCTTAAACCTGCCAGATGATGATGGCTAACCTGTGGCAGTCTAGTTATTATGGGATACATTTCTAATGATTGCTAACCTGTGGCTGTCTAGTTCTCATGTAGTACATTTCTAATGATTGCTAACCTGTTGCAGTCTAGTTATTAGTGAGTACATTTCTGGTGATGTCTATCCTGCGGCAGTCTAGTTGTTATGGAGTACATTATGATGATGGTTAACCTGTGGCAGTCTAGTTGTTATGGTATATATTAAGATGATGGTTAACCTGTGGCAGTCTAGTTGTTATGGTATATATTATATTATAATGATGGTTACCCTGTGGCAGTCTAGTTGTTAATGTATATATTATGATGACGGTTAACCTGTGGCAGTCTAATTGTTATGGTATATATTATAATGACGGTTACCCTGTGGCAGTCTAGTTGTTATGGTATATATTATAATGACGGTTACCCTGTGGCAGTCTAGTTGTTATGGTATATATTATGATGATGGTTACCCTGTGGCAGTCTAGTTGTTATGGTATATATTATAATGACGGTTAACCTGTGGCAGTCTAGTTGTTATGGTATATATTATAATGACGGTTACCCTGTGGCAGTCTAGTTGTTATGGTATATATTATAATGACGGTTAACCTGTGGCAGTCTAGTTGTTATGGTATATATTATAATGACGGTTAACCTGTGGCAGTCTAGTTGTTATGGTATATATTATAATGACGGTTAACCTGTGGCAGTCTAGTTGTTATGGTATATATTATAATGATGGTTACCCTGTGGCAGTCTAGTTGTTATGGTATATATTATAATGACGGTTACCCTGTGGCAGTGTAGTGGTTATGGTATATATTATGATGACGGTTACCTTGTGGCAGTCTAGTTGTTATGAAATATATATTGAGAAGACGGTTAACCTGTGGCAGTCTAGTTGTTATGGTATATATTATAATGATGGTTACCCTGTGGCAGTCTAGTTGTTATGGTATATATTATGATGATGGTTACCCTGTGGCAGTCTAGTTGTTATGGTATATATTATGATGATGGTTAACCTGTGGCAGTCTAGTTGTTATGGTATATATTATGATGATGGTTAACCTGTGGCAGTCTAGTTGTTATGGTATATATTATAATGATGGTTACCCTGTGGCAGTCTAGTTGTTATGGTATATATTATGATGATGGTTACCCTGTGGCAGTCTAGTTGTTATGGTATATATTATGATGACGGTTACCCTGTGGCAGTCTAGTTGTTATGGTATATATTATGATGACGGTTACCCTGTGGCAGTCTAGTTGTTATGGTATATATTAGAAGACGGTTACCTGTGGCAGTCTAGTTGTTATGGTATATATTATAATGATGGTTACCCTGTGGCAGTCTAGTTGTTATGGTATATATTATGATGACGGTTACCCTGTGGCAGTCTAGTTGTTATGGTATATATTATGATGACGGTTACCCTGTGGCAGTCTATATATTATGATGATGGTTACCTGCGGCAGTCTATGTTGGTGGTATATATTATGATGATGGTTACCCTGTGGCAGTCTAGTTGTTATGGTATATATTATGATGTTGTGGTTACCCTGTGGCAGTCTAGTTGTTATGGTATATATTATAATGATGGTTACCCTGTGGCAGTCTAGTTGTTATGGTATATATTATGATGATGGTTACCCTGTGGCAGTCTAGTTGTTATGGTATATATTATGATGATGATGGTTACCCTGTGGCAGTCTAGTTGTTATGGTATATATTATGATGTTGATGGTTACCCTGTGGCAGTCTAGTTGTTATGGTATATATTATGATGTTGATGGTTACCCTGTGGCAGTCTAGTTGTTATGGTATATATTATGATGATGGTTACCCTGTGGCAGTCTAGTTGTTATGGTATATATTATGATGACGGTTACCCTGTGGCAGTCTAGTTGTTATGGTATATATTATGATGACGGTTACCCTGTGGCAGTCTAGTTGTTATGGTATATATTATGATGACGGTTACCCTGTGGCAGTCTAGTTGTTATGGTATATATTATGATGATGATGGTTAACCTGTGGCAGTTAACCTGTGTGCATTAAAGGAAGCCTAGCCTAGTGCCTAGCCCACAGCCGGAGTGCAGGAGCTCAGTGCTGACTGACCCACAGTGTGGGGGTCTCTGAGACCCCCATTTATTGCCTACAGACACCGCACACACCTTCTCTCTGCAGCGGGCAGGGGGAGGGCCTGGGGGCGGGGCCTTGGCTGAGGGACACTGGCAGACTCCGCGTTATCGCTCGGACAGAGCCCAGACATGAGGAGTGAGCACAGAGCAGGCCTGCGGGATGGAGCCCGGGCGGTTACGGGTTGCAATGTTACTCACTGCAGGGAAAACGTGAGATCACAGCGCCCGGAGCTGGCAGACACACAGCGATCCCATCTGCATCCTTCTCCTAGCCCGGATCCTGATACCCAAAGAAAATATCCTTCCGCCCGCTGTAAAGAACGGGGACAGCGTGATGCGGCTCACGCAAGCTTGAGGGAGAAGGTCTCAGCACGTCATCAGCGTCATTGTATCCTGGTGCTTCTCAGTATATAGTTCGTGGTACATGAATGGCATAGTTTTTGGGGTTTTTTTCTCTCCTCCATCATTTTGTGGAGAGAAACTTCTAAGAATGCTTACAACTATTTCAAAAACATATATGATAAAATAAAAAAAAATCTAGAAAGAAGGTTCTATCCCTTAAAATCTCAATTTAATTGGTATTATTGATGGTTAGGGTAGCAGCTTTATCCCAAAGTTGTCTTGAGTATTGCAATGGTTATTAAATGGAAATTGTTTTGGTTTTAATGAGATTTACCCTGAGAGTGGCTATGATTGACATTACACTTATTATAATGGGGATTTTACAGATCAAGTGAATAGCAGTGGTTAAATTAAAAATAAATATTGTGATGGGTGATACAGTGATGGGGTGTGTAGTGTCTTCTTTGGTGCATATAGCACTTGTAATTTAAAGCGCATTGGTCGTGTTTGCGTATCCAATACCAGAACTGCAATGACATTTCCAAATCAGCTGATTTGACCTTAATTTTGATATTCCTTAGCTAATTCCTGTCAGTTCACGATTTAGTGAAGAAACCCAGGGTTATTTAATCAATCCTAAGAATTGAGGTAAATCGACAGAGAAGTTTAAAAAGGTTTGGCCAAAATGGCTTTACTGTACTTTAGAACAAAAACAAAGTTGTTGTTTTTTTTTGTTTTTTTTTGACAATCTTAATTTAGTCAAGTATTTAGAAGGAAAGAGTAGAGATGTATAGTTAAGTGCGTCAAATAAATTCATGACACCATAACAGGAATTTACAGTGATACAGCATTCAAAGATGATTTTGCCATCAATTTGCGCAAACCTTTAATGAACTAGGGCCTACCTAACAGGCTTCTAATTGGTTACAACTGAAAAAGCTAGAACCTTGAAACCCATCCTCATTATTATTATTATTATATAAAAGGTCCAATTAAGTCCACAGCGCTGTACAATGAATAGGATGGAACCAATCCTGGGTCAATATTATCTCAGCATACCTCCCAAGTGTCCCAACTTATTTAGTAGAGACAGTCTCTATTTCATGCCAAAATCCCACTGTCCCTCTATTCTAGGAGCTACATAATGTTGGTATGTCTAAGTGTATAACAGAATCTCATAAATGTGTTTAGATATAACCCCCACTCACACTCTTAAAATGAAAGGGCCCCTCTTTGACCATTTAAAATGTTGGGAGGTATGTCAGGCATCTTCTGTCTAACAGAAAGTATCACTGTTATAGATTGAATAGCAGTTAGTTGTCTCAAAGCGGGTGTGTCAGCCCTACAGCGTGTACTCTGCCAGTTCACAGTGCCACTCATATCTGGTGTCATAATAGCTTGCATTTAAAAACAAAAAACTTTTTTCACTGTTATAGATTGAATAGCAGTTAGTTGTCTCAAAGCGGGTGTGTCAGCCCTACAGCGTGTACTCTGCCAGTTCACAGTGCCACTCATATCTGGTGTCATAATAGCTTGCATTTAAAAACAAAAAACTTTTTTCACTGTTATAGATTGAATAGCAGTTAGTTGTCTCAAGCGGGTGTGTCAGGCTCTGGTGATACTGTGCCAGTGCCACCACTCACTCACTGATGTCACAATAGCTTGCATTTAAAACAAAAACTTTTTCACTGTTATAGGTTGAATAGCAGTTAGTTGTCTCAAAGCGGGTGTGTCAGCCCTACAGCGTGTACTCTGCCAATTCACAGTGCCACTCATATCTGGTCTCACAATAGCTTGCATTTAAAAACAAAAAACTTTTTTCACTGTTATAGATTGAATAGCAGTTAGTTGTCTCAAGCGGGTGTGTCAGGCCTACAACGTGTACTCTGCCAGTTCACAGTGCCACTCATATCTGGTGTCACAATAGCTTGCATTTAAAAACAAAAAACTTTTTTCACTGTTATAGATTGAATAGCGGTTAGTTG
>OW240921.1:74259240-74270592 GCA_933207985.1 Pelobates cultripes
ACAATAAGCTTGGATTTAAAAAAAAAACACTTTTTTCACTGTTATAGATTGAATAGCAGTCAGTGTCCTTAAAGCGGGTGTGTTACGCTAACAGTGGATACGGTGACCAGTGCCACCACTTAGATCTGGTGTCACAATAGCTTGGATTTAAAAACAAAAAACTATTTTCACTGTTATAGATTGAATAGCAGTTAGTTATCTTCAAGCGGGTGTCAGGCCTACAGCCTGTGCTCTGCACAACTGTGCCAGTGCACATTGCCACTCATATCTGGTCTCACAGTAGCTTGCACGCATAGTACCACTAATCCCAGCAAAAATGACAGGCAGAGGCAGGCCACCCCGCAGGGGCCATCGTGGTCGTGGTGCTGTGATTCCCTTTGGCCCTAGAATGATGCCCAGTTTTCAGAGGCCACGTACCCTGAACTTGAAAAGTTCTGAGGACATAGTTGACTGGCTAACACAAGACACCCAATCTTCTACAGCCTCCGCTCAGAACCTTGTAGCACCATCCTCCGCCAGCTTGGCTTCTTGGGCACCTCTCAAGATACACTCACCCGCCTGCATACCACCCAAAACTAGCACCACAGCAGCGGTTGGTATGTCAGAAGGAGTTATTCGCATCCGTTTGAAGAAATGAGTGATCTTGCGCCCAACCATTATTGCCAGAGGATGTAGATAACAGGGATATGTCTCAGACGGGCAACGTACACACATGGGCTGATGCGGTGTATTGATGATGATGATGTTGTACCAGCTGCCAACTTTACTTTGCTGAGTTGTCAGATACAAGTGAAGCGGTTGATGATGACGATGCGTCCATGTGGATATCCGCGTGGGTGCCCGGCACAAATCAAGAGAAGAACAGAGGCGAAAGTTCAGATGGGGGAGACAGGAGGGAGGAGGGAGACGAGTTGGAAGCAGGGGGAAATTAAAATGCGCAGGAGCTGAGTGCTTTGTGGTCGGAGCAGCATGCATTGACACCCGGGGTCAGCCCGACAGCACGCCAATCAACGCATGCTGTGTCCACCACCAGAATGCCGTCATTGCAGAACTCAGCAGTGTGGAATTTTTTTTGTGTGTCTGCCTCTGACAACAGCGATGCCATTTGCAACCTGTGCCAAAAGAAACTGAGTCGTGGGAAGTCAAACACCCACCTAGGTACAACTGCTTTGCGTAGGCACATGATCTCACATCACAAACGCCTATGGGATCAACACATGAGTACAAACAGCTCGCCTACTCTAAGCCGCCAGCCTCCTCCTGGTCCAGCATCTTCAGCCACGTCAACCACTGCTGTCCTCCTTGTCCCCTCTCAACCATCCGCCACTCCGCCTCCCGCCTTGAGCAGTTCACGCTCATCTTCCCACAATCATGTGTCTGTCAAGGACATGTTTGAGCGTAAGAAGACAATGTCAGAAAGTCACCCCCTTGCCCAGCGTCTGACTGCTGGCTTGTCCGAACTATTAGCCCGCCAGCTTTTACCATACAAGCTGGTGGAGTCTGAGGCGTTCAAAAAATTTGTAGCTATTGGGACACCGCAGTGGAAGGTACCCGGCCGAAATTACTTTTCGCAAAGGCAATCCCCAACCTGTACTCAATTGTGCAAAAGGAAGTAATAGCATCTCTGGCACACAGTGTTGGGGCAAGGGTCCATTTGACCACTGATACCTGGTCTGCAAAGCATGGTCAGGGCAGGTATATCACCTACACTGCGCATTGCAGGTAAAACCTCGGCTGCTGCCAAGCGTGGGTGCATGAAACCTGCAGAGGAGTTGGTGACACCGCCTTCCCGCGACTTGCAGGCAGTCCTGCTGCCACCTCCTCTACTCCTCCTACTCCATCCTCTTCCGCCAACCTCCCTCGGCTGAGTCCTCTTCTGCTGCTGCGTCTTGCTCCACATCAGCGGCACACCCAGCTCCCCAGGTACTATTCCACATCCCGGATACGGCAGTGTCACGCCGTCTTGGGTTTGACTTGCTTGAAAGCAGAGAGTCACACCGCACAAGCACTCCTGTCCGCCCTGAACGCACAGGTGGAAAAGTGGCTGACTCCGCAGCGACTGGATGTCGGCAAAGTGGTTTGTGACAACGGAACAAATTTGTTAGCGGCATTGAAGTTGGGCAAGTTGTCACATGTGCCGTGCATGGCACATGTGTGTAATCTGATAGTACAACGCTTTGTGCATAAGTACACAGGCTTACAGGACGTCCTGAAGCAGGCCAGGAAGGTGTGTGGCCATTTCAGGCGTTCCTACACGGCCATGGCTCACTTTGCCGATATCCAGCGGCGAGAAACAACATACCAGTGGTAGCTTGATTTCGCGACAGCCCGACACGTTAAATTCAACACTCCCTAATGTTGACCGCCTGCTCCAACAAGAAAAAGCGTTAATGAATATTTGTATGACCGGGGTGCTAGGACAGCTCACAGAATAGAATTTTTGCCGCGTTATAGATGGCTCATGCATAGTACCCTGTAGGCTCTAATGCGTCCTTTTGAGAGTGACAAATTTGTCAGTCGCACCGAAGGCACCATCAGTGACATCATACCATTTGTTTTTCTTCCTGGGCGTGCCCTGCGAAGGTGCTGGATCAGGCCTAAGATGGCGTGAAGGGGAGGAAGAGTTGTGGTCACCATCACCTCCAGAAACAGCCTTATCAGCAGCATCGCTTGCTGGACCTAGGCAGCTGGAAGAGGATTGTGAGGAAGAGGAGTCAGAGGAGGAATGTGGCTTTGAGGAGGAGGAAAAGGAGGAGCAAGACCAACCACAACAGGCATCCCAGGGTGCTCGTTGTCACCTATCTGGTACCTGTGGTGTTGTACGTGGCTGGGGGGAAGAAAATACCTTTATTGACATCAGTGAGGAGGAGGAACGGGAAATGAGTAGCTCGGCATCCAACCTTGTGCAAATGGGGTCTTTCATGCTGTCGTGCCTGTTGAGGGACCCTGGTATAAAAAGGCTGAAGGAGAACGACCTGTACTGGGTGTCCACGCTACTAGACCACCGGTATAAGCAGAAAGTGGCGGAAATGTTACCGAATTACAACAAGTATGAAAGGATGCAGCATTTGCAAAATAAATTGAAAAGTATGCTTTACACAGCGTATAAGGGTGATGTCACAGCACAGCGGGAATCTAACAGGGGGAGAGGTGGAAGTCATCCTCCTCCTCCCATGACCACGCCGGCAAGGACAGGACGCTTTAGAGACGTGTTGTTGATGGAGGACATGCGGACCTTTTTAAGTCCTACGCATCGCCACAGCCCTTCGGGATCCACCCTCAGAGAGCGACTCGACCGACAGGTAGCAGACTACCTCGCCTTAACTGCAGATATAGACACTCTGAGGAGCGATGAACCCCTTGACTACTGGGTGTGCAGGCTTGACCTGTGGCCTGAGCTATCCCAATTTGCGATAGAACTTCTAGCCTGCCCCGCTTCAAGTGTCCTGTCAGAAGGGACCTTCAGTGCAGCAGGAGGTATTGTCACTGAGAAGAGAAGTCGCCTAGGTCAAAAAAGTCTAGATTACCTCACCTTTATTAAGATGAATGAGGGATGGATCCCGAAGGGACTGACACTGGGCGATACATTAGATTAAAAAAGGCCTGATGGGATGAGCTGCCTTGGGCTAAAAATGGTCCACACGCTGCTGTATTTTAGCTCTGAATGCCTGTTGACTTGCGTGACTGATCCGCCACCAACTTGGGTTCAAGCCGCCATCTTTTAGGGCACTTTCTGCCTGTGAAACAAACATCAGTTATAGATTGAATAGCAGTTAGTTATCTCAAAGCAGGTGTGTCAGCCCTACAGCGTGTACTCTGCCAGTACGCTGCCACCTCCTCTACTCCTCCTACTCCATCCTCTTCCATAGCCTCCTCGGCTTAGTCCTCTTCTGCTGCTGCGTCTTGCTCCACATCAACGGATAGGGGGCGTAACAGTGATTAAACTGATAACAATAGTACTAAACACACCACTCACTCACTGGTGTCACAATAGCTTGGATTTAAAAACAAAAAGTTTTTTAAACTGTTATAGATTGAATAGCAGTCAGTGTCCTTAAAGCGGGTGTGTCAGCCCTACAGCGTGTACTCTGCCAGTTTACAGTGCCACTCATATCATACCACCAGAATGCCGTCATTGCAGAGCTCTGCGGTGTGGCATTTTTTTTGTGTGTCTGCCTCTGACAACAGCGATGCCATTTGCAACCTGTGCCAAAAGAAACTGAGTCGTGGGAAGTCCAACACCCACCTAGGTACAACTGCTTTGCGTGGGCACATGATCTCACATCACAGATGCCTATGGGATCAACACATGAATTTACAAAAACGGCTCGCCTCTAAGCCAGCTCCTCCTGGTCCAGCATCTTCCAGCCCGTCAGCCACTGCTGTCCTCCTTGTCCCCTCTCAACCATATTCGCCACTCCGCCTCCGCCTTAGGCAGTTCGCGGCTCATCTTCACATAACCTCCTCGACTGAGTCCTGTTCTGCTGCTGCTGTGTGTATTGCTCACACATCCAGCGAGGATGGGGAGTAACGGTGATTAAACTGATAACAATAGTACTAAACTGCACCACTCACTCACTGGTGTCACAATATAGCTTGGATTTAAAAACAAAACACTTTTTCACTGTTATAGATTGAATAACAGTTAGTTATCTTCAAGCAGGTGTGTCAGCCCTACAGGCTGATATTACTCTGCCAGTACAGTGCCACCTCCCTCTACTCCCTCCTACTCCATCCTCTTCCATAACCTCCCTCATTTGAAGGTCCTCTTCTGCTGCACTTTCGTCTTGCTCCACATCAGCGGATAGGGGCGGTAACAGTGAATTAAACTGATAACAATAGTACTAAACACACCACTCCTATCTGGTGGCACCTTTAAGATTACCTGGCGCGTGCCACAAATTTGTTGTGATCTGTGAGGGAAGGAGTAAGCGGTTGTCCTTCTAAGAAGTAGGTTGCAGCTTTTTTGAGGGACCACACCACCGCTATGCACTCCTTTTCAATGGCAGTGAATATACTTCGCTGTGCAAAAGTTTACGGCTTAGATAAGCCCGGGTTGCTAGCCACCATCTGCTCCGACTTGGCTCAATACTGCTCCCAATCCAAGCATAGAAGCGTCTGTATGGACGAGAAAGTGTTTAGTTGGATCAGGAGAAGAAAGTACAGGTGATTTAATGAGCGCCGTCTTGAGCTATTGGAAGGCCTGTTCACACTCTGGGGCCCATACTACTATCTTGGGGAGGTTTTTACACGTTCCTATATGGCCCTTACTGGGCTTTAGGGTCAGTCCGGACTCCCTAATCCGGTCTATTACGGCTCCTATGTGGGTCAGGTGTTGGGGCCAGGAGCAGCTAAAAATGTCTATACCATCCAAGTAGGTGTGTATCAGTGTGTATCAGGGATCCTTAGGACAGGTGTCAATCCATATCTGCCAAGTGACCCTATGCAGGGGGAACAGTCTCTATTCTGCTCTGTGTCAGTGTGTATCATGGTCTCTGAGGACAGGTGTCAATCCATATCTGCGAAGTGACCCTATGTAGGAGAACAGTCTCTATTCTGCTCTGTGTCAGTGTGTATCATGGTCTCTGAGGACAGGTGTCAATCCATATCTGCCAAGTAACCCTATGTAGGAGGAACAGTCTCTATTCTGCTCTGTGTCAGTGTGTATCATGGTCTCTGAGGGCAGGTGTCAATCCATGTCTGCCAAGTGACCCTATGTAGGAGAACAGTCTCTATTCTGCTCTGTGTCAGTGTGTATCATGGTCTCAGAGGACAGGTGTCAATCCATATCTGCCAAGTGACCCTATGTAGGAGGAACAGTCTCTATTCTGCTCTGTGTCATTGTGTATCAGGGACTCTGAGGACAGGTGTCAATCCATATCTGCCAAGTGACCCCATGTAGGAGAACAGTCCCTATTCTGCTCTGTGTCAGTGTGGTGTATCATGGTCTCTGAGGGACAGGTGTCAATCCATATCTATAGTGACGATGTTGGGGAGGTAACATTCCCTATTCTGATCTGTGTCAGTGTGTATCAGGGTTCTGAGGACAGGTGTCAATCCATATCTGCCAAGTGACCCTATGTAGGAGGAACAGTCCCTATTCTGCTCTGTGTCAGTGTGTATCATGGTCTCTAGGGACAGGTGACAATCATATCTGTAGAGTGACCCTATGTTGGGGGTGAGCATTCCTATTCTGATCTGTGTCAGTGTGTATCAGGGGGCTCTACCGAGGGACAGGTGTCAATCCATATCTGTAAGAGTGACCCTATGTAGGAGGAACAGTCCCTATTCTGCTCTGTGTCAGTGTGTGTATCATGGTCTCTGAGGACAGGTGTCAATCCATATCTGCCAAGTGACCCTATGTTGGGGTAACATTCCCTATTCTGATCTGTCAGTGTGTATCAGGGATCCTTAGGACAGGTGTCAATCCATATCTGCCAAGTGACCCTATGTTGGGGTAACATTCCCTATTCTGATCTGTGTCAGTGTGTATCAGGGGCTCTGAGGACAGGCGTCAATCCATATCTGCCAAGTGACCCGATGTTGGGGTAACATTCCCTATTCTGATCTGTGTCAGTGTGTATCAGGGGCTCTGAGGACAGGTGTCAATCCATATCTGCCAAGTGACCCTATGTAAAAAAGGCCTGATGAGATGAGCTGCCTTGGGCTAAAATGGTCCACACGCTGCTGTATTTTAGCTCTGAATGCCTGTTGACTTGCGTGACTTATCCGCCACCAACTAGGGTTCAAGCCGCCAGTGTGTACTTTATAAATGGCTTTATAAAGCAGTGTATACTTTATAAATGGCTCCACCTGCCACCCGTACAGCAACACAGTCTCCAGTTAGGAGGACCAACCAAGCATCTTCTTCTTCCACTGATAGGAGACGCGGAAGGTATTAAACTGATAAAAATAGGTACTAAACACACCACTCCTATCTGGTGTCACATTGTTAAGCTTGACGGCGCGGTGCTTAAATTTGCAGTAAGAGGACCGACCAAGCCTCTTCTTCCATCTCTCCCTGTTACAAAATCAGTACCGTGTACCGCACGTCCACTGATAGAGGCAGCGGAAGGTATTAAACTGATAAAAATAGTACTTTAAACACACCACTCCTATCTGGTGTCACGCATTAGCTTGACATGGTGCCAATTTGCAAAGAGGGACAGAGCCCAGAAAACTCTTCTTCCATCTCCCTGTTACAAAAATCAATGCCGTGTACACGACCACTGATAGGAGACGCGGAAGGTATTAAACTGATCAGAACAATACTAAACACACCACTCCTATCTGGTGTCACATTAGCTTGACCGCGCAGTGCTCCAAATTTAATGTGATCTGTGAGTAAGGTAAACGGTTGTCCATACAAGTAGGTTGCAGCTTTTTGAGGGCCCACACCACCGCTATGCACTCCTTTTCAATGGCAGTGAATATACTTAGCTGTGCAAAAGTTTACGGCTTAGATAAAAATCGAAGGCGTGTACAGGTCCACTGATAGGAGACGCGAAAGGTATTAAACTGATCAGAACAATACTAAACACACCACTTTTTTTTTGGTGAGGCTTTACAGGACAGAGTGCTTCTCCACGGGACATGTTAACTCACGGGCAGCTGGCCCATCAAGGAACCAGAGCAGCTTTCCATGTACAGGTAAGACACGTGCAGCCGGTAAGGGTTCAGGCTCTTCTTCCTGGAGGATACGCTGCAAGCCTGTTGAACGAGGTGACCTTGCTCGGGTCCCAGGTGTACGGTTCCTAAAATGGCTGCCATATACACGTCCACTGATAGGAGACGCGGAAGGTATTAAACTGATCAGAACAATACTAAACACACCACAATAAGGTTTCTCTCCTGTATGGCTCCTCAAATGATGCTTAAGATTAGAAGCGGCTGAAAAGCATTTCTCACACTCCGAACAAAAATATATTTTTTAAACATTCTCTCCACTTTGAACGAAATGACGTTTGGGAAGAGATTAACATAATTAAACACAGGCAGTAAAAATACAGTTTTTAGCCATACCCTGTAACTTTAAAACTACACATCCCATCTTCATAATTACATATTTGGAATCAGCACACTTAAAACATAAACATAACCAAAAATCAGCCAAATCCATCCAGGGGTTAAAAGTTAGCTGGAGGTCCCTTTATGACCGACCGCAAGCACATTTTCCTGCCCAAAACAGTTCCATAGATTTGGGCTGTGAGGTCAGTCTATTTCAGGCTGAAAAAACGACTAAGTCCCATCGCCGAATGGGACTTAGTCTCTGCAGCTGAAATAAGGCTGAAAAAAGCGGCTGAAAAAAAGACTAAGTCCCATCGCCGAATGGGACTTAGTCTCTGCAGCTGAAATAATTTCCCATTTACTGAACCAAGTGGGAAATAGCAAGGCAGGCACAAAGGGTTTGCATCAGGTCTGGGGACACAGGGGACACCGTCTTAAAGGGGCCGTGTCCCCAACAAGTCTGGGGACACGGCCTTAAAGGGGCAGTGTCCCAATCTTCCTGATGTCCCAAAAAGGTGTTTAAAGGGCCAGCACCAGTCACATAAAGAGTCCATAAGCCCTAATATGCCCACCGACAGTCTTAAAGGGCCATACACACCAAATAAAAGTGCATACATTTTCACACTCTTCCAGGGGCCATAGTCATGCGGGAGGAGGCTGGCAAATAGGCTTCTCCACAACCCAGGGAAGCAGGGCAATTTGCCATTTAAAGGGCCCGTTACAAATAGCAGTTTGTAACAAGGTGTCAATCCATATCTGCCAAGTGACCCGATGTAGGGGGACCAGTCCCTATTCTGCTCTGTGTCAGTGTGTATCAGGGAACCTTAGGACAGGTGTCAATCCATATCTGCCAAGTGACCCGATGTAGGGGGAACAGTCCCTATTCTGCTCTGTGTCAGTGTGTATCAGGGATCCTTAGGACAGGTGTCAATCCATATCTGCCAAGTGACCCTATGTAGGGGGACCAGTCTCTATTCTGCTCTGTGTCCGTGTGCATCAGGGGCTCTGAGGACAGGTGTCAATCCATATGTCAAGGTGTCAATATGTCATATGTCAGGTGTCAATCCATATTGATTGTGATTTAGGAATGTTAGGTGATTTCTGCCCTTTATGGATTAAAACCAGACTCTGTATCAACTGTGTAATTTTCCATGGGAGTTTTGCCATGGATCCCCCTCCGGCATGCCACAGTCCAGGTGTTAGTCCCCTTGAAACAACTTTTCCATCCCTATTGTGGCCAGAAAGAGTCCCTGTGTGTTTTAAAATTCGCCTCCCCATTGAAGTCAATGGCGTTTCGGGCGGTTCGCCGGTTCGCGAACATTTGCGGAAGTTCTCGTTCGCCGTTCGCGAACCGAAAATTTCGGGTTCGCGACATCACTACTCATTATTACTGTACCTCCCCCCTTATCGGCCTCTTTTATGACCAAGTTAAAATTGTCTGTCAATTGTTTTATCGCCTCTTTTTCTTTTTTAGAAAGATTATGAGTGTATTTAATATGAGTGATTTGTTTCTAAATAATCTTGCACAAGTTCATTGTACAATTCTAAAAACTTATTTTTCTCCATTTGTGGATACAAATTAGATTTATTTTTTAATTTTAACAATTCTAAATACTTATTTTTTCTCCATTCGTGGATCAGTAAGTGTGTATCTACCACCGCAATCGGAACTTTCAAAAGGAACACTAGAGTCAGTAACACAAACATGTATAGTGACACTATAGTGACACTAAGCACCATATAGCCCCCTGCCTCCTCTCCCATATATCCCCCAAATATAGTAAAATCTTACCTTTATTGCTGTCTGCTGCTGCTGGCTCTGCCCCTGATCTGCTTGCTTGGCTGACATCATCAGAAGTTTTGATCTGAGCCAATCACAATGCTTTCACATAGGAAAGTCCAGTGCTGGGTGCTGGCTCCCAACACAGGTGACTACAGAAGCAAGGCATGCGGAAATTGAAAAATCTACTTGTCCTAGGGACTAACGTGGTAGCCTAATCTACTTATCTCTCATGACAACTTACTTGTCCTAACATAAAATAATTTCATATTAGAAAGTTCGGAGGCCCTGCTTAGACCAGGACTTTGGCAGGGTTATACCAAATTAAATCCGAATGGAAAAACTGAGGCAAAAGTAGCTGATCTGGAAAAATTATCCTCCGCGGGTTTGCCATTTAGATTTAATTAACCCAAATTTGTAATTTATGGTTTCGCCTTCTGTTCTCCACTATAGTGTGTAGTAGCTATGTATAATATGTCTGTTGTCAGCTTTCTGTATGTAATGTTCTTGCGCTGCTGTATGCAACGTATATGTGAACATGCTGGCTGTAGTCAATGTGTGTTTTGTGGTGTGTGCAGTTTGCATGCAATGTGTGTGTCTGTGGTGTGTGTGCGCAGTCTGTATGCAATGTGTAAACGGAAAAAGGAGTGTAATAGGCGCTCATAAATATATTAAACAGAGGGTGTAAGGTGGGCAGCAGTGACCAATACAGGGATTCCCGAACCCTGTTGGTACATGCAATACAAAAAAGAGCCAGAGTAAACCGTGCCCAATATGTAGATATGAACGGTTATACGTACATAAGTGTCCAAAAATATTTTGCACAGTTGACCTCCGAGATAAACAGAAAAAAACAAAATAATAGTGCAATACAGTAGGTATTTTCGAAAGGGCAGAACAAAGGGAAAAATATATGTGTAAGGAAAAGGTATGTAGGGATATCGGAATAAATTAAAAGGCTAAACTATTAAAGGAACAAAAGTATATTGGGAACAAAAATAAGCAATGGTAATGTAGAGTAAGTGGTCAAATACTGATAACAAAAAAAAGTATTAATAAGACCAAAGGGGTGTACAAAATAGGAAAAGTATGCATATATACCACAAGAGTTCTTATCTGCAGAATATGTAAACAGTGGCACTTGTAAATAACACTTCATATAGGCATATATAATAAAAAAGAAAAGAGTTAGGGAACTTCACCATAACAAGTCATGATATAAAATGGGGGTTAGGGCACATATATATGTGTGAATAAGAAAACTTTTAATAAAAAAGGCATATGTTAAATATACATCAAAAAGATATAAAAAGATATCATAAAATATAAAAATTTAAAGAATGTCAAAAATATCATTATCAAATATAATATAATGAAATATGTAAGTAATAAAAGATGGAGAATAAAAAATGGAAAATGGAAAAAATATGGGAAAGATTAAAAAATGGAAAGATGTGAAAATAAAAAGTATTTGGAAATAATAGTAATAACAATATAATTGAAAAGTATGAATGTAAAATTTTGATAAAAAAGCTCTTTATAAAAAAATATATAAATCAAATTCT